>OZ029924.1:1212719-1760219 GCA_964023275.1 Norana najaformis
TCTCCTCCTCTTCTTCCTCCTCCTCTTCCCAATTTTTAACTCACCTTCATCCTCTTCCTCCTCCCCTTCCTCCTCATCTTCCTCCTAGTCCTCCTCCTCTTCCTCTTCCTTCTCCTCTTCCTCCTCCTCTTTATTCTTCTCCCCATCCACTTCCTCCTCATCCTCCTCTTCCTATTCCTGTTCCTGCTCCTCTTCCAACCCCTACTCTTTCTTCTACTCCTCCACTTCCTCCTCCTACTCCCATTTTTCTTCCTACTCCTCCTCCTCCTTCTCTTTCTCCTCCTTCTCATCCTCTTCCTCATCCTCTTCCTCATTTTTCCCTCACCCTCTTCCTCTTCCTCCTCCTCTTCCTCTCCATCTCCTATCTCTTTCTCCTCTTCTTACCTCTTCTCTTTCTCCTCCTCTTCCTCTCACTCTTACTCCTCCTCCTCTTCTTCTTCCTTCTTCTCTTCTACCTCTTCCTTCTCCTCCTCCTTTTCCTCTTTCTCCTCCTGCTCCTCTTCCTACCCTCCTCTTTCTCCTCCTCTTCTTTCTCTTCCTCTTCTTCCTCCTCCTCATCTTCCTTCTCCTCCCCTTCTTCCTCCTCCTCTTCCTCATTTTTTGCTCACCCTCCTCATCTTTCTTTTCCTCCTCTTCCTCTACCTCCTCCTCGTCATCGCCCTCTTCCTCTTCCGTCTCCTCCTCTTCCTTCTCCTCTTCTTTCTTCTTCTCCCCTTCCTCTTCCTGCTCTTCCTCCTATTCCTCCTCTTGCTTCTCTTTTAACCCCTCCTCTCTCTCCTCCTCCTCCTCTTCCTAATCCTCCTCCTCCCCATTTTCTTCCTACTCCTCCTTCTCTTCCTCCTCCGCATCCTCTTCCTCTTCCTCCTCCTCATTTTTTCTTCGCCTACATCCTCTTACTCCTCCTCTTCCTCTTCCTTCTTCTCCTCTTCCTTCTCCTTTTCTTTCTTCTTCTCCCCTTCCTCTTCCTCCTCCTCTTCCTCTTCCTCCTCTTCCTCCTCTTCCTACCCCTCCTCTTTCTCCTACTCCTCCTCTTCCTCTTCATCCTCCTTTTCTTTTTCCTCCTACTCCTCCTCTTTCTTCTCTTCCTCCTCCTGCTCTTACTCCTGCTCTTCCTCATGCTCTTCCTCCTCTTCCTCCTCTTTCTCTTCCTCATCTTCTTTCTCGTCCTCTTTCTCTTTCTCATCCTCTTTCTTATTCTCATACCTTTTCCCTCCTTCTCCTTCTCCTCTTCCTGTTCCTCTTCCTCCTCATTCTCCTTTTCCTTCCTCTTTCTCCTCCTCCTCCTCTTCTTCCTCCTCCACCTTCTCCTCCTCCTCCTACTCTTCCTCTTCCTCCTCTTCCTCTTCATCCTCCTCCTCCTCTTCCTTTTCCTCTTCCTTGTCATCTTCTTCATGGTCATGCTCATCCTTTTCCTCCTCTTCCTCCTCTTCCTGTTCTTCCTACTGCTCCTCATTCTTTCCCTTCTCTTTCTACTTTTTCTCTTCTTTCTCTTCCTCCTCCTCCTTTTTCTCCTAGTCTTCTTCCTCCTCCTTCTCCTGCTTCTCCTCCTCCTCCTCTTTTTCATCCTCTTCTTTATTTTTTCCTCACCCTCATCCTTTTTCTCCTCCTCTTCCTCTTCCTCCTCCTCTTCCTCCTATTACTCCTCCTCTTCCTCTTCGTTATCCTCTTTCTCCTACTCTTCTTCTTCATTCTTCTCCACTTCCTCTTCCTTCTTCTTCCCTCTTCCTCCTCCTGCTTCTCTTCCTACTCCTGCTCTCTCCTCCTCCTCTTCCTCTCCCCCTTCTCATCCTCTTTCTCTTCTCCATCCTCTTCCTCCTTCTCTTGTTCCTCCTTCTCATTCTCTTCCTCCTTTTCCTCTTCCTCCTCCTCTTCCTTCTGCTCATCCTCATCTTCTTTCTCGTCCTCTTTCTCTTTCTCCTCTTTCTTATCCTCATCCCCCTCTTAATCCTCCTTCTCCTTCTCCTTATCCTCTTCCTCTTCCTCCTCTTCCTCCTCTTCCTCCTCCTTCTCCTTTTCTGTCCTCTTTCTCCTCCTCCTCTTCTTCCTCCTCCTCCTTCTCCTCCTCCTCTCCCTCCTCCTCTTACTCTTCCTCTTCCTCCTCTTCGTCCTCCTCTTCCTCTTCATCATCATCCTCCTCCTGCTCTTCCTCCTCCTTCTCATCTTCCTCAGGCTCATTTTCCTCTTCCTCCTCCTCTTCCTCCTCCTGCTCTTTCTCCTTCTCCTCTATCTCTTCCTCTTCCTCTTCATCTTTCCCCTTCTTCTCCTCCTCTTCCTCCTCCTTCTCTTCCTCTTACAGTTCTTCCTCCTCCGCCTCCTCCACTTCAACCTCCTCCTCCTTCTCCTCCCCTCCCCCTCCTCTTTCACTTCCTCCCCTCTCTCCGTCTCTTTCTTCTTCTTATCCTCATCCTCTTCCTTATCCTCTTCCTCTTCGTCTTTCTTATCCTCTTCCTCTTCCTCCTTTTCCTGGTCCTCCTGCTCCTCTTCCTTTTCCTCCTCTTCCTCTTCCTCTTCCTCTTCCTCTTCCTCGTTCTCTTCCTCTTCCTCTTCCTCTTCCTCTTCCTCCTCCCTAAGCCTAAAGCTAAATCCGCCACTGCATCGACCAAGCTCCTCCTCTCGTAATCGCCGAACTGTAACGGTTGATTTTTAAATGTCCTCGATAGAGCTTCAGATAAGTGTTATAATATAATTATGTGTTTCCACTCTGGCAAGAATTTATTATTTTGTCTGATATGCTCTAGTGGCATAAGACATATTTTATGCAAAACCTACTTCGATCAGACGGTGCGTGATTGGTTTAATATCGAAAGTCCTTCAGTAAATGGGTCCTGTTATTCCCGTGGAATTTTGTTTTAGAAATTCAACAGTTTGTGTTAATGCTTCAGTTTAATTGTATTACTAAATGGCGGCAGATGTTTTTAAAATCCAGCTTTTAGTTTGATTATGAACTCTTATCGTTAGTTTAATTCTATTCGCTAGATGGCAGAAGATGTTTTCGAAATCCAACTTCTAGTTCAATTATGAACTTTATCATGGAAAGTTCGCCATTTTGTGGAAAATTATGGAGGAATCTCAATATCGAGAAATTAGCCAAACTGGTAAGAAATTTTTATTTTGCCTGATAGCCCTACTCAGATTTTTTTAAAACAAAAACTACTCCGATTATACGATGGGTGATTGGTGTGAATGTAGTTTAATTGTTTAGCATTACGTAATGAGCTAATATCGATAAGTCCTTGTACAATGGATCCTTTTACGCTTTGTTTGTTTAAATGTCGATGTAACTTCACACATTTTTCTCTGGCGACCGTAGGGCTTCGATACTGCTAATTTTTCAATGAATTATTTTGGTGAGATTCTTTGTCATCGCTGTACGTTTGCAGTAGGACCGCGATAGACCGAGATTAAAATCTTTGAAATATACCCGCTATATAATATAGATTGCATTTGACTAAAGCAAAATAGAGTTACGCATGCATAAATAGGAGCTCACAAAGCCCAGTACCGAGAAGTGCCTCACTGGTCGACACTGCCCCAGCATGCGTCATGGAGCCTGTATTCTACTCTGGAATCACCTGGATCGCCAATCGCTCTTCTGAACAATGATATATGCAGGTGCCGCACTTCCGCACCACTCCACCCTATCGTGTCTACTCATGTGTTGAGCCGCCGTCCTGGAACAGTTTTCCATTGCATCAACGCCCTGTTTCTGGAATTCTGTGAAGCATATATTTTCAAGATGTCCTAATATGCACTTTTTAGATCCGATAGATAGTAACGTGCACAGCGATTTTATGAGGTTCTTGGAGGGCTCTATATTGAGTGTCTTCATACATACATACATACATACATACATACATACATACTTTCCTACATATTTACATATAATCATAAATATGATATTGCTGTAATCAATCTTGTTGTATATGAATGCATGCATCATGTATCTTGCGCCGTGTCAATGTTCATATGTGTATCGGCAACTTCTCTAGCATCGGCGAATGTGAATCATTTGATCATCGTATTTTTGTATGGTATCAGAAAGGAACAGAATTTCTAATGACTTGTCCAATAAACTACATGCATTTAAAATGTATAGATAGTTTTGAGTTTTTTTACCTTTTCTTTGTATTGCTGCTTTTCTTGTTTGCCTGGTGCGAAAAAGCATACATATTTAAACAAATGCATTTTGTTGCGATGTTCCATCCTAGAAATGGCAGTGCCGATACAGATAGACTGCGAATGGAGCAACGTGCAGAAGTTACAAGCTGTTCGTTAACTTGTCAGAATTGCAGCTGCAGTCAATTGTTGCTTCTGTTGGACCACTCGCTGTGCTTGTCGATTCGAGCCAAGATTCCTTTAGATTTTATAAGACAGGTTAGTACAAACAAATTTTTATGTAACGCTGTGGTGGCCTATAAGGGGAAAATGTTCTATAGTGAAAGTTTTCATCTCTCTACACCCTCCACTAGCTTTCATTCTCACTTCCTTCTTGCTGTGATTTTAGTTCAACAGGAAGCTAATTTTACCCATATAAAATATTATTAATACTGTTAATAATACAGTTATTGATTGGTTGGTAATATTATTATTAATTATATTATTATTTATGCAAGCCATCATCTTATTTGCTCCTTCAATTAATGTTCCTCTAGTTGTTCGTTTATCAGTAATAGCAACGGTTTGTTTATGTTGAAGGCATTCACGATGAACCACGCTGCAACATGAGAAATCTTAGCCACGCTGTTTTACTGGTAGGATATGGAACCCATCCACAAACTGGAGAAGATTACTGGATTGTCAAAACAGGTGACTATGGAGAACCATTGATGTCCATTTGGAGAATAACTACAGTAAAACTATGTCTTAGTAATATTTTGTCTGAATTCAAAATTACTTTTTTTGCGTCCACAGTCTCATTACGAACTGCGAATATATGGTCAATTACTGTTACGTGTTAGTTCAGTTCAGACACATTATGTAGTTATTAGTGAAGGTCCCAGTGTCTACAGTGGAACATAGAGGCGGAACTCATTCCATACTCTTAGACCATTTAGCCGGCAGTGGATGAATCCAAGGTCCTAGACACGGGACCAGCGCATTTATCGTTTTCATCCCAGCTTACGTCAATACCAATTTCTAATGCTTGTCATGGAGGCAAAAGTATGGCATAGTATTTTCTGGAATGATTTTCGGCATATGTTCCGTAAGAAGGGTAACAATTTATAACAATTCTACAAAGAAGCATCGTATCATCCATTTTTAGAGGTAATCAGCAGAACAAGATCGACAGAAGACAATGTGTACAGGGTATTCAATATTTTATTTACATGAACAAAATTAAGAAATGCACTTGTGGTTAAAACCTATAAACAACTTTAACTCTATATGCTATCGAGATTCAGGTCAATGACAGTCCATAAAGGCGTTCGATAAAGGATTTTGGTAGCAACGACAATGAACTAGCATGACTCAATTCATTTATGTTTCAATTATAACTAAGCCCTTTTAAGCAATTAAGTAGCCTTTATTTGCATTTGACATACAAACATACATTATAC
Source organism: Norana najaformis (assembly GCA_964023275.1). Classification (NCBI taxonomy): domain Eukaryota; kingdom Metazoa; phylum Annelida; class Clitellata; order Crassiclitellata; family Hormogastridae; genus Norana; species Norana najaformis. Next base: position 1,218,278 of record OZ029924.1, read on the forward strand.
AAGAGGTTCTAGCACAAAAGCAAGTTTATATAATCGACGGGCATACAAAACTGTATTTATCTAAAATATGTAAGCTAAAAAACTACTTTCAGCTTGTTAAGCTTTAGTAAGGGGAAGCCCTTCTCTTCGGAATGCGATTTCTGGAAGAGCTTCCGGTGTGCTCGAGTAATCAGCGCTTCAGCTTCAAGATTTTCATGCATGTTTAGTGAGTATTATGAGTCCAAAACGCACTGCATAGCATCATGTTAAGTTCACGACTCTTGTTTTGGCTATCATTATAAAGCCATATCTTATAAATATTTTTGTGTAAAAACTGTTTCAGTTGGGGAACCAATTGGGGAAATAGTGGCTACATACATATATGGCAAGGAACAAGCGCAACCAATGTGGACTCGCATCGGAAGTTTCATATCCTCTGATGTAAAGACGCCAGAAAGCCACTCTTTACTTCATAAATCTATCTAGAACGGTCAGTTAGGTATGTTTAATTATATGAAAATTGATTTTTATAACAGGCTTCATCATTTGTCAGGTCATAGCGTAAGATGAGAGCGATAATCAATAAAAGATGATTGACTTTCAACATATTTACGGCATAAGATTTTACAGAAAGAAACGATATTTTAAATTATACAAGATCTAGCAATTGAAGATCTAAGATAAATTATTTGGGCATATGTCTAATTGAATTAAATTATAGAACTGCAAAAGAAGTGTTCAGACTACTGTACGGCGTTGAATCAATCGACCAATCAGTCATTCATTTGCTATATTGAAGACAGGGCGAAAATATTTTGTGACAGCAGTCTGTCATGTGCTGTATTGGTAGGCCTAATGTTGAGTTACAAATGTCTGAAAGATACCTGCGTTTGGACACTGTATATTGACGTTTTGAGTACTGTATCTAAGGCTACTTCAGCACTGTTATTTAACCCTTAGCACTTGCACTGAAAATTGACATTGTAATACACCATAGACGTAGCTTGCTAAGTACTATTCACTAGACCTTTTCAGTATTAGATTATATTACAGATTCTCGACATTTTAGGATGATTCAGAAAGGAGTGCAAAGTAGTGCAAGAAGGAATCGAAAGATATGAAGAATTGACCACACTAGAAAGAGAGGAATTTAGATGCGAGGTGTTGGAGGGGAATCGGCCAGGATTATTGCTAAGAAATATAAATCAAATTTCTGTGTGGGGAACGGTAGCCTCTTGGTCCTTGTCGTGGGCCATGGTATCGATTGGACCGTGGGGCATGGTAGCCGATCGGTTAGAACGCTGGACTAGTAATGCAGATTGTGCGGGTTCGTACCTCCCCTAAGACGGTTACTATGTAGAGACCTTAACTTAGTTTTTCACTCGCAATTGATGGTTAGTCATTAGACAGTGGTGTTTAATAAATGCAGAAATTATACTAACATTAATATAGACAGACAACAAAATGAAAATCATTCTTTCCAACAAACGCAGTAGGTTCATTTCTACAATTATACTTACTACTTGTAATGTCATGCAGTTATAATTAGCAATTATTAGCAATACAACACACGTTGCCGTCTGTTAAAAAGCTTGCTTAGAGTGGAGGCCTTAATTGGTTCTTATAATGATATCAATTGTTAACAATTATTTTGACAGCACAGAGTTTGGCCAGTGCAAACTAATATAATCACATAATATATGAATTTGTTTTGTAAAAAAAGCTTTTCAAAATAAATTACAGCGATAGTATTAAATTTAAAATTTTGACTGCATAAACACGGTCTAGGACAAAATTAATACGTGAATATTTTAAGAGAGCTGCCTTCGCTAGCACTGGGAATGTCCATTAAAGAGCAAAGTAGATCTGTAAGCAAATAATGCTGATATAAGCGGACAAGTCACCAGTAGCGAGCTCTCGCAAACGCAGCAATAACGATATAAAGAAAGTTCTTGCAATAGTAGAGTTTGTGCTTTGTGTATTAGACCCATTAGCCTCCGGACTTGGCGCCAGGCAACTCAATAAAGTTGTTTCATATTTATACTCTGTTTAGAATATAATATTTATAATATGAATCCCTCGCTGTTGAGGTAATCTCAAGGATTCTGTAAAAACTTTGCGATGATAACTTAATTCTACAAGCAAGGGTTATAATGGCCTTTCGATAGAGTACATTTTCTTCTTTTTGCTGATATTATTAGCGTAGGCATTGCTTGAGGCAGATGTTTTGGGGATAGGCCTATCTGTTTTTGGATCGAAAGTAATGGGTTTCGAAATACTTTCGTAGAGAACAGGCGGCTCGCAGATTTCATTTGGACGTAAGTAATTCGTTAGTGGCTGGCGTTTATTATTGGTTGACTTGAAGAAAATTCTGCGGACAAGTATGCCAGTGACATCATAATTCTAATACTATCTTTCTGCTCAACAGATTCGCTGTTATTCAAAATGTTTCCTTTACATTCGCTAGATGGCAGCACAGTTTCAAAAAGCCCATTCGATTAAATTCTGGCATTCGTCTCGCGCCTGTAGCTTGCACGTGTTGACCACTCCTTTAGATTCTTTGTGCCTGTACGTCTGGCTTTCTCTGTGCTTGTCCGTGTTTATAGCTGATTATGCAGCTGGAACGTATGCTGTGTACAGTTGCAAAAGACTGGTGGCGGTATGTCCACATTTATTACGCTTGAATAATTTCTCTGTTTGCATATAATTAAGTCATGTATGTTATTTTCTGCCCATTGCACAGAGCACCTAGTTTAAAAGGTTTCCAAATAAGAGTCTTTTGGTGCCAGGTGTTAAATCCACCTGCTCACTAGCAATAGTTTTGTCGTCCGTTTTCTGGTCGGCTGGCTGCCGATCCCTTACTAAATGAGGGAAAGTCTGAACCAATAAGGAAGACCCAAAGGCCTGAGCGAAATGAATTGCGTAAGTGTCGTCAATGGGACGTAGTCTGTGCAGTCAGTGGCGGCTCCAGGATTGCTTGCGTGGGAGGGGAAAGCATTTTCAGAGGGGCACCATGTCATGGCAGTCCACCATGCCCGGTTCTGGTCTGAGGAGCGCCGGCAAATAACCAAAGTGGTCAACCGCCATCCCCCACGCGTATGGCTAAATCCGCCACTGTGAGACAGTGCAAGTACATGCATTGGGCAGGAACGAAATGTTTGGAAATGACTCCTCTATTTTATAGTGATCTAGCTGACTTCCCTCAATAGTAAACTAGTGGGGCTAGCACGGTCCGTGCACGGGGACCGGAATTGGCGTGGCGCCCATTCAAACGGGCAGCGTTGGTAAAGGATCTCACCCGATCAATTTATTGAAATGAATGAACAGGGTCGAGGCCATACGGTCGCTATGTAAAACCATGTACAATTTGTATTGACATTTAGGTGTCGTTTTGTACAAGACATTGAAATGAATCGTAATCGTACAACCACGAGATTTCGCCCAACGAAGGCTAAATCTGGGAACCAGCTTATTCACAGGCCCCCAGGCAAGAACAAAATACGATAGGAAGGAAGGGTTCGGTTCCAGATGAAGATCCAAGGGTCACGCAGGCAGACAGTCAGAGAGCTATGATGGATGGTGTTTGGAATTGAACCGGAAAGTGAGATAAGGCGAAAATTGGCGCTTTAGAAATTTCGAGTTTTACGATTACAATTACATTAGATAGACATGTCTCTTGAAAATGTTTCATTCGAATTCGCTAGGTGGCAGCACATTTTGAAAGCGTCCCATTAGGTCAGTTCCGTCTACACGAATCCTGTGCATGACCACTACTGACCACTCCTTTACATTATTTCTCTCTCTGTGTTGCTGCCTCTATCTGTGCATGTCTGTTTGTCTGTGTCTATGGAGCATTAGACAGCTGAAACGTATGCTGTGTACAGGTGCAAAGGCTTTGTTATCTGTGTTTCTATATTTAATAAATTTTCCCTTTCCATGTAAGCTACGTGATCTACTTCACTGACATCCATCCCACTTCGCCTATAAAGATTTTGATACGCATCTGGCGATAACAACTGACTAATGCTCCGGACTATTTCTGTTCTGCCAATGAATAATCAATAATGTCCTCGTTCATAAGGATTCTATACAGAGATACTTAGACAAGTATGTATATATGTATGCATGGATGTATACATGTATGTATGTATGTATCTTCTTATAGTAATAATAATAATGAATGTATATATATATATGTATGTATGTATACCTTTTCCCGTAGCAACACCAATGGATAGTATCATGTAATGAAGTGTAAATCTGTGAGATACGCTGCAAGGAATCCATGAGGCAGATCAGCCAATTAACTTTCCAAATAGAGATGTCGATCCATAGCCCACATTCAGTGAACACATTTTCCCTTTTTACTTTCTCCTCTTTCAAAATTACTTTAGCTAATTTTATGTCACAATTTTTATTTATGAAAAATGAGGTTTGACTCGGAGAGATATGTGCACAAGTGAAACCATAATTTTTTACGATCGCTATCGTAATTGTGGGACTCGGTTGTGTAGTGGTAGCCTATGGTCTCTGCCTCAACTGCAAGATCGCGGGTTCGAAGCAGCCTCAAGCCACTGCGAAGCGACTTTGGACAAGTTGCTCACCCACAATTGTCTGTGAGGAAGGCAACGGAAAACCACCTCACTCATCTCATCCCCGCGTGGCATAAAGCCAATGGACCTGCCTTCAGGCAGAAACCCATGATCATCGAAATTATAAAAGTGCTCTATTGAAAATTATTCATATGCATTCGCTAGACGGCAGCACAGTTTTGAAACAGACCATTAGATCAAATCGCGCGCATGTTGCACGAATCCCTGACCACTCCTTTACAATCTGTATGTCTGTGTGTCTTTTTGTCTCTGTGTTTGTTCGTCTGTGTGTCTGCTGCAATTGTGTCGGATTAGGCAGGTGGCATGCAGGTGCGAATGGACTTGTTGACACCTTTTAAAGCCTCTGTTTTTAATAACTTACAGGTCATTTCTTGCCCATCCTACAGCGCACCTGTTCTCAGATTTCGGCGCGAGTCCACTAAAGCCAGCTGCTCTATGCACCTGCCTAACAACACTAGTTTTGCCGCCCTCTCTCAGTTGGATGAGCGCCAATCCGTTTTTATTTGAGCGGGAGTCTAAAGCAGTGGGAGATATATAAATGTAATCTCCGAAATTTCTCAGCGGCACACAAAAGCCTCGCCAGAGAGACCAACTTCTACACGACCCATTGGGAAGCGAAATGTATGAGGAAGATGTGTATTTTGTGGGGATAGTCTTAACACTAAAGTACAGTTTCCCAGGTTCCATAAGTGAGACGAAGGGGAGGCTCTCATTTCCTTTTCTTTAGGCCCTTGAACCGACAATGGACGAATCCCAAAGTCCTAGACACGGGGCCAGTGAATCGCAGGACTTGTCATTCACTTTCCAGCTAGGTGGCAGCACAGTATTGAAACAGACCATTAGATCCTATCGGGCGCTGGTTACATGAATCTCATACACGTGTTGACCACTCCTTTGCATTCTGTATATCTGTGTGTATCTGTTTGTCACCTGTCTGGAGTTGGGTTGGATTAGGCAGGTGCGCTGCATACAGGTGGGAATAGACACTTGTTGGCGCCATTTGCAATTTATGAGCGAAAGTTCTCTGCATATAATTATCTTTCATTTGCTGTCCATCCCACATCGCCTATGTTTCAAGATTTTGGTACGCATCTGGCGGTGACAACTGACTGATGCACCGGCCTATTTCTATTCTGCCCATGAATTAATTATCAATGATGCCCTCGCTCTTAATGATTCTATGAAAGAGAGAGACATGCATACATATATGTATGTATGAAATTATGTATACATGTATGTATGTATGCCGGTGTATGTATGTATGTATGTATGTATATATGTAAAAACTCATGATCATCATCGTGATTGTACGAGTGCGCTATTGAAATTAATCTTGTGCATTCGCTAGATTGCAGCACAGTTTTGAAAGAGACCATTAGATCAAATCGCGCGTGTTACACGAATCCCTTACACGTGTTGACCATTCCTTTACAATCTGTAGGTCTATGATTCTGTTTGTCTTTGTGTTTGTTCCGTCTGTCTGCTGTCTAGAGTTGGTCGGATTAGGCAGCTGGCATGCAGGTGCGAACAGTCTTGTTGACACTATTTCTAAATTTGGTACTCTTAAGTCTCTGTTTGCATAAATTTCCTGTAATTTCCTGCCCATCCTACAGCGCACCTGCTCTTAGATTTCGGCTCGAGTCCACCAAAGCCAGCTGCGCTACACACATTAGTTTTGCCGCCCTCTTTCAGTTAGATGACCGCCGATCCCTTTTTAATTGAGGGGGAGTCCAAAGCAGTAGGAGATATGTAAATGTAAACTCCGAAATATCCCAACGCCACACAAAGTCTCGTCAGAGAGACCAACTTCTATAATGGAGCTATAAGACACATTGGGAGAAGCGAAATGTATGAGGAAGACGTGTACTTTATGAGGATAGTCTCAGCATAGTTTCCAATATCCCATCCAATATCCCATGGGGATGCGCTCAATTCCTTTTCTTCTGAAAATTGAGCCGACAATGGACGAATCCTAATTTCCTGGACACGGGACCAGCGCATAGCAGGAATTGCCATTTACTTTCCACCTAGGTGGCAGCACAGTTTTGAGACATCACGAATTCCATACACGTGTTGACCACTCCTTTAAAAACTGTATGTCTGTGTATTTGTTTGTCTCTGTGTTTGTTCATCTGTCTGGAGTTGGGTCGGATTAGGCAGGTGCGATGCATACAGCTGCGAATAAACATGTTGGCGCCATTTCTAAATTGAGTAGCTTTTCTGTCTATAATTATCTGTCATTTGCTTCTTTTCCTACAGCGCACCTGTTTTCAGATTTAGGCGCGAGCCTGCAAAAGCCAGATGCGTTAAGGACCATCATACTTACAATAGTTTTGCCTCCCTGTCTTAGTTGGATGACCGTCGACCCCTTTTTAATTGAGGGGGTAGTCTAAAGCAGTGGGAGATGTGTAAATGTAAACCTCCGAAATTCCTCAGTGCCATACAAAAGCCGTCTAAGGGAGACCAAATTATACAATGGCGCTAAAAGTCCCATTGGGAGAAGCGAAATGTAGGAGAAAGATATGTATTTTATGGGGATAGACTCAGCAGTAAAGTGTCCCATAGCTCATAAGTCAGACGTAGGGGAAGCGCTCATTTCCTTTTCTTTAGGCCCCTGTGCCGAAATAGGCGAATCCCACGGTCCTGAACACAGGGCCAGCGCATCACAGGACTTGTCATTTAATTTTCAGCTAGGTGGCAGCACAGTTTTGAAAAACACCATTAGATCAAATTGCGCGTCGTTTGCATAAATCTCATACACGTGTTGTATCTGCGTATCTGTTTGTCTCCGTGTTTGTTCGTCTGTGTGTCCGGAGTTGGTTCGGATTAAGACAAGTAGTACTTTTGCTGTATAGGGGTGCGAACAGAATTGTTGGCGCGATTTCTAAATTTAGTAGCTTCAGTTCTCTGCATATTGTTATACGCTGCCCATCCTATAGCGCACCTGTTTCCAGATTTCGGTTGCGTTAAGCACCTGCTAACTTAAAATAGCTTTGTCGCCCTGTCTCAGCCCTGAATGCCCGCGGATTTCTTGCTAATGGGACGAAAGTAGCCTGAACAAGAGGGATATGTGAGTGTCGACTCCAGGATTGTTTGCATAGGGGAAGAGCAATTCCAAGGGACGCCACAGTCTGACGTTGGGGCATACATACATACATACATACATACATACATACATACATATGTACATGTACACATGCATACATGCATACATACGTATATGCATAAATGCATGCATGCATACATACATACATACATACGTACATGCATATACACATACATAGTCAGTAGGAAAAGTATTATGTGCACGGTAGGCCTATTGGTTTCGTACAGATAGTAGGGTCTCTGAGGTCCTCCAGCGAATCCTATCTTGTATTCAAATATTTATTCACACGCATTCTGTCAACTCTTACATCTCGATGGTACTCGGTCGGTTGGGCTCTTCGTGTGTGCGGGGGCCCACAGGTGATGACCCTTCTAGCTATCTAAGCATTGCTTGCATATTGACATCAGTTAGGCTAGCGTAGACGGCGCTCTTGTGAGGTACTCAAAAGGCGATAAATTAAATGTTTCGAAAACTAACTAACACGATGAGCTTCCCAGATAGCTATCAATAGGACAATAAATTTTGTACAATACTTTGTAAAGTATATACTTTGTACTAATTTAATTCTGTCAGAATTTAATTTTAGTTTAAAATCTGCCATATCTCAGTATCTTTGAGAGGTTCGTATAAGAAGAAGAGCGGACCCTTGAGGCCCAAGAGGTAACCATGGATATCAGATGTTATCAACTTCCTTTCTTGGCCTTGGCATGTGATGGTGGGCTCTCCCTCGCACTCTGATCTTCCCATCGACAGTGTAGTAGTAGTTCCAGTGTTTAACGACATCTTATGGCATCAAAGGCCGTTGACGTCGCCCTCCTCCTTTTCGTGGTTTGGGACTGGCACTACCAGATTAAAGGCAGTCATTGTATTCTTTTTATGGCTTGGTTTGCTAAGAGGGGCAGAATCTTGAACTCTGGTTACAGCTATAACAGATGCGTGAAAATATAAGCATATAACCCCTGTACGTGAATCTTCCCATTTATTTCAAATTGGGGCTTGTAAAACATTAAACTCTGGTCAACCACAATACTTAAAACCAATCCTCATTCCCCGGTCTGTCTTTATCCAACCAGGTCTCTATTTGTGCCAAAAACTGAAACCATTCTTGGTGAGCGAGGTTTTAAGGTTGTTGAATCTAAATATTGGAACTCTCTTCCTGCTTCTGTTTGTTCTGCTCGGTCGATTATATCATTTCAGTCTCAACCTAAGACTGACCTTTCTCAGTTGGCTTATTCCCCGATATAGGTTGTCTCTCTGTTTCAATAGACTGACTTTCTGGTTAATAGGTCATCAATTTAGCTTAATTTTGGTGTGCCGTTGGTTACTGCCTTTTGCATTAGACACCGGCGCCATAGAAATTTCTCATTGACATTAACTATCTAACAATCCTGGCGAGGATTTGAACCCCTGGCGTCTGGATTGATAGTCCAGCACGCTGAGTACTAGGCTGTCACATACCCAATTCGTATACGTTAGTGTCAACTTTCTTTGAATTCTACAGGCAGTGGTATAAGGCCACCCTGCTGATAAAATATGGCCATCTTGCCGTTCAGTTTACTGCAATTTATTAGTAAATTTCTATAGAGCCTATTGCCGAGCTAGTGTAGTTATATCAGGTCATGTTACTTGGACGGTTTGTTTCCTACGACGGCTTTGTATGTCTGTAAATGTCTCTTCATGGCGTTGCTTATCTTTGTATGAGATATGTAGCTTTCATTTTCCTGACAGCCTTTGCGTCATCTTCTGGGTTTATCTGCAACCTTCTTTGTCACCTTCCTCTGCTGTCTCAACAGAGGTTTTTCTGTCTTTGTACATATGCATTTGCTTCTCAATCTCTGTCTCTGAGGCTTGACTTTTTGCCTGATGGAATTGAACAGTGGATGGTGTTCGGAATTGAACCGGAAAGTGAGGTAATTGGAAGAGGAGGAATCAGGATAGAATTTGTAGAAGATGAGTATTTTCAGTATTGAGTGAGTGACATCCATTCAAACCGGCGTCGGTAATGAGGGATTATCAGGGATCTCACCCGATAAACTCATTGGAAAATGAGCAGGGTCGGCGCAATATGATCGCTATGGAAAAACGTGTACATTACATTTGTTTGAAAAACTTACACCCCAATATATTGGACAGACGAATGTAGGCTGTTGTAGGCTGTCTCGATTGATTACTTTTGTGTACACAGAATCGTCATTTAGAAATACGTTGTATAGTTGGATTATGCAAACACTGACGTGTATTTAACTAATAGCCTTTTGTAGGTGACCTAAACGCCGACGCTTAGGCTGCATAAGATAGTCGGTCTACGGATAGCGAGGGAGTGCCGGGGTCACAGGGTCATTAGAGAGAAGACTCAATGAAGGGAAGGTCTTTAAAGAATTCAGTCAGAGAAGTTTAAGGACCATTCAGAGTCGAAGAACGATGCAGTCAGTCAATAGAGCGACGAGGCAGGTTTAAATGTAACTCTAATTTAACTGACTAAGTATGAAATTAATTGCTTTGATTTTTATTAAATTAACTTTTATTTTTACTGAAATTAAGCTTAATTCTTATTGATATCTAGTTTAATTTTTCATTTTAGTTGATATTTAATTTTTATTTATATTTTAATTTTTATTGAAAGTTACTTTAATTTTTATCGATCTAATTTACCAGACCTGGAAACGCCAGTGAGCAGATGTGTCCGGTCAACCGCCAGTCGAAGAACGCTGCCAGTCTAGATGAACAGCCACCTGATGTTGACCGCCTGAAGGCGACCTTGGGCGCCAAAGGGGGCGCGTGATCGCTCGAAGGACATCAGTCGGACGCCAGCAGAGACTGTAGTCTACCTTCGCGGGGTGCAACGAGGTACCAACCATTTGGAGGCGGAAGACGCAGTTTTCGCTCCTTCATGACTCTTCTGACGACGGGAACAGACGCAACGCCAACTGAACTGTGAGTTTTCATTGAGTTTTATCTTTGCTGTGGATGAGCGATATTCTTCTAGTCAGCGTGTTTTGAAGGTCAACCTGGACGTTGGGGGTTCAAATCCCTGCCAGCGCAGAAATTATTTAAAGATTTAACTTCCGCTAGCCCTCTCTGAAGGGACACTTGGAATGGGACCATATCGACCGTACTTTGCGCCCTCATACTTTTTCTTCATGGGTGAGCTTTCAGTTGCTGGACTTCTACAATTCTCTTCTGGCGTCTGTTCGTTTTCGTCCATCTCGTGATGTAATTTCGACCACAACTTAACACTTGCACCTCTTGCACCTCTCTCTCTTTAATTCTTATTCATATCTAGTTTAATTTTTCATTTTAGTTGATATTTACTTCAATTTTTATTTACATTTTAATTTTTATTCAAAGTTAGGCCTACTTTAATTTTTATCGATATAATTTACCAGACCTGGAAGCGCCAGTGAGCAGATGTGTCCGGTCAACCGCCAGTCGAAGAACGCTGCCAGTCTAGGTGAACAGCCACCTGATGTTGATCGTCTGAAGGCGACCTTGGGCGCCAAAGGGGGTACGTCAAACTCGTCTACCTTCGCGAGGTGCAACGAGGTACCAACCATTTGGAGGCGGAAGACGCAGTTTTCGCTCCTTCATGACTCTTCTGACGACGGGAACAGACGCAACGCCAACTGAACTGTGAGTTTTCATTGAGTTTTATCTTTGCTGTGGATGAGCGATATTCTTCTAGTCAGCGTGTTTTGAAGGTCAACCTCGAAGTTGGGGGTACAAATCCCTGCCAGCGCAGAAATTATTTAAAGATTTAACTTAAGACTTGCACCTCTCTCTTATCCACCACAGGTTGCTTCGTTGTCGCTGTAGACTGACTCTGTCCTACTGATCATGCTTTCCTTGGTTTGGGTGCACCTCCGGTTGATGTTTTGAGCATTAGACTCTGGCGCTATAGAAGTTGCTTGTTATAATTGTGAGGTTCTTTATACCCTTTGTCAACTGCTTCTTAGAAGATGCTATGTACAGTGAATAACCAGATACATGCATGCATGCATGCATATGTGCATACCTACTATGCATGCATGCTTGCTTACTTGCTTACACAAGCTAACACATTCACACATATGCTAGTACGCTTACATGTTTACATGCTTGCACGCATAAATGCACACATGCATACATGTATGCACACGTGTGTGCATACATGGATAGGCATATACATGTACATACTTACATACATACTTCTATATATGTGTACATGCATGCATTTGTACATGGATGTATACTCATGCATGCATACATGCATACACACATACATACATGAATATATACAAACATGCTTGCATGCATGCATACATACGTGGTTATATACAGACATGCATACATGCATTCATAAATGCATACATATATACATCCACACATACATATACACTATTTTAGTTTCTTAAATTTTAATCACCTTTTCATTAGTTGCCAGTTTTTGACTTCTAGTTTTCCAGTTTTATTGGGCAGGCCACACCTAGACGAGTTTTCGGGGACTCAATGGTGTGGCCCTTGATCCACTATCGTGTATGAATTATCTGAGCAATTATGTAGCACCTTTGGGGATCTCTCAAAGATTGTGGCTCATGTTTTTTAAGTGGATGACTTCTCTGGATGCAGAAGTATTTCGTTGCTTTTGGATCATTCATTCGATCATTGGTTGGATCATTCGATGCAGTTGTCAGGTTGCACTGAAGAGACAACCAAACCTCCTCTTTCCTTCATTCCATCATTCTTTATTCTCTTTATGTTTGTTGTTCCATCATTCACTCACTCTTTTTGCTTATCCTTCCATCCTTAAATCCTCTCCTCATTTCATTCTTCCATTTTCATTTCATCTTTTGCTCTTTCTGCCTTTTCATCCCTTCATAAATCGCTCTTTCCATCCTTCTATTATTTGATTTTTCTGTCATTCAATTACATACATATATACATACATACATAGAGACATACATACATACATACATACATACATACATACATACATACATATATACACATGCACACATACATATATATATTTATACACTGTTTGACTACGGGTCTTTTCTGACAGGTTAAGAGCGCTACTGATGAGTCTGTTCTTGAAGTTGCGCTTTACAAATCTTAATTTGTTATGTTATGTTTTACATATATACAACCATACACACATACACCCATATATATATACACACATATGTGCATACATACACATACACACATACACCCATATGTATATACACACATACACATATTGCGCAGTTCCTGTGGAAGTCATGACAGGAAACTTGCAGACAAAAATTAAGTTCAGATTTCTATGGCTAATCTAATCTAATCTAATCTAAAAACTTCTATAGCGCCACTGTAATAATGTCGATGGTCGCTGCTAAACAAAATCACTGTCCAAGCCAAAGGGCCAGAAACAGAGAAGGCACGCCTGCCAAGAGCTGTTGTTGTCCATGAAATAGTCAGATTTAAACACACATATATGCATTCTTTAAATCTTTCCATCCTACTTTCCCTAACCTATCGGATTTTGACAGGACTTGATCCCATGTGCATTAGTATAATGGCGCTATAGAAAACATTACATTAGATTTTTATATCTGCATTTGTTAGGCGCCATTATCTAACGACTAAGCATCAATTATGTGAATACACGCATGCATGCATGCATACATATATATATATACATATATACACATACATGTATGCAAACATGCATACACACATACATACATACATGCATGCATACATGCACACATACATACATTCATACATACATACATATACGCACATACATATGCACACATACAATGTTTGATCACTGGTCTTTTCTGACTGGTTGCACTACAGATGAGTCTGTTCTTGAAGTTGTGCTTTATAAATCTTAATTTGTTTTGTTATACATATATTTACACTCGTACACACATACCGATGTACATACACACATGTTTATGCATACATACACATACTCACACACACACACACCCATATGTACACATACACATATTGCACAGTGCACGTGTATGATGTTAGCAGACATTAATAGTGTAATACGAACGTGTCTTTTAGCTGTTTTGCCAAAAACGCTTTTTTAGTAAATGACGAGAGCATCTTGTTTGGGTTTGTTTGTCCACTTTACTTAGTTCAAACTATCTTAAAACGCACTTGTTCAGATTAGTTTGGCATTGCATCACTTTTGAGAGGTAGGCCTACTTAAATATACATACATACATACACACATGCATACACACATGCATACACACATGCATACACACATGCATACATACATGCATACATACATACACACATGCATATATACACGCACAATCATACGAACTCACCAACACTTCACCTCTTTCAGTTTCTGCGAAGGTCTTTCACTCAAGACTGAAAACACTTCTTTTCCAGAAATCTTATCCTGATTCTTCCTCTTCCTCTTATCTCTCTTCTCGCTTCAATTTCAAACAGCATCCACCGTAGCCGTCCGACTGTCTGAGTGCCTGACTCCTGGATCTTGACCCTTTTGCCTATCGATTTTGTTTTGACTGAGCGCCTGTGAATAAGCTGGTTCCCGCGACTTAGCTTTCGTTGAGCGCTGTAGAAATCTCGAGATTACGATTACGATTACATACATACATACATACACACATGCATATATACACGCACACGCATGCATACATACATACATACATACATACACATGCATATATACATGCATACACACATGCATGCATACATACATACATACATACATACATACATACTTACATGCATGCATGCACACATACATGCATGCATGCGTGCATGCATACATACATGTATGCATACATACATACATACTTGCACTTGTTCGTTTACAATTACAATTACAAATTGTTGTGGTTGGCATTTAAAGCAACCATTGTTAAATGATTTGGTTGTGTTGTGTTGTTGAACAGGCGTTTCATTTCAAGAAGGAAGTGACGCACGACTGCGCTGACGAAGATGTTTATTCCCCGGGACGAAGAGGTCAGTGCTGCCATCTGTTAACGAGACCAGGAATTAGACTTCAAGTTATTACATCTTACCAACGATGGCTATCGTCATTCATTCGTCGCTTTTATGTAGCTTTCCTGTCTGCTTATTTCTCTCTCTCTGTGTCACCGTTTCTTTGTCTTTTGCAAGTGCAAATAAATACAACTAAGTGGCCTAACCACGGAAACTGGCTCCTGTTTGAGGAGAAACTCCTACTATAGTTTAGCATCTGATGTGGGGCTCTATTATATCTCGTCGTTTGTTTTTCATTTAGCGGCAGATGGAGGGCCTTAAAGGACGCGCATCAAACGCAACACTGATACCCTATCGTCGTCGACTGTATGCGGAAGAACTGGCCAAGCACTTCGAGAAAACGTCTGAAGAATCAACGACGGGAAAAGCACGCCAGATCGGACTACATTTGTCGGTTAACGAGTTCCGAGCACACACCCCCCCCCCCCCCCGGGGAATGGATGTGAAAAGTGGGCTACTAGAACCACAATTACCGCTACCCTCACCACTACTACAGTACTTCCACTGTAGGTCACGGTAGTCTGTTGGTTAAAGCGCTTGGCTTGTAACCTCAGACTACGGGTTCGAGCCTCACCTGAGACGGTTCCTGTGGTCCCTAGCCTCACTTGGCAAGCCTTTCACTCACAATTGCCTAGCGCCATCGATTGATGCTTAGTCATTAGATAATGGCGCTTAATAAATGCACAATAATACTGTTACTGCTATTACTCTACTAACGCTGGTATAACAGGGAAGCAGTTCAGATTGCTGCATGTATGACTTGAAACGGCCTTCGAGCGCAGCAGGCCAAATGACTAATATTTATGGTCATGTTAACAACGTCTCTCGCTCTTGTTTTTATCATCTTGGTCAGCTCCGTACCATTCGCCGTACTCTTTCCTTTCACGCTATCTCCACGCTAGTCCATGCCCTCATTTGCACCAGGGTTGACTTTGGGAACGCCATCTTTACCGGCCTATCGCTTGCCAGCACTGCTAAGCTACAGTCTGTGCTCAACTCTGCTGCTCGTCTCATAGGGGGCATTCCAAAGTATGGCCACATCTCGTCTTATATTTGTGACAGTCTTCACTGGCTCCCCGTCCAGCAGCGTGTCCACTTTAAGATTCTCTCCCTCATGCGCAATTGTGTTATTGGCTCTGCTCCCCTTTACCTCATTGACTTCTGCACTTTGGTCTCCTCGTTGCCGGGCCGTAGCAACCTTCGCTCGGCCACTCAAGATCTCCTGTTTGTACCTCGCATGCGTACCGCTGCAGCCCAGTCCATAAGCTTTGCCTACGTTGGTCCCACTTGCTGGAATCGTCTCCGTCGAGAATTGCGACTTGAGCTCCTTTTTCTCCCCCTCTCGGTGTTCCGCAGGCGCCTGAAGACTGACTGTACTGTTCCACAGCGATTTTACTTTTTCGGGTCGGAAGCACCTCTGTTGAGTTTATCCTCTAAGAGGCGCTTTATAAATCTCCAATTACAATTACAATGGTCCGTTTTAGCTCAATATTAATTAACTCGTCTGTCTTCGTGTGTTTTTCTGTCTAAGCAGAGAGTAAAAGGAAATGAACCAAGATGCATTAGAGAAATGTTTAGGGAAAAGCGGTGAAAGAGTTGAAGGCCCGTTCATGACCTTCAGTTGTAAATAATGGGACATTGAACACTCTAATTTTTTGCCAATTTATATGTCTGCTTAGGTCTATTTCTTTCGTTTTTCTTCTATCTCATTTTTCCTTTTATCTCCTTGTATTTCTGCATCTGTACCTTTCTTTATTAGCGATCTTGTTTATTAGCTTTTTTCTACATGTTTAACTTGTATTTCTACCTTTCTTATTAGCTTTTTTCTCCTTGTTAGGTATTTCTAAATATTTATCTTTCTTATTAGCTTTTTTCTTATTGTCTTTCTACATCTGAACCTTTCTTATTAGATTCTTTCTCCTTGTCTTTCTACATCTGTACCTTGTCTTTTTACATCTGCACGTTTCTTATTAGCTTTTTATATTAACTTTCTTATTAACTTTTTCCTTGTCTTTCTACATCTGCACCTTGTCTTTCTACATCTGCACCTTTCCTATTGGCTTTTTCTCCTTGTCCTTTCTACATTTGCACCTTTCTTATTAACTTTTTCCTTGTCTTTCTACATCTGCACCTTTTGTCTTTGTACATCTGCACCTTTCTTATTAGCTTTTTCTCCTTGTCTTTTTTTCTCCTTTTTCTTATCTTTCTACATCCTTCCTTACCTTTCTTATCTTTCTTATTACCTTTGGAAATTTAGTAGGCCTAGGAAATTCGGTAGGCCTTTAGGCCTAGGAAATTTAGTAGGCCCTTTAGGCCTATAAAATTTAATAGGCCTTTAGGCCTAAATAGGCCTTTAGGCCTAGGAAATTTTCTAGGCCTTTAGGCCTAAATAGGCCTTTAGGCCTAAATAGGCCTTTAGGCCTAGGAAATTTAAATTTAGTAAAGAAAATTTCCTAGGCCTTTAGGCCTAAATAGGCCTTCAGGCCTAGGAAATTTCCTAGGCCTTTAGGCCTAGGAAATTTAAATTTAGTAAAGAAAATTTCCTAGGCCTTTAGGCCTAAATAGGCCTTTAGGCCTAAATATAGGCCTTTAGGCCTAGGAAATTTTTTAGGCCTACGAAAAAATTTTAGTAGGCAAATTATATAAAAATAAACAATATTTAAATATAAAAATAAATATTTAATTATAAAATAGAAATAAATATATAAATAAAAAATAATCTAGTAAGCCTAAGAAATATAATAATATTTTAGGCCTAATTATATGCCTAGGAAATAAATATATCAATAAAAAATATTTAAATATAAAAATAAATATTTAATTATAGAAATAAATGTATAAATAAAATATAAAGAAATAAAATAATCTAAATATATAAATATGTAAATAAAAATAAATAAGCCTGAAAGTGTCTAATTTAGGTTTAAGTAATTAGACTCATTCCCGTAGCTGTGAATAAGCGGGTTCCCGTGACTTAGCTTTCGTTGGGCGCTGTATAAATCTCAACCTTGTGATCAACTATTCGCAGACGTAAGCTTCTTAAAAGTAACATTACATTACGTTAATTAACATTACTTAGTGCATTGCATCATACTTTTTGAACATGCTACCTAAACCTAAAATGAATTTTGTCAAGTAACCCGAACCCTTTAGACATACGATTAGGGTTAAAAACGTTAGGCGCTATAGGCAGTGGTGGGGAAAACTCTATTCGAGACGTTAGCTAGGCGTATAGATAAGGGCCGCTCGAAGTCTACATTTCTGTCAGCCGCTACAAATGTTGCTAATGTAAACAATAAATATTTCTGTATTCTACTTATAAACACAAACAATAAATACTTCTAATTGTATACACGAAGGCATTTTCCTTGGTTTCTTAGACGACTGTGATAGCTTTTTGCTTGCTTGGGCCCCCACACAATTGCGTGTAGTAATACTATAATAATAATTATTAACTTCTAATGCGCCGGTGTCTAATGCACAAGGCATCAACCGCTGGCGCATCAAAGCCAATCCTCACAATCAGGCTAATAATATCAAGAAGGTCAGACCACTAAGACAAAGAGGCAGCCTACGGTGGATAAACAATCTGAAAAAGGTAAGTTTTAAGTCGAGCACGAAATGAGAGAAGCGACCGAGCAAAAATGAACAGACACATAGATACAGTTCCATAATTTAGGTCCAACAACCGAAAAAGCCCATTCACCAGGAACAGCTCTAGTCTTATGTATGACCAGAGAAAGAGAAGGTGGATAAACGGGACACGTCATGAACCAATCTACTTCATGAAATGATTATGCGCTCAAGATCAGTAAATCTGATCCCCAGGCGCGAGACAAGTGTGTGCAAGCAACTTGTCTAAGTTTGTTACACAGAGTTCCCTTAGCAGGTTCGAACCCACAATCGTTGGATTATAGACCCAGCGCGCTACCGCATCATTGATGGGTTTGAAGACCAATTCAGATCTTTGGGCAGTTCACGGACATCGATGACTGTTCTTCAAGAAGGAGATGCCTTTCTTCAGCAACTGGGTACCGAGGACGATCAGAAATTATGTGGAGAGCAGACAGACAGATGACCTCGAGACGTCGAACGCGTGACTCTCGAATAGGAAGCTTCTCTGATCCGAAGTAGGAGGAGAGCAGACAGAAGGATACGACGCTTGAATAGGAAGCTTCTCTGATCCGAAGTAGGAGGAGAGCGGACAGAAGGATATGATGTTCGAATATAGGAAGTCTCTCTGGCAGGAAGCGAATCTTCTTCCAAAGTCTTTATGTGTGTTTCTAAAACAGTTTAGAGACATTTATGAAACATATTAGGCCTAAATAGATGTAATAGTGGTCTAATCTGGCGCTAGATTTAAGTTTGTGGATCCTTCTTTAAATTGTACTCGTAATAATCAATTTATATAGCGTCTCAATTTATATCAGCGATGATGAAGCAGCTCACCCAATAAATTCATCGCAAAATCAACAGAGTCGAGGCCATGTGGTCGCTATATAAAACCGTGTATATTTACATTTACAGTAGATCAGAGACCATCAACAACCATTACAGGAGTTGTTTATAGCTCGAAAGTTTTACAAGAAACTCTCGTTTAAACCTCCATAAACTCTGTTTACAAAGAACCCAATATTCTCCATCATATTCTTTAGGACTTCTGTCGAAGATCTGTGATAAAATCTATTTATATCTCCCAAAACTAACTCTACAGCGATACTTCAAGCTGCCAAGATCAACTGTTACTACGTTCATTCTACGTCATACGCCCTCGAAATGCCTCACCCTAATTTCTGTTGCTCCATTGCTGAGGCGCATACACGACAATAGCAACCTCTGTCTGGCACCGAAGCTGAACAAACTACCTGGTTCTTGTGGAATTCACTGATACAGCGCTGGTGAATTAGGCCTAGATGTTGGTCTGCCTGAGGGAGATTTGTGTAAAAAGTAATGTCCCATATCCTACAAGTGAGACGCAGAGGATGCGCTCAATTCCTTTTCTTTAGGCCCTTGAACCGGCAATGGACGAATCCGAAGGTCATGGACACGGGGCCATTGCATCGCAGGACTTGCCGTTTACTTCCCAGCTTACGCCGGTACCAAGTTATACTGCTTGGTGACAGAGGCACAATGTGCGCAAACAACTTGCCTAGGGTCGTTACACAAAGTCGAACTCATAACCGCATGATCCTTGACCAAACGCGTTACCGATAGACCACCGTGCCGCACAGTGGCGCTGATATATGTTATGGAGACTTATGCTGAGACATGCAACAAGATAAAGGTAAAGATAACGCACTGCTTTACGCGTCTCCATAAAACTTCTGAGACTTTTTCCACAGGTCAGACTTACTATCTTCCGTCTTGGGCGAATAAGCGACCACAGCAATCCATCGACAGGACACCTTTTAGCCTCCAAAGTCGCGTTGCGCATACTCATCTACCTATCCCGAAAGGAGGGAAGGCTGAGTGGTATTTGACAAACAGCCATCCATCTCCAAGTGCTAACCATCTCGTGCACATCATCGCTCAAATGAGGCATCAATAATAAGAATTACTGCAATCATACTTTGTTCTGTCTGGTTTTAGGCATATGGAGCTCAACCGCAGGTTCGCCTGTGCCATGCTAAGTCCGAAGCCTTGATAAAAGAGGAGGATGGTTAGGTGGTTGGATTCAGGCACTAATCACATGTGTTTTGCAATATACTAGATTCAGAACAATGTGCTGGCCAAACAAGTCGGATGATGGACAGAAAGGAACTGAGAAACGAAGCCCGGAGTGCAAGCGATTCCAAAAGCAAAGGCAGCGAATCATGTATGCACTTAATTATGAACCCCTTGCTATCTCTGCGCAAGTCTCTCATTCAATACTGAGAAATTCCTCTTCAACAAATCCTGATCTGATTTCTCCCCTACCTCTTGTGCAGATTTCTCTCGCCGCTCCAATTCTAAGCATCACCCACCGTATCCGTCTGATCGTCTATGGCCTCACCCTTGCATACTGACCAGGATTCGAATTTTGAATATAAGAGTCAGTCGAGCGTAGAACTGTGGTTTTCTACCGATTTCGTGGTGACAGAGCGCCTGTGAATAAGCTGGTTCCCGCGACTCAGCTTTCTTTGGCGCTACTGATATGAAAGTATGATAACGACTAAGAAAATTTGGAAGAAGAAGGAGTTACTTACATACGACTAGAGAATGTTACTGAGGCTGCTATCTTCCAATGTCATTGTCTTTCGTGATTGTCGATGTAGCCCCGTCCGTTAGGAAACCGTTCCGCGCTCGACTGGCTCTTCTTTTAGTAGGTGTAGAACATCAACGGAACACAGTTCACCTCTGAACAGACAGAAATAGAAATACTAGAAGCTAAACTAATAAAAGTGAATTTCTCATCTACACGGTGTACAAACAAGGAAGCTCAAGATTAATTACAAGAACTGAATAGTACGTTCAGAAATTCATTGGCCATTTATCTCAAAAACCGTATCAAAGGCCATTGAATCTAATGTATCTAGAAGGTGGAGCTTACAAGTTTATCCTTATTCAGTAATCATCTCAAACTTCTGTCGATTCTATATCGTAACGAACTACCCTTGTGCAAGTATGTATGTATGTATACCTGTATGTATGTATGCATGCATGTGTGTATGTATGCATATATGTATGTATGTATGCATACATATATGCATGTATGTGTGTATGTATGTATGTATATTTAAGTAGGCCTACCTCTCAAAAGCAATGCAATGTCAAACTAATCTAAACAAGTGCGTTTTAAGATAGTTTGAACTAAGTAAAGTGGGCAAACAAGCTGACAAACAAACCCAAACAAGGTGTTCTCGTCATTTTGTAAAAAAGCGTGTTTTTTCACAAAATTACGTTCGTATTACACTATTAATGTCTGCTAACATCATACACGTGCACTGTGCAATATGTGTATGTGTGTATATACATATGGGTGTATGTGTGTATGTGTGTATGTATGCATATAATGTGTGTATGAATGTATATATGTATAACATACTATAACAAATTCAGATTTATAAAGCACAACTTCAAGAAGAGATTCATCTTTAGCGCTCTTGACAAGTCAGAAAAGACCCGTGATCAAGCAATGTATGTGTGCATATGTATGTACTTGTATGTATGTATCTATGTATGTATCTATGTACGTATCTATTCATGTATGTGTGTATGTATTTGTGCATGTATGGATGCATGTATGTATATACGTATGAGTGTATGCACGTATGGATACATGTATGTGTATATATGTATATATACAGGTATGCATGCATGCATGCGTGTATGAATGACTTCATTCACAATTGCTCACCACAATCAACTGATGCTTAGTCGTTAGAAAATGGCGCCTAATAAATGCAGAAACAATAATCTAATGCAATGTTTTCTATAGCGCCATTATACTAATGCACATGGGATCAACCCCTGTCAAAATCCGATAGGTCAGGGAAAGCAGAGATCTGGTTACGGTTGGCAAGGAAGTTCAACCAGACGAGTCTTAAGTTTAGACCTGAATGACACAATTGTGCCACATGATCAGTCAACCGCAGATTCCGAAGTTTCATGAAAAGGTCCTCAGAAGTTTCAGAGGCAAAAAGGTAAAGTGTAACAGACTTTTACACGCCTCCATGGTAGCTACGTCGAGGCGCAGACGACCCATTAATCCAACGACAGTAGGATGGAAAGATTTAAAGAATGCATATGTATATGTTTAAATCAGACAATTTCGAGGACAACAGTTCTTGGCAGGCGTGCCTTCTCTGTTTCTGGCCCTAGACTCTGGAACTCTCTTCCGGCAAACTCTCTTCGCTCGGCAAATTCTGTTTCTACCTTCAGATCTCGACTGAAAACTTATCTTTCCTGAACTCATTTCCTCCGTAGGCTGTCTCTGTGACTTCTGAACTCCTGTCTGGCTTTTCGACCCGGACTCACCATGAACTTTGGCTTGGACAATGATTTTGTTTAGCAGCGACCATCGACTGATGCCTCGAGCATTATTACAGTGGCGCTATAGAAGTTTTTAGATTAGATTAGAATAGACTAGCCATTGAAATCTGAACTTAATTTTTGTCTGATGTTTCCTGCCATGACTTCCACAGGAACTGCGCAATATGTGGATGTGTGTATATACATATGGGTGTATGTGTGTATATGTGTGTGTATGTGTATGTATGCATATATATATGAGTGTGTATATACATATGGATGTATGTGTGTATGAGTGTATATATGTAAAACATAACATAACAAATTAAGATTTATAAAGCGCAACTTCAAGAACAGACTCATCAGTAGCGCTCTTAACCTGTCAGAAAAGACCCGTAGTCAAACAGTGTATATATATATATATGTATGTGTGCATGTGTATGTATGTGTGCATATGTAGGTATGTATTATTATGTATGTATGTATGTAAGTGTGCATGTGTATGTATGTGTGTATGTGTGTATGTGTGTATGTGTGTATGTCTGCATGTCTGTATGTATGTATGTATGTATGTATGTAATTGAATGACAGAAAAATCAAATAATAGAAGGATGAAAAGAGCGATTTATGAAGGGATGAAAAGGCAGAAAGAGCAAAAGATGAAATGAAATGAAAATGGAAGAATGAAATGAGGAGAGGATTGAAGGATGGAAGGATAAGCAAAAAGAGTGAGTGAATGATGGAACAACAAACATAAAGAGAATAAAGAATGATGGAATGAAGGAAAGAGGAGGTTTGGTTGTCTCTTCAGTGAAACCTGACAACTGCATCGAATGATCGAACGAATGATCGAACGAATGATCCAAAAGCAACGAAATACTTCTGCATCCAGAGAAGTCAACCACTTAAAAAACATGAGCCACAATCTTTGAGAGATCCCCAAAAGGTGCGACATAATTGCTCAGATAATTCACACATGATAGTGGATCCACACCTTTGAGTCCCCGAAAACTCGTCTAGGTGTGGCCTGCCCAATAAAACTGGAAAACTAGAAGTCAAAAACTGGCAACGAATGAAAAGGTGATTAAAATTTAAGAAACTAAAATAGTGTATATGTATGCGTGGATGTATATATGTGTGCATTTATGAATGCATGTATGCATGTCTGTATATAACCATGTATGTATATATGTATGCATGCAAGCATGTTTGTATATATTCATGTATGTATGTGTGTATGCATGTATGCATGCATGTGTATATATCCATGTACGAATGCATGCATGTATGTACACATATACAGATGTATGTATGTATGTTAGTAACTATGTATGTAAGCATTGTATGTATGTACATGTATATGCCTATCCATGTATGCATGTATGCATTTATGCGTGTAAGCATGTAAACATGTAAGCGTACACGCATATGTGTATGTGTAAGCTTGGTGTAAGCAAGTAAGCAAGCATGCATGCATAGTAGGTATGCACATATGCATGCATGCATGCATGTATCTGGTTATTCACTGTATATAGCATCTTCTAAGAAGCAGTTGACAAAGGGTATAAAGAACCTCACAATTATAACAAGCAACTTCTATAGCACCAGAGTCTAATGCTCAAAACATCACCCGGAGGTGCACCCAAACCAAGGAAAGCATGGTCAGTAGGACAGTCAGTCTACAGAGACAACGAAGCAACCTGTGGTGGATAAGAGAGAGGTGCAAGTCTTAAGTTGTGGCCGAAATTACATCACGAGATGGACGAAAACGAACAGACGCCAGAAGAGAATTCTAGAAGTCCAGCAACTGAAAGCTCACCCATCAAGAACAAGTATAAGGGCGCAAAGTACGGTCGATATGGTCCCACTCCAAGTGTCTCTTTAGAGGGGGCTAGCGGAAGTTAAATCTTTAAATAATTTCTGCGCTGGCAGGGATTTGAACCCCCAACGTCCAGGTTGACCTTCAAAACACGCTGACTAGAAGAATATCGCTCATCCACAGCAAAGATAAAACTCAATGAAAACTCACAGTTCAGTTGGCGTTGCGTCTGTTCCCGTCGTCAGAAGAGTCATGAAGGAGCGAAAACTGCGTCTTCCGCCTCCAAATGGTTGGTACCTCGTTGCACCTCGCGAAGGTAGACGAGTTTGACGTGTCCCCTTTGGCGCCCAAGGTCGCCTTCAGACTGTCAACATCAGGTGGCTGTTCACCTAGACTGGCAGCGTTCTTCGACTGGCGGTTGACCGGACACATCTGCTCACTGGCGTTTCCAGGTCTGGTAAATTATATCGATAAAAATTAAAGTAGGTCTAACTTTCAATAAAAATTAAAATGTAAATAAAAATTGAAGTAAGTATCAACTAAAATGAAAAATTAAACCAGATATCAATAAGAATTAAATATAATTTCAATAAAAATAAAAATTTAATAAAAGTCAATGCAATTAATTTCATACTTAGTCAGTTAAATTAGAGTTACATTTAAACCTGCCTCGTCGCTCTATTGACTGGCTGCATCATTCTTCGACTCTGAATGGTCCTTAAACTTCTCTGACTGAATTCTTTAAAGACCTTCCCTTCAGTGAGTCTTCAATGACCCTGTGACCCCGGCACTCCCTCGCTATCCGTAGACCGACTATCGTATGCAGCCTAAGCGTCGGCATTTAGATCACCTACAAAATGCTATTAGTTAAATACACGTCAGTGTTTGCATAATCCAACTATACAACGTATTTCTAAATGACGATTCTGTGTACACAAAAGTAATCAATCGAGACAGCCTACAACAGCCTACATTCGTCTGTCCAATATATTGGGGTGTAAGTTTTTCAAACAAATGTAATGTACACGTTTTTCCATAGCGATCATATTGCGCCGACCCTGCTCATTTTCCAATGAGTTTATCGGGTGAGATCCTTGATAATCCCTCATTACCGACGCCGGTTTGAATGGGTATCACTCATTCAAAACTGAAAATACTCCTCTTCTACAAATCCTATCCAGATTCCTCCTCTTCCAATTATCTCACTTTTCGGTTCAATTCCGAACACCATTCACTGTTCAATTCCATCAGGGAAAATTCAAGCCTCAGAGAAAGAGATAGAGAAGCAAATGCATACAAAGACAGATAAACCTCTTTTGAGACAGAAGAGGAAGGTAACAAATGATGATGCAGATTAATCCAGAAGATGACGCAAAGGCTGTCAAGAAAATGAAAGCTACATATCTCATACAAAGATAAGCAACGCCATTAACTCACCCATTCAAACGATAAAATAATTTTAACAACTCTATTGGGCAATGAAATTATATAAAATTGTGTCTTAGTCTTCAGTTATTTAAAAAGCCATCCACTGACCGTCTATAAACTTTTCTCATAAATGCATAACGGTCAGTGCTGTTGTTGGACATTGCAAAAGATCTCTAATGTTAAGACATCGATCTGAAACTGACCCTTGCACCTTGTCTCTTACTGAGTTGAGATGATTCATTCCGGCCAAGAAGTACGTTTCACTTATGCAGCTCATGCTTGGCTTTAAGAAGCTAAGATGCCGTACATTATAGTAGACCTAATAATAACAAGAATGATAATGTTAGGCCTAATATTAATAGGCGTAATAATAATAAAAGGCTTCATAATTGTAATAGGCCTAATAATGGTCATGGTCATAGTCGTCGTCGTCGTAGTAGTAGTAGTAGTTGTTGTTGTACTGGCATACAGCAGTAGTAGTAATTGCTGAATGTACGTAGGCATTATAATATTTGACTCTCTTATGCAGCCTAAGCGTCGGCATTTAGGTCACCTACAAAATGCTATTAGTTAAATACACGTTAGTGTTTGCATAATCCAACTATACAACAGTCCGTGTCTTCAATGACATTCGTCTGTCCAAAATATTGGGGTGTAAGTTTCTCAAACAAATGTAATGTACACGTTTTTCTATAGCGATCATATTGCGCCGACCCTGCTCATTTTTCAATGTGTTTATCGGGTGAGATCCTTGATAATCCCTCATTACCGACGCCGGTTTGAATGGGTATCACTCACTCAAAACTGAAAATACTCCTCTTCTACAAATCCTATCCAGATTCCTCCTCTTCCCATTATCTCACTTTCCGGTTCAATTCCGAACACCATCCACTGTTCAATTCCATCAGGCAAAAGTCAGGCCTCAGAGAACGAGATAGAGAAGCAAATGCATACAAAGACAGAGAAACCTCTGTTGAGACAGAAGAGGAAGGTGACAAAGGATGATGCAGATTAATCCAGAAGATGACGCAAAGGCTGTCAAGAAAATGAAAGCTACATATCTCATACAAAGATAAGCAAAGTTTTACAAGCCCCGATTTGAAATAAATGGGAAGATTCACGTACAGGGGTTATATGCTTGTATTTTCACGTATCTGTTATAGCTGTAACCAGAGTTCAAGATTCTGCCCCACTTAGCGAACTAAGCCATAAAAAGAATACAATGACGGCCTTGAATCTGGTAGTGCCAGTCCCAAGCCAGGAAAAGGAGGAGGGCGACGTCAACGGCCTTTGATGCCGTAAGATGTCGTTAAACACTGGAACTACTACTACACTGTCGATGGGAAGATCAGAGTGCGAGGGAGAGTCCACCACCATCACATGCCAAGGCTAAGAAAGGAAGTTGATAACATCTGATACCCATGGTTGCCCCTTCCTACCTTATAGTCAAAATGAGATGAGTAATATATATATATATATATATATAATATATATCGGTTGAAGCGCTGTTATTATATTTCGGCGCTGAATAAATGATGTGTTGCATGTGACCTATATACACCCGGTATATATACCGGGTGTATATAGGTCACATTCAACACATCATTTATTCAGCGCCGAAATATAACTGCGCATCAACCGATGGTGCTGAGCAATTTCGCGTTCAAGCCAATCGAATACCATGCCACACAATGTATTTGAGAGCAGTTCACACAAACCTCAACAATTGTGACAAATGACTCCTCTCATTTTGACTATAACATTCTCATTCACTCTCAATCAATACTGGTATTGATTTTGGTTCAGCTAACATGATCTCTTTTATTCATTAAACCGTTGCTACTAGACGCCACTACATAACCGTTCGATTATAATTATTACCTTACATTAACTCACCCATTCAAACGATAAAACAATTTTAACAACTCTATTGGGCAATGAAATTATATAAAATTGTCTTAGTCTTCAGTTATTTAAAAAGCCATCCACTGACCGTCTATAAACTTTTCTCATAAATGCATAACGGTCAGTGCTGTTGTTGGACATTGCAAAAGATCTCTAATGTTAAGACATCGATCTGAAACTGACCCTTGCACCTTGTCTCTTGCTGAGTTGAGATGATTCATTCCGGCCAAGAAGCACGTTTCACTTATGCAGCTCATGCTTGGCTTTAAGAAGCTAAGATGCCGTACATTATAGTAGACCTAATAATAACAAGAATGATAATGTTAGGCCTAATATTAATAGGCGTAATAATAATAAAAGGCTTCATAATTGTAATAGGCCTAATAATGGTCATGGTCATAGTCGTCGTCGTAGTAGTAGTAGTAGTAGTTGTTGTTGTACTGGCATACAGCAGTAGTAGTAATTGCTGAATGTACGTAGGCATTATAATATTTGAATATGCATGTATTTCCATTCAAGGACCTCTCGGAACTGTTATGTTATATATCTAAAGAATCTTAACTGATGCGAATTAATATGTATTGAGAATCGGTTTCCTTCGACCTTGATTCATCTCGACGTTGTGCCATCGGTTGATGCCTTGTGCATTAGACACTGGCGCATTAGAAGTTGCTAATTATTATTATTAATATCTCCCACTGAAGCTGCATTTTCCAATACATCGTCCTCCCGTCTTTCTCCCCACTGGTCCAAACTAAATATTTCCCATTGAAACCACGTCTTCCCGTACATTTCGAACCTCCTAATAGGTTTTTTAGCGCCGATGTTTAAGCTGGTCTTCCTGGCTCGTGCTTTGTGTAACCTAGGCGATTAGTCACCTCCCCTCGTGGTTTAAACGTAATAAATTTGGAAATACCGCCAAAAACTGCATGCAGCACACGTGCCACCTACCTAATGTGAACCAACTCCAGACATACAAGACCCATATACGGTACGGAAATCGTTTGAAAACAGACAGTGTGTAATGTAACACGTGGGCCGATTTTAACGCTACTTTCTGCTCTCTCTATGCCTCTTAAACGCGGTCACGGTTCACTGACCACACATGAGTTCAAGGCTCGTCCTCGGTATGCAAATCATTTAAAAACAGAACATTGCCTTGTGGCACGGAATGAAGACAGCAAACCAACTATCACACAAAGCCATCTATCACACAAAGCAATTTGAATTCGTTAACTGTCACACAAACCCATTTGAATTCGTCTTTTCCCACCTAAGTTACCACATACATGCCTCTGATCTAGGCCAGTAGGCCTACATGTCACATGCAACACATCATTTGTTAAGCGCTTAAATGTAACGAAAATATATTAAATCATTGGCACAGAGCAATTGCGCGTGAATGACTTCCTCAAAGTCCCCACCCAGTAGCTGTTTCCGAGACAGACTCGAACCTATACTCTCCACGCTCTAGGTCATCGCTCAAACCAATCGATTACGATGCTCCACACAATGCATTTGACAGCCGTTCAAGCAAACCTCAACAATAGTGACGAATGACTCCCACATTTTAACAATAAGATTCTCATTTGCTTTCCATCAGTGGTGGATTTAGCTGTGGGAGTAGGATTTAGCTAAGAACTTGGGATTTAGCAATAAGCGGTTTATAACCTCCACTCTTTTGGATGGTGGACGGCCAGAACGTGGCGCCCCAAGGAATTGCTCTTCCCCCACGCAAACATTCCTGGAGACCAATCACTGATATATCGCTCTTATTCAGACTATTTCCTTCCCTTTAGCAAGGAATCGTTGGGCATCCAGATCTGGCGACAAAACTATTTTAAGTTAGCAGATGCATAACGCAACCAAACTCTGAGAGCAGCTGAGCTGTAGGATGGGCAGCATATGGCAGATATATTTATATGCAAACAGCACTAAATGTATTCTACTATATTTAGAAAAAGCGCCAACAAGACTATCCGCTCCTGCATGGAAAACACTTGCCACCTGTCTAATCCGACCCAACTCCAGACAGACAGACAGACACACACACACACACAGACAATCAGACATGCAGATATGCAGATTGTAAAGGAGTGGTCAACACGTGTATGAGATTCATGTAACCAACGCGCAATTTGATCTAATGGTCTTTTTGAAAACTGTGCTGCCACCTTGCTGGAAAGTGAATGCAAAGTCCTGCGATGCACTGGCCCCGTAGGAAATGAGCGCTTCCCCTACGTCTCACTTGTGGGATATGGGAAAGATTACATTACTGCTGAGACCATCCCCATAAACTACACATATTCCTCATATATATATTTCGCTTCTTCTACTGGGGCTTTTAGCGCCATTGTATAATTTTGTCTCTCTGACGAGGCTTTTGTGAGGCGCTGAAATATTTCGGAGATTTACATTTACATTTACATATCTTCCACTGCCTTAGACTACCCCCCTTTAAAAAAAGGGAATCGGCGGTCACCGAACTGAGACAGGGAGGCGAAACAATTGTAACTAGGCCGGTGCTTAAAGCAGCTGGCTTTGGCAGACTCGCGCCTAAATTTGAAAACAGGTGCGCTGTACTGTAAGATGGACAGCAAATGACAGATAATTATATGCAGAAAACTTAAGCTATTAAATTGGTAAATGGCGCCAACACCTCTATTCGCACCTGTATGCAGCGCACCTGCCTAATCCGACCCAATTCCAGACAGACGAATAAACACAGACACAAACAAACACACAGACATACAGTTTGTAAAGGAGTGGTCACACGTGTGTGGAATTCGTGTAAAGAGCGCGCGATTTGATCTAATGGTCTGTTTCTAAACTGTGCTGCCACCTAGCTGGAAAGTAAATGACAAGTCCTGCGATTCACTGGCCCCGTGTGTAGGACTATGGGATTAGTCCATTGTCAATCCAAGAGCCTTAAGGAAATGAGCTCCTTCCCTTCGTCTCACTTATGGAATGTGAAACATGGGAAACTGTACTTTTGTGTTGAGTCTGTTCCCATAAAAACACACAAACCTCATACATTTAGTTTCACCCGATGGGTCGTATAGCGCCATTACAGAAATTGGTCTCTCTAACGAGGCTTTTTGTGCGGCACTGAGATATTTCTGAGGTTTACATTTGCATTTACATATTTCCCGCTGCTTTAGACTACCCCCTCGATTAAAAAAGGATGGGCTGTCATTCAACTGAGACAGAGGGGCAAAACTAGTGTTGTAGGCAGGAGCACAGCGTAGCTTGCTTTGGTGGACTCGCGCCGAAATCTGAGAGCAGTTGCGCTGTAGGATGGACGGGCAGAAAATGGCCGTAATTTATGCCAAGAGAGACTTAAGCGTACTAAATTTAGAAATAGTGTCAACAAGTCTATTCGCACCTGCATGCCAGCTGCCTAATCCGATCCAACTTCAGACAGACTGGTAGACGAACAAACACAGAGATAAACAGACATACAAGACATACAGATTGTAAAGGAGTGGTCAACACGTATACGTGATTCGTGTAAAACGCGCGGGATTTGAACTATTGGTCTGTTTCAAAACTGTGCTGCCACCTAGCGAATTAAATGAAACATTTTCACAGGAGAAAGTGAAGAGGGAAATTGTGTTCACTGAATGTGGGCTATGAATCGACGCCTCTACTTAGAGAGTGAACTGGCTGATCAGCCTCATAAATTCCGTGCAGCGCTATCTCAGAGATTTACACTTCATTACACGACACTATCCATTGGTTTTGAGAAATGTGACGCAAATGCAACAATAGTATGTAACCATAACTGCCCCACGGGAAAAGGTATACGTACATACCTAAATGGCAATGCATACATACTTGCACACATATTTTACTTGCATACATATTTTACCTACATACAAATATACATCCATGCATACATATATGTACGAATCTCCGTCAGCCCAGACCAATTCATGGTGGACTGCCAGAATGTGGCGCCCCTTGGAATTGCTCCTCCGCCCACGCAAACAATCCTGGAGCCGGGATTGTTCAGGCTACTTCCTTCCCATTAGCAAGGAATTGGCGGGCATCCAGATCTGAGAGAGGGTGACAAAACTAATTTAAGTTAGCAAATGCATAAAGCAACCGAAATCTGAGAGCAGCTGCGCTTTAGGATGGGCAGCAAATGGCAGATATAATTATATGCATTGTAAAAAATTTAGAAATAGCACCAACAAGTCTATTCACACCTGCATGGAAAAGACGTGCCGCCTGCCTATTCCGACCTGATTCCACACAGACAGACAGACAGACAGACAGACAGAACGATATACATACAGACAGACAGACATACAGACAGACAGACAGACGGAATGTAAAGGTGTGGTCATCAGGTGTGGGGAAGTCGTGTTACCAGCGAACATTGATCTAATGGTCTTTTTTCGAGACTGTGCTGCCACCTAGCTGGAAAGTAAACGGCAAGTCCTGCGATGCGCTGGCCCCATGTCCAGGACATTAGGATTCGTCCATTGTCAGCTAAAGGGCCTATAGAAAACGAATAACTCCTCCCTTAAGTCTCACTTGTGGGACATGGGAAACTTTATATAACTGCTGAGACTATTCCCATACAATACACATCCTCCTCATACATTTCGCTTCTCCCGATGGGTCATTTAGCGCAATTGCATATAAGTTGTTCTCCCTTACACGGCTTTTGTGTGGCGCCGATAAATTTCGGAGGTTTATATTTACCCTTACATATATTCCAGTGGTGGATTTAGCTAGAGACGCCCCTCTTGGTTATATGCCGGCGCCCCTCATACCAGAACCGTGCATGGTGGACTTTGGCGCCCCTCTGGAGATGCTCTGCCTCCCACGAAAACAATTCTGGAGACGCCATTGATATATCCCAGTGATTCAGGCTATTTCCCATTTAAAATGGGATTGGCGGGCATCTAGATCTGAGACAAACTATTTCAAGTTGGAAGGTGCTTAACGCAACCTAAACCTGAAAACAGGTGCGCTGTAGGATGGGCAGCAAGTGACAGATAATTATATGCAGAGAACTTTAGCTACTAAATTTAGAAATGTCGCCAACAATTCTATTCGCACCTCCACAGGGCACACGTACCGCCTGCCTTAATCCGACCCAATTACAGACAGACAGACAGACAGACAGACAAACAGACAGACAGACAGACAGACCACACAGACAGACAGACAGACAGACATGCAGATTATAAAGGAGTGGTCGACACGTGTGAGATTCGTGTTACCAGCGCGCAATTTGATCTAGTGGTCTTTTTCAAAACTGTGCTGCCACCTAGCTGGAAAGTAAACGGCAAGTCCTGGAATTCACTGGCCCCGTCAAAAAGAAAAGGAACTGAGCGCCTTCCTTCGTCTCACTTGTGGGATATGGGAAACATTACTTTACTGCTGAGACTAACCCCATAAAATACACATCTTCCTCATACATTTCGCTTCCCCAATGGGTCGTGTAGCGCCATTGTAGAAGTTGGTCTCTCTGACGAGGCTTTTGTGTGGCGCTGAGATATTTCGGAGGTTTACGTTTACATATATCCCACTGCTTTAGACTACCCCCTCAATAAAAAAGGTATCGGCGGTCATTCAACTGAGGCAGGGCAGCAAAACCATTGTAAGTAGGATGGTGCTTAACGCGGCTGGCTTTGGCGGACTCGGGCCTAAATCTGAAAACAGGTGAGCTGAAGGATGGACAGCAAATGACAGATAATTATATGCAGAGAACTTAAGCTTGTAAATTTGTAAAGGCGCCAACAAGTCTATTCGCACCTGCCTAATCCGGCCCAATTCCGGACAAATGAACAAACAGAGACAAACAAATATGCAGATTGTAAAGGAGTGGTCAACACGTGTATGAGATTCATGTAATTAGCGCGCGATTTGATCTAATGGTCTGTTTCAAAACTGTGCTGACACCTAGCTGGAAAGTAAATGACAAGTCCTGCGATTCACTAGCCCCGTGTCTAGGACTTTGGGATTCGTCCATTGTCGGTTCAAGGGCCTAAAGAAAAGGAAATGAGCGCATCCCCTGCGTCTCACTTATGGAATCTGGGAAACTGTACTTTAGTGTTAAGCCTATCCCCACAAAATACACATCTTCCTCATACATTTCGCTTCTCCTAATAGGTCGTGTAGCGCCATAGTAGAAGTTGGTCTCTCCGAAGAGGCATTTGTTTAGCACTGAGATATTTCTCAGGTTACATTTACATATCTCCCACCGCTTTAGACAACCCCCCTCAATTGAAAAGGGATCGGCGGTCATTGAACTGAGACAGGGCGGCAAAATTAGTGTGTAGGCAGGTGCATAACGCAGCTTCATGGACTCGCGCCGAAATCGGAAGCAGGTGCGTTGTAGGATGGGCAGGAAATGAGACTTAAGAGTGCTAAATTTAGAAATAGGGTCAACAAGTCTATTCGCACCTGCATGCCATCTGCTTAATCCGACCCAACTCCAGACAGACAGACAGACGAAAAAAACACAGAGACAAACAGACACACAGACATACAGATTGTAAAGGAGTGGTCAACACGTATATGGGATTCGTGTAAAAAGCGCGAGATTTGATCTAATGGTCTGTTTCAAAACTGTGCTGCCATCTAGCGAATGCAACTGAAACATTTTCATCAGCGCACGATGACCATGCGTTCTCTTGCCCGAAGGCAGGTCCATTGGCTTTTTGCCACCCGGGGATGAGGTGAGAGAGGTGGTTTTCCGTTGCCTTCCTCACAGACAATTGTGGGTGAGCAACTTGTCCAAGGCCGCTACGCAGGGGCTTAATTAAGGTAGATTGGAACCCGCGATCCTCCGATTACGCAGCACCGACCATACCACTACGAAACCGAGTCCCACGATTACGATACCAATAGTAAAATAATTATGGTTTCATTTGTGCACCTGTCTCTCTTTGAGTCAAACCTCATAATTTTAAAAATAATAATTAGGGTAAAAAATTAGCTAAAGTAATTTTAAAAGAGGAGAAAGTGAACAGGGAAATGTGTTAACTAAATGTGGGCTATGGATCGACCGACATCTCTATTTAGAAGGTGAATTGGCTGATCTGCCTCACAGAATCCGTGCAGCGCCGTCTCACAGGTTTACATGACACTATCCACTGGTTTTGAGAAATGTGACTCAAATCCATCAGTAGTATGCAGCCATAACTATGTTACGGGAAAAGGCATACATACATACATACAAACATACATACATACATGCACACATACATACATGCATACATGTATACATGCATACATATATACATTTATGCGTACATATATTTATGCATGCATGTATACATATATACATTCGTGATACATACATGAATGCATGCATGCATGTCTAAATCTCTCTTTTATAGAATCCTTAAGAGCGTGGGTATCATTGATAATTAATTCATTGACAGAACAGAAATAGGCCGGTGCATTAGTCAGTTGTCACCGCCACATGCGTACCAAAAATCTTGAAACATAGGCGATGTGGGATGGACAGCAAATGACATATAATGCAGGGAACTTTCGCTACTAAATTGTAAATGGCGCCAACAAGTCTATTCGCAGCTGTATGCAGCGCATTTGACTAATCCGACCCAACTCAAGACAGACGAATAAACACAGAGACAAACAGATACACAGAGACATACAGAATGCAAAGGAGTGGTCACAGGTGTATGGAATTCGTGTAAAGAGCGCGCGATTTGATCTAATGGTCTGTTTCAAAACTGCGCTGCCACCTAGCTGGAAAGTGACAAGTCCTGCGATTCACTGGCCTCCGGTCTAGGACATTGGGATTCGTCCATTGTCAGTCCAAGAGCCCAAAGAAAAGGAAATTAGTTCCCCATACGTCTCACTTATTTAATATGGAAATATAGGAAACTGTACTTTAGTGTTGAGACTATCCCCGTAAAATACACATATCCTCATAAATTTCGCTTCTCCCAATGGGTCATGTAAAAGTTGGTCTCTCTGGCGAGGCTTTTGTGTGGCTTTGAGAAATTTCGGAGGTTACATTAACATATCTCTCACCGCTTTAGACTCCCCCCTCAATTAAAATCTAATCGGCGGTCAACCAACTGAAAGAGGGCGGCAAAACTAGTTTGTGTAGGCAGTTGCATGGAGCAGCTGGCTTTGGTGAGAGCAGGTGCGCTGTAGGATGGGCAAGAATTGACCTGTAATTTATGCAAACAGAGACCTAAAAGGAGTCAACAAGTCTATTCGCACGAACCAATTGCAGACAGACAGACAGACTCACAAACACAGAAACAAAAAGACACAAAGGCATACAGAATGCAAAGGAGTGGTAAACACGTGTATGGGATTCGTCTAAAAAGCCCGCGATTTGATCTAATGGTCTGTTTCAAAACTGTGCTGCCACCTGGCGAATGCTGCTGCTGATGATGATGAGTTCTCTGCCCGAAGGCAGGTCAATAGGCTTTATGGCCCCGGGATGAGACGAGTGAGGTGGTTTTTCGTTGCCTTCCTCACAGACAACTGTGGGTTAGCAACTTGTCCATGGTCGCTACGCAGTGGCTTGAGGCTGATTGGAACCCACGACCCTGCTATTAAGGCACAGACCATACCACTACACAACCGAGTCCCACGATTACGATAGCGATCGTAAAAACTTATGGCTTCACATGTGCACATGTCTCTCCGAGTCAAACTTCATTTTTTATAAATAAAAATTGTGGCATAAAATTAGCTAAGTAATTTTAAAAGAGGAGAAAGTGAAAAGGGAAAATGTGTATACTGAATGTGGGCTATGGATCGACATTTCTATTTAATAAGTTAATTGGTTGATCTGCCTCACAGATTTATTACATGATACTATAGATCCACAGGTTTTGCCACGAGAAAAGGTATACATACTGTAGATACATATACATACATTCATTATTATTATTACTATAAGAAGATTTATAAAGCGCAAGTTAATATAACCAAATACACCGCAAATGCGTTGAATACACACATACATACATACATACATACATACATACATACATACATACATACATACATACATACATCATACATACATACATACATACATACATACATACATACATACATACATACATACATACATACATCCATGCATACATATATGCATGCATGTCTAAGTATCTCTATATAGAATCCTTGTGAATTATTGATTGGCAGAACAGAAATTGGTCGGAGCATTAGTCATTTGTTATCGCCAGATGGTAACCAAAATCTTGAAACACAGGCGATGTGGGATGGGCGGTCAATGAGGTAGATCACGTAGCCTACATGCAAAGGGAAAATTTATTAAATACAGAAATACTGATAACAAAGTCTTTGCACCTGCAATGGCATACGTTCCGCTGCCTAATGCACCATAAACACAGACAAACAGATATGCACAGAGACAGGCAGACTGGATGCAGAGAAACAATGTGAAGGAGTGGTCAGTATATGCACAGGATTCATGTAAAGGTTGACGGAATTCACCAAATGGGACGCTTTCAAACTGCGCTGCCACCTAGCGAATGCGAACGAAACATTTCAACAGACGTGTCTATTTACAGCCACTATTGTAATCATAACTGTAATCGTAAACTCAGGATTTCTTAAGCGCCAATTTAAGTGCATGGTGGACCTAGCACCACATGACGCTTATATATGGAAATCTTTTAAACTAGATGCTCTGTGCAATGGGCAGAAAATAACATACATGACTTAATTATATCCAGAGAAATTATTCAAGAGTACTAAATTTAGAAATACCGCCAGGAGCCTTTTGCACCTGCACGCAGCATATATTCCAGCTGTATAATCAGCTATAAACACGAACAAGCACGGAGACAGCCAGACGTACAGGCAGAAAGATTCTAAAGGAGTAGTCAATACGTGTAAGCTCATAGGATTCGCGAGACGAATGCCAGAATTTAATGGAATGGGATTTTGTTTCCTTTGCATTCGCTAGATGGCAGTACGCCATCTAGCGAATGCAAAGGAAACATTTTCAATAAGAGCGAGTCTGTTTACGTGAAGGATCGTAATAGAATTTTGATGTCACTAGGACACATGTCCAAAGAATTTTCTTCAACTCAAACATCGTTTTCATTAATAAAAAATTGGGGCATAAAATTACTCAAACTTTAGAAGGGAAAATGAAAATGTCGTCTCCACTCAATGTTGCGTACCGATCGACACCTCCATTTAACTCCATTTATGCTATGTATACGATGGCCTCTGGGTTTTTGTTTTATCATATCTGCATTTATTAAGCTCCACACTCTATTTACTAAGCCTCAATCGATGGCTTTTAACAGTTGGGAGCCGACGCGAAATTGTTTGTCCTTTTGCATGCAATACAACAGCGCAGCATCACGCCTTCTCGATGGTTGGGACCTCTACATGGAATGGCCTGCCTCTTAATCTGCGTTTCATTCTAACGAGGAATGCTATATAAACCTTTCACCAGCAGTTAAAAACTGTTTTCTTGCGCTGAAGCTGGACTGGGAGCGCCTATGGGTATACTACTTGAAGCCCTGGCGCTATCTAAATGTTCTGAATATCTCCACAAGCGGAAACCGGGAGGGGTTATTGGTGCTTTTGTTGTCCTTAAAAATTTTTGACCAAAATATCTCGGTTTTTCGGCATAAATATTTTACATGTTCGAGACTAAATATGAAGCACCAGGATACGAAAGCAGAAATGAAAAAGCTTGAAAAATATATTATGGTGTTGACACATTCGCTGGTTTTGTCTACATTCGCTAGAGAGCACGACTTACTTTTAATCCAACTTCTGTTTATTGATTTTTGTTTTTGGTTAACGCCATTTTGTAGACTTAGACAAGGATGGACATTCGCAGTTTGCAAAGTTTATTATTCTAACAAGAACTGATTAATACTTCGATTTCTTTGCATCTTTGTGATTTGAATATATTTCTTTATATATATATTTTTTTAGAACTACCATAATCCATCTATACATATTTTTCATACTTTGCATACAGACATACAGACTAGAAAGAAACCCAACGAATACATCTGGGACAATATGAGAAAATAAATACAGCCAGAAGGAACTTAATTATTTTTGCAGCAGTGATAAAGTGAACTTTCGTGAATAAACTTTGATTGCCTTACATTTGTTCCGTTGTGTGACTTACCAATCGTACCAAATGTGCACGCATTTGGGTGTGCTGTTCAATTCCACCATGTCATTTTCCAGACATGTTCAGGCTATATGGAGATCAGCTCAATTTCATATACGGAATATTTGTAGAATCAGATCTATTTTGCCTCAGACTGCCTTAATTCAACTAGCTGATGCACTGTTTCTAGCAGGCTTGACTACTGCTATTGGTATTACTGAGAGTGATGTGGAACCGAACCCTTTTGCCTATCGATTTTATTTTGACAGCTGGTTCCCGCGACTTGGCTTTCGTTGGGTGCTGTAGGAATCTTGCGATTATGATTACGATTACAATTACTGAGGGGGATATGCAAAAACTACAAATTTTTAAAACTCTCTTGCCCGACCGTTAACAAGGCCCCTAAATATCAGCATATTAAACCAATATTACATTCATTGCACTGGCTGCACACTAAACAAAGAATTTATTTCAAAATTTATTTTATAGTTCACAAGGTATTACATTTAAATCAGCCAACCTATCTACATTCCTTGCTCACCCAAAAAACTAATAGACATTGCACTCAATTCGTGGACGCTGTGCCTCTTACTGTGCTCTATACTCCAACAGTGTGGGCTCTCTGCCTTCTCAAGCTGGTCCAAAGTTTTGGAATTCACTGCCAAGTTCAATTCATTCTGCCAATTCTTTGATGTCATTTATGTCCAAACTTAAGACACATCTCTTCCAACTGTACCCACCGTGGCCTGGCATCTGGTTTCTCTGACCTATTGGAATTCAACCTGGCATCTCCAGCAGAGCATGATTTTTGACTGCAATTTGACTTGAAGCGACCATCGACTGATGTCTATGGCATTATGATAACAGCGCTATGGAAGTTTCTAGATTTGATTCTAAAGTGTCATATATTGCAGTATACATGTTTCAAAGATAAGTCATTTGAAGTCCTGAAAGCACAAGTTTGTTTGGTGTTTGTCTGGTTCTGTCTCTATTTTTGTGCCTTTGAATTGTCTATTTTTGCCTGCGTATATGTGTATCTACTTATTTGTATGTCTGACTGCCTGTTTATAAATATGTTCTCAAATACAACTGTAATTGTATTGTAATTGTAGCATAACTTTTTACAGCGCCTCTAAAAAGTCTGTAAACAGCAAGATTTGCGTTATTTAATTTTATATGTTATATGAAATTTGACATTTTAAACTATGCTTGTTTTGATAGGAATGCCACGTCGATCTCGATTTCTACATGAAATAAGATTTCAGATGCTTGGAAATCATGGAAAACTAAATACTAGAGACTCTACGTCCTAATAAATAAAGCTGGTTTGAAAACAAAGATTTGTATAATCCAAATATCCAATTATTGCAAGTAGACATTAGTGTAGGCAATTCAGTATACATGCGTTAAAAAGGACTTCACTGGTTAGCACAAGTAGATTTTACTTTAACAAAAGCCACGACACTTTACCTGTACTTCTACTTTACGCTGTTTTATGCGTCACATTTTCCATCATGATGGAAAGCACAGAGTCATCAGATCTGTTCAATAAAAAGTTCCAACTGTGTGTTAACATTGAGAATCAAGGTTTCTGTCATTTTGGTCTAAAAGAAGAATTTAACAGAGACATGGAAATCAGCCCCAAAGCACAATCCGTCATCTGCTTATTATGCGGTAAAGGATTTGCATCTACAAATGATCTAAACATTCACAAAAGAAGTCATTCTGGTGAATCTAAACTCTACAAAAGCCAGCTGTGTAATGAGTCATTTGACAGTGCTCTAGAGTTAACGATTCATGAAGAAATCCACATCACAACAAAATCATACAAATTTACTTTCTGTGCTAAAGCTTTCTTTACAACCTAAGTCACCAATGATGTAATTTTTATGTTGTATTTTAAGAAAAAAAACTTTCTAACAGTACACACCACTATCCTAACTTATATAAATCTGCTAAAACAGGAAGGTTTGTAGGCAAATGGTTCTCTAATAGCAAGGCATTTGCAGGTTTGTTTGCAACTCATATAAGGTCCCTTATGCCTAAGATACAATCACAAACACATACATGCTGTTAGAGGCGCTCATCAGAAGCAGGAGCTAAACTTGAAACCGGATTTGTTGCTTCTCCGCATAAGTAAGTTGACAGATGACCTTCAGACAGGTCAACAAATGTGTCTTCTTTTGGGTTATCACAGTCATGACAACAGGGCTCCATAAATTCTTTTTCAGTTTCAAACATTTCATTGCATATTCCGCAGCCAAAAATTCTAACTTTTATAGGATTTGTATCAGCAATAATTATTGATTGATATCAAGAGTGTTGTGTTTCATCTCGACTTGACTTCCGAGCCTTTGCTCAAATGAAAGGTCTCGCCAATGTTCAGTCATTGTCATATCCTTTTTACCTTCACAGTTGTCATCTTCAGTAAATATACTGGCTCTCTTATGTGAAGTACTTTCATGACATCTTTCTGTGCTGGGGCATAATTCACTGTGATATATTTTTACTCTAGTGTGGGTTCCTTCATGTCATTTGAGACTGCCTCTCTGTTTATATGTTTTGTTGCATAATTCACATTTGAATGGCTTTTTTCCAGTGTGTGTTCTCATGTGCTTTTTGAGATTTTCAATTAGTGTAAATGCTTTGTGACATATCATACATTTTTGCATGGTTTTTCTCTAGTGTGTGTTCCTAAGTGGACTTTGACAGCACTACTGCATTTAAACCTTTTGTTACACAATCCACACTTGTATGGCCTTTCTCCAGTGTGGGTTCTTATATGTTCTTTCAGATGATGATTCTCTGCAAATACTCTGTGGCAAAAATTGCAAATGTGTTGTTTAAAGTAGTAGAGCATAATATACACAGCCTCTGTTACATTCCTCACTATGTATAACACGTAATAAACTTACCAACGGATTAAGACATATTTCTATTCCTGTTACTGGCTTTTTGTACGGCCATCTAGCGAAATGTTAATGAAATATTCGACTCATCACGTTTCAAAGAGGATTAAACGATAAAATGTTAATGAATTAATACTAACTGGACAATACCTTAAGGCAACACGGATTTTTTTTAAATTCACCAAAACGGTATATTAAATGAATTATGCGATACAGATACAAGTTCATAAACTGCCCAAATATTTGTCGAATTCAAAAGGAGATTTGTCTCTGTAAGCAAAATGCACCACCGAGGCCAGCATGGCCCTAAGGGCCCGTAAGGAACCCATACGTGGTTCATATGGGTCTCATCAAATCTGTCTATTTGCACTCTGGCAGTGACACTCGTTGCATACAGATTCAAATACAGATTCGCCAAAATCCGGAAATGCAGCAGATTCAAATACAGATTTGCGTATAGAAATAAGCAAAATGCACCAACCTCAGCCTTCTGGACATGAAAAAGTGGATAGCGCCAGACGGCGTCACAACGCGGGCGTACGGGCACTATCTCACCGAGCGTGAATACCTAGCGCAAAAAAAACATGACGCAAATAATATTACAGGGTGGCGTCTCTCCGCTCTGTCCGGCCAGCGTCCATTCCGGCCAACAATGTTAAACGTGTCATTCAAATTCACCAAAATTCTACCAACCGCAGGGAATCGAACACCGTCCGCTAGGCTGTAAGCCCCGAACCCTAACCTGTAGACCGCCACTGGACGGAACGCTACCACTACTGAATGTTGCCACGACATTAGATATGACACCTCTGAGGTTAATACTAAAAATTGTATACACATTCAGTAACCCAAAACTTCGGTATGTATGTAACAATATTATGTAAGTAGGCCTACTATAATGTGTTTTGCGTTATTCAGGTGTGTGAGAATTTTTTTCGTATCGGTCTACCATGTCAGCGTCCGTGTATATGTGTTAGACACTCTTTGTGTGAGTGCTGTTGCCGTTTGATAGTGTTCGAATGTAACCGACTTCCGTTGACTAGGACTTGCACTTACGCATCTTTTTCTATATTATGTTACAGTGTATATGCACCGTGTCCAGAGAAAAGGAACATATTTCTGGTCCATTAAATATTCGTGTGAAATTGTTGCCCTTAAATTTGTATATGTACCCGTGTTAGTATATATCTTTCTCTCTC
This sequence comes from Norana najaformis, assembly GCA_964023275.1. Lineage (NCBI taxonomy): Eukaryota > Metazoa > Annelida > Clitellata > Crassiclitellata > Hormogastridae > Norana > Norana najaformis. Next base: position 1,261,331 of record OZ029924.1, read on the forward strand.
TCCTCTCTCTCTCTCTCTCTCTCTCTCTCTCCTCTCTCTCTCTCTCTCTCTCTCTCTCTCTCTCTCTCTCTCTCTCTCTCTCTCTCCGTCTCTCTCTCTATCTCTGTATGCGTAATTGTTTTCACTTGCTTTTACGCATAGGTTTTTCTCTGCATATCTGTGTATTCATGCAGTTGTCCATGGGTTACATATTGTTTCTTTACTTTTTTACTTCTTTACTTCTTTATTTATTTCCTATTATTTTTATTATTAATGTCGGAAGCATCACCTCAAGAAGTCTCAGAGCATCACTGTAATGTCTTCGTTGAACATCTACCGAAAGCTTCCAGAACAAGTAAGGGGTCTCTAGCGGATCGTGAGTTGCATTTGTTGTCCGGCTTCCCAATTCTGAGATGATCCCCAGTTCTTCCTCAGTAACCGTCTCGGAGGAGGCTAGAACGCGTACTCTTCGCGTTGTGCCGAGCGCTCTAACCAATCGGTTACTGTGTCCCATATACTGTATGTGTTTATAACTGCGTATTTACAGGTATGTTTATCTCTGCATTATGTGTGTATTCGTCTTAAGATGTATCTCTGTGTATGGTTGCTTACGTGTAAACGTCTGTGTGTCTTTTTGCGCATGTTTTTCTCCGTGTTATCCGAAAGTCTTCTTCCTTTGGTTGCTCGAATGTGCGTGTAGGTTTTCCTCCTACACTCCTATGCACTTAACAATCCTTCAGAGTTTAATGGACGAGAGGCGCCCGAGTGTCTGCCTCAAGGAAGACATTTCTTTTCCATGTACCTTTAAATTTCCCTCTGAGCAGCTACGTTACATAACACCCTCCCTCTGCCTCTGCCTCCCTCGCGGGGTCGGTTTGGCAGTCGGTTGATCCATTCGCCTGCTGATCGCTCGACTAATAAGCTTCGTTTAATGTGGAATTGTTTGTGTAAATCATTTCAGCTTCAACCACAGTAAGCCATTTTCTTAGCGTGCACAGACTGGTTGCCTAGGTCGCATCTGACGTCCTTCTGTTCGCCGATCAGGTTTCTAGTGCAGCAGAGGAACCAGCGCAGTTAATAGAAAACATTTCTTGCAGATGCCGGAGCGGAATCTAAGCCTCTAATGATCGGATGTTCATCGCGTCTAATGCTAAGATAATCTGGAGCAATTGAGGAGTTAAGTGGGTTAATCACTACGAATGTCATACTGCCAACGAAAGCCACTGTGAAGATAAACTAAAGTACAGCAGGAAGCTAGAAAGAAGGAAGAAGAACGAGGAGAAGAAGGAGAAAATGAAGAAGGAGGAGGAGAACAAGTCGAAGAAGGAAAGGAGGGAAAGAAGAAGGAGAAGGAGAAGAACAAGAATATGAAGTAAAAGATTAAGAAGCAGAAGAAGAATAAGAAGAAAAGAATAAGAAAAAAGAAGATAAAATAAAAAACAACAAAAAGAGGAAGAGAAAAGATATAGTGAAGGAGATGGATAAGAATGAAAGAGGCGGAGGATGAAGAGAAAGTAGGAAGAGAATCGCCATCTGGTCTCCCTGACGTATTGAATTTCCACAGGACTGGTTTCACTTTGAGGCAATCATCGATTGTCGTCTTGTGTTTGATTATTGAGGCGCTATAAAACCTTTAGACTCGATTCACAGATTCGTATATACAGCCTGGGTGCTATTTGGTATTATTTTAGTCATTTCTGTTCTGTTCTGTTCTGTTCTGTTCTGTTCTGCTCTGTTCTGTTCTGTTCTGTTCTGTTCTGTTCTGTTCTGTTCTGTTCTGTTGTATTCTACTCTACTCTATACTCTACTCTACTACATTAGCTACTCTGTTTTATCGCATTCTATGATACAAATATGGTTTTCTGTTTTATAAATATATGTTTCCTTTCCAGATATTTGTCCAGTCTGATCTTGCATAATTATTTGTTTTTAGTTGCTTATCTTCAATATCTTGATTTCATATCTTTCTACGCATGCATTGTTAAGCACTTAGAAAGAGTCTTCCAATACTACGCACACTAACCTTATCCTATCCTCTACCCATTCCTACTCCTCCTACACTTAATACTCCTACTCTTACTCCTCATCCTGCTTTTACTGCTGCTCCTACTCGTCCTTGTACTCCAACTCTTAATGTTCTGACTCCTACTCCTCTCATTCCTCCTTCTTCTCATCGTCCCACTCATCCTACTCTTGCTCCACTTTTATTCTTCCTACGCCTCCTACTCCTGCTACTCCTCTTACTCTTCCTTCTCCTCCTGCTCCTCCTGCTCCTCCTCTTCGTCCTTCTCTTTCTCCTTGTCCTTCTCCGTGTTCCTCTTCTTCTTCGTCGTTTTCTTACATGTTCGACCAGTTTCTTCGACTGTTCTTGATCCCGTTCTTGTTCTTCCGGCTGATGTCAGTTGTCGCCAGCGGTGGTCTAACCCGGTGTTTACTCTCGGCAGGTGCCCGATCCCCAGCCGGCGTTCGGAACTGTCAATCAACGATGACCCAACGCTGGCCAGTGATCGTTTCCTCCTCCATCATTGTTTAAATTGGTTCTGGCACTTACTGTCTAAACAGAAACTGTAATCGAAGCGGACGGAGTTAGACGGCAACCGCGAAAACAAAGACTCGTGTTGCACAAACTTCACTGAGATTAACAAACAGACTAGACGGCGTTAGACTCGTTCTATCGCAGACACAACGAGCAAATACACTAACTGTCTAGTAACACTTTACTCGCTCTAACGAATAATGTCTAGAAACTGTAATGTATCCTAAGTGTCTACAGACATAGTAGTCGTAAAGTCGAAAATGCGAAAGCGCTACTTAAATGCTAAGTGCTGGATACCAGCTTATTCACGAGCGCTGCGTCAAGTCAGTGGGGTTGTCCAAAGATGCCATGTCAAGAACCAAGTCCGGTTGCCAGAAGACCTAAGAGAGAAGCGGGAGAGGAGCTTTCAGGGTGGGTTGTGCTTAAGCTGAGAGAAATGGGAAGGCGTCACTGTGACCTTTGATAGTATTTTTACAAAATTTGGAGACAGGCGACCATGGATATGCTTTGCAACTAGAAAATGAGAACATTTTACATCCTTATCAGCATCTGCTCTTAGCAGAAAATACTTCTAAATGTAATGTCAATCTAAGAAATTTCTCAGCGCTCCACAAAAGCTGAGTAAAGGAGACCAGCTTATTCACCCGCTCTTTGTCAAATCAAGTCCGCAAGACCCAGGTTGCTTGATCAGTTTCAGTGCTAGGTCAGAATCGGGTGCTCAGGGTGGACAGGGAGCATGATGGAAAGCAGTTAAGGTTTCAACTACTATGATACAGAGCAAGAAGCTTTATTACTGTATAAAATCACAACACGTCTTTGACATTCCACCATACGCTGCTTTTCCAGCAGCCTATGTTGCGTGTATGAGTGTTCCAGTGAAATCTTTAGGCTTCTATTCCGTCTCACTCAGCTCAATTAGCACTCCTTTCTATTCACTTACACTGTTGCTCAACTCTTTAGATCCCCTGAACATCCATCTTCATAGCGGCTTTTGAGAAGATTAAAAGGCGCTATCAAATTATCACATGCATACATTATAATATGTTAGATATATAAATGCATACATGCATATATATATACAACAATACAACATACATACATACAAAAAGATACAGACCACAAAAAGATACAGGTCAGAGATTATACATACACACATACAAAAGCCTACATACATATATGCACACATACATGCATTCCTAAATACATATACATACAAACATACATACATATATACATACATACATACATACATACATGCATACATACATACATACATACATACATGCATACATGCATACATACATAGGCCTGCATACATACGCACGTTAGTGTCTGCAGTTTACAGACATTGCTCAGAGGAGTGCAGAAGAAAGAATCCTACCTATAACTGGTGTCTGATCCGATGCACCGCGTGAGACAAACGTATAAACGGGGCATCAAAACACCCGAATGCCAGTTGCAACTGGTTTCCCAGGGACAACAGAATCCTGGACAGACATAAGACAGTGCAGTGGAGATGAGCCGATCAAAGAAGACTAAAAGCAGAACAAACAGATACAGAACAGAGATTATCTATCATTCGACGGCCGATCGGAGCCAAGAAGAATAGCAGTAAAAAGCTTGTGAACACAGAGTTCTATAGCAGTGAAATATAACTATCAGAGTTCGCATGGATTGAAGCTGTGGGAGATTCTGAAAACGAAGACTCTGTAGTAAAAGAAAGTCCTGAAGAAAAACAAGATTTGAAGAAGAAGGAGAATATTCTGAAGAAGAATAGGAGTTTGAATTAAACGAAGATCATGAAGAAGAAGTATATATTGTGAAGAAGAAGAAGACTATAAAGAATAGAAGATTCTAATGAAGACGAAGATTCTAATGAAGAAGGTTCTGAAGAAGAAGAAGATTCTGTTGAAGAAGAAGATTCAGAAGAAGAAGAAGAATCTCAATTAAAAGAAGATCATGAAGAAGAGAGAGAAGATTATGAAGAAGAAGAAGAAGATTCTGAAGAAGAAGAATCTCAATTAAAAGAAGATCATGAAGAAGAGAGAGAAGATTATGAAGAAGAAGAAGAAGATTCTGAAGAAGAAGAATCTCAATTAAAAGAAGATCATGAAGAAGAGAGAGAAGATTGTGAAGAAGAAGATTCTAAAGAAAAACATTCTGACATTCTGAAGAAGAAGATACTGACGAAGAAGAAGAAGATGATGATGATGATGATGATGATGATGACGATGATGATGATGATGATGATGACGGTGATGATGATGATGTAAAGGAGGTGGAGGAGGATGAAGAAGAAGAGAAAGAGGAGGATGAGGAGTGCGGCGACGACGGTTGTTTCATGTTCATGACGTGGAAAGTAATTGTGTTAACGTTAGTGCTAAGTGCAAGAAGGTGTCGACATCTGTCGACCGGCGCCAGTCACTAATTCACTTTGTCACATGTCAGTCATCTCCTCCCGTCTGTATGTCTGTCTGCCTGCCTATCTGTCTGTCAGTCTGTGTGCCTAAGTGTCTGTCTGTGCGTCTGTCGGTCTGTATGTCTTGGTGACACGAACATCCGCACAATTATGGCTCAGGTGACGTAAGTCAATGTCACACTACCCTCTAAGCCAATAATTGCACCGTCTGCTCTCACTTAAGCACAGGCACACACATACGCATCCACGCATGCATATACGCGTACACACATGCACATGCACACATACAAACATACACACATGCACACATACAGACATACATGTAAAATCGAGAAACATGCACGCTACGCACAAATATCGCATGAATAAATACGTTGAACACTAATATCTTCATGCAGCTGTGCATATACATATATATACATATATAAACTTATACATGTATATATATATATGTATATGTATATATATATATATATGTATATATACACATATGTAATATACGTATAGCATGATGTCGACTAGAGTTGCTTTGGTAATCCCAGATAATTACAAGCGAGTTGTTCGCTAAGCCTCCGCGAGGCATTCACCCACCCCTTCTTGTTCAAGTCCTCCTCCTCCTCTGCCTCCCGTTCTCCCCTTCCGTCCCAATATTCACTGGAGCAGAAATGCGGTAGGGAGAGAGGGAAGCAGTGAGAGCGGGGTGGGGGGGGGTAGGAGGAAGGAGGGAGGGTTGTGGGCGCGGTCCGAGTGGCCTAATTAGACCGACGGAGCTAATGGACGCCAAGTGCACGGACGACGCTCCGATTGGCTCAATCCTCATCCGTAATTGCAGGACCACGAACGACTTCTATCTCTGTCTCTGTCTGTCTCTCTGTATCTCCCCCTCTCTCTCTCTCTCTCCAACTTCACCATCGCCTCCACCACCACCACCACCACCACCACCACCACCACCATCATCACCACCACCATCATCAGCAGCAGCAGCAGTAGCAGCAGCACTAAGTCTTCCGTCGTTTGCTATTCTCCAGGTTCAATACGTACAATATATACATACGTACAATATTTACATAATTGTGTATATATATATGCAATTATGTAGAGTAAGCCTCTATATTTAGTGTGTGGGTGTGTGTGTGTGCGTGTGTAAATAGTTAACATACACATTATGCTAGATATTCATAGATATTCAATTTTGAAATCCTATGGGTTAGTTATGAAAACATAGACACACACAGTCATAGTTAACCCATATAAATATATACATAGATATGCTGAATGTGTGTATATATGCACCTATGTATATTTATGTTGATATTGTGTATATATCTGGAAACGGTCGACATTACTGTAGTCATCTGGAATGCTTATAGACATAAAGTGTCGAGTTAATGTAAATGGACACGTTTTCTTCAGCGACCGTATGGCCTCGACCCTGCTCACTTTTCAATGAATTTATCGAGTGAGATCCTTCACCACCGCTGCACGTTTGAATGGGCGCCACGCCATTTAAGATCCTCGTGTACGGACCGTGCTAGCCCGAAATTAAAATCTCTCACGTATAGCCACAGTGGGTATGCGATATGGCATCCTCACGCACAGAGACGCCTTGACGTACGCTTTAGCCAGTGTAGCTAACTAGGTCAGTTAATATAGGACGGTCACTGTGGCCTATTCCCAGATAGTAATATGAGTGATTTGGCAATTTGCAGTGATTAAACGAAATTGTCTGGCATGAGGCAACATTGAATGGGCTTTGACATCTCTGTCAGCTAACGCCTACGAGCTTTCTAGCCACACTATATGGAGTCTACTCTGTTATTATAAATGACTTTTTATAGCATATCCTTATATTTTAGGTATACGTACTATTATTATTTTTAGCGCTTCGAGGTACATATGAATCACATGATATTATTATTATTATTATTATCATCATCATCATCATCATCATCATCATCATTATTATTATATTTTTCCCTGAGGTACTTATTGCATGGATCGATAACATCAAGTCGTGGACTGAATAATTATCATTCGACCAGTTGTTACTGGCCACAAGAGACAGAAGTAGATGACACAGAATTGTTCCTGGTGCAACCAATCCTCGGCTTGAGGATGGTTGAAGACAAGACAATAAGCTAATCTATGACTACAAGTCAAGCTAACCTCACTGTCTTCAATTATTCTTCGGAACAGACCCTCTGTTTTTCCTCTTCGGCCTTGTTATCACCCGCCTCTTTAGTAACGGACGGCAACTTATTAATGTTAATATTACTAATACCCTTCCCCTTGTTCGCATCTATCCGCATTTGGCACTAATTCCACCATCCCATGCGGATGTTCGTACTCTAATTTAGTACTAAGACCTAGATTAGGGTTTCCTGTGGATCGTGCGTTGCTAGCGGTGTTACTGGGTGGGTTATTGCGATGCTGCCTCATCCAGCAAAACGTCTTTTAATCGATCCAATACAAAACAGACTGTCTACAATGTGACTGTATTTGGTGTTTACGGCACAAGTTGTACTGAAATTACTTTCGCTACCAAATTTAGATGCGGACGTGCGCTTGTTGGAAAATCCTCCTCCCTTGTCGGTATTTGTCCGTATCCTGTTGACCCTCCCTTTGCATTTTGCCTCATGGAAGGAGTCCTATGTGGGATACCCCTAACCGTCGAGTAACTGTAGCCTGAAGTCCTAAGATTTCCATATCGATGGTTTATTGGGAACATAATAGGGCGATCGATGGCTGCAACGAAAAGACCTGGCGAGCAAGAAGAGAAAATAGGATACAAGAGAGAGACGGAGGCAGAGAGGGAGGTAGGGAGATAGAAACAGACAAAGCGAGGGTGGATTTTTGTCACCGGTCCAGAGATTCTACAACATTGTTTCATTATTTGGCATAAAATTCATGTCTGCACTTGCAGTAATGTTCATCTTTGTCTGGCACGAGTCACCAAGTGCACTTTCCAGTGTATCTGTGTGTGTGTTTGTGTGTGTGTCTTTATGGCGATGAGATATTATGATGATGATAATTACATGTCCGATGCTTAATATCTGACTTTATACACACATGCATACATACATATATACAAACATACAAACTTACATACATACATACATACATACATACATACACACATACATACATACATACTTAGCATTACATTACATACATAAATGTGTTACATGCATAAATGCATAGATACATACATTCATATATGCATGCATATGTACATTCAGACATGCCAACATACATACATACATTCAGACATGCCAACATACATACATACATTCATACACACATACATGCATACCTACATACATTGTGACTATGCTGACGGTGACGTTAGTGTGTGAGCTTTGCATAGCAGACAGGGATGAACAGAAGGCGAACAGAAGGCTCGGCGAACGACCGCAATAGACAATGACTCATCAAGGTAGACGCCACCCTCCTTAGCTGCTGCTGTTGAAAAATACGACGACGATGATGAAGACGGTTGCATGTCTTCCGAGATGCTGCTGCGACAGATGGGTCGGGAAAGATGAGTCGAGATGCAAGAGCTGCTTGTCCGAGCTTTTAGTCATCAAAGCCTTGTTAGAGTTCTTACCCCTGCTGTTTCTTCCGATTGGCCGGTGACTTCCAGCGACCCGTCTCATCTCATTATGTCCGAGAATTAGGATGAATTGAAGCGGCAAAGACGCTTTCTTTCAACCCCTTCACCTGATCGTCTGTCTGACATCTGATCTTCTTCTATCTGTCTTCCTATCTGTCTTTGTCAGCCTGCTTCATCTGTCGCCTGTCACCCAGACTTCTTACTCTGTCTGTCTGTCTGTATGTATGTATGTATGTTTATATATATATATATATATAACAACAAACAGACTTCGCTGTTTGTGCCAGTACCTCATGAATTGAAGTCTATTCTATTCGATTCTATCCATTCCCATTCTATTGTATATCATTCATTTATACTGTATTCTATTGCATAATGTTGTACTCTATTCCACATTATTCTTTTCCATTCAATCCAATTCCATTTTGTTCAGTTCTGTTTCATTATAGTTTATTATATTCCGTTTTTATTCTATTCCATCCTATTTCATTTCATTCTATCCCCGCAGGTGGCGTCTTTTCACCTACAGGTCCAACCTGCGTTCCAATTCCAACCACCATTTCAAAGGCGACTGTGGGGCAACCGTATCGTTCAGCGCCGCGGGTGGGTATTAGTCTCCGCTGGCAAGGCTTGCGTGACCCTTCAACATGACCCCTTAGAATAGAATTCGACGGGGTTTAAAGCGACCCCTGGTGAGCTCAGCGTAAAAGCGAACAAGACCGACACCCAGGCACCAATAATAGTCGGAGAAGAAAAGTGTTAACCATAAAAGACCGGGAATGTCAGAAGTTCCCGTTCTTTACTAAAGAGGTGGGAGCTAACAAGGTCCAGGAGGAACTACAGGGGTTATCAGCATAGGTAGGGTCTGTGATGAAAAATAATTAAAGGTAACGAGTCTTGTCTTGAACCGTACTCGAGCCGAGGATTCGCTGCACCACGGACATTTTGTGCCATCTGCTTTTGTCCCTCGTCTCTTGTAATAATTGGTCGAACGATAATTCAGCCCACGACATGATTTTGTCTATCCGTGTCATCTTGGGTCTTCCTCGAGCTCGGGATCCAGGAATTGTGCCTTCGATGATCTCTTTCTCTAGGCAGTCTCCACTCTTTCGTAGCACACGCCCGAAGTATTAAAGCTTAGCAGAAGGATCACCTAAGTCCGGTTGCATCAAGGAGTCTCCTGTCAGTATAAGAAAGGGTTTGACTTGTTCAGCATGCATTTTGTGCCTACCTTAAAACCCACCAAATTGGATCAGTTAGTTACCCACCCACGTGTGCATCGCTTTGTGATGTACCAAAAGGCGCTATTTCAAGTATCTCGAAACATACGTACATGCATATAAACATACATCATGCATACATACATACACTTACAGGCATACACATATACATACATACGTGCGTACACAAATAAACATACGTACATACAATGCATGCATACCAAAATCCGACAGTAGCAATACAATACCTGAATTATCTTGAAGTTAATTATTTGGCAACGAATTATCTTTTTAAAAACGCTCTGGGAATCGAACTTCGGACACAGAGACGAAAGCTAAACACTTTATCAATTTGCTTCTTACTCTTCTTACTGTACTGTACCCTTCAATGATTGCTGGCTCTCCAGAAGACCAACATATTGTAATATCTGCGGTGAATGAGCCACCCGACAATGTGTTTGCACATTGGGTTTTGAAATCCATTTAGCAGTGCATTTACATTGATGATTCATGATCTGCTTTTGTTTCTGATATTCGTCGTTTTCTATTATATGCTTTCGGAGATCACCAGGTGCAAAGCACACATACATCTAGAGACGCTTCAATAGCTATTTTCGGTAGGACGTCGTTACATATTTCTGTTTAAGACGATGGCAGATTGCAAACACGATTGTGACTGCACTTAATCGTTATCGTAAACCTATGCTTGAGATTTCTACAGCGGGAATCAGCTTAATCACCGACGCTCAGTCAAAATAAAGTCGTTAGACAAGGAGGGTACTGTTCCAGGTCAAGATCCAATAGTCTGGCAGGCAGACAGTCTGGAATTGAGCCGGAAAATGAGACAAGGGGAAGAGAAGGATTCGTGGAAGAGGAGTGTTTTAGTGTTTTCAGTCTTAAGTAAGAGACCTGCGCAGAAATCGCAAGAGGTGAAGTGTTACTTTGTATCTCGGGCTAACATGGGGGCAGATATTTACACATGCTAACACGCATAACTTACCTTTTCAACGGGCAGCAATGGTAGAGGACCTCACCCGATAAGTTCTTTGAAACATGAGCAATGTCGAGGCCATACGGTCGCTGTATAAACAATTTGTACATACATTCATATGCGCATACACAAAAAGACATGTACAGTTTATGATGTCGTTATTTTATAGCGCATCAATCAATGTTATATTGGGCTCATTTAATCTGAGCAACCGATTCACTTTTCTATTTCACTCCACAAGTTACAAATTTTCGTATTGAACAATGAAAAATAGAATGCTTAAAGTACGACTGTAGCGAAAGTCATTCGGCTGAAATGTATTGTCCCAGTCATTGAAATACGGCGACTCAGAAATCGTGACGGAGTACAAGCAACTATTATGGAGAACATATATCTTCAGTGGAGGTGTCCAAGCTGCCATGCCAAGAACCAAGTCTGGTTGCCCGAAAACCAGAGAGAGAATGGGAAAGAAGCTGTTAGGGTGGGTTGTGTTTAAGCTGAGAGAAATGGGATATATATATATATAATATGTATGATATATATTTTTATATATTCACATAAGGGAGATTGTGAATATGTATTTATCTTTGTCTGCAAATAGAATGCCTTATCGTTTACACAAAGAAGTCAAATGTTGTTGTTTACAGCTCGCAAGCGCATCTAATTCGAGACCGCCTGCTAGGAACGGTCTGTTGTCTGGCGTCTATTGTCTATCCGCTGATGGAGAGAGTCTCGATAAACAGTGCGGACTCCAAAGACGTCAGTAAATTCTGCATTCCTTTTCAAAGAGTCAACATGTTTCAGCGCCGCTTAGGAACCTGTGAAAGACGTTGAAATGTGTTGACTTGGCTATCTAAGACATACATACATGAGGTTTCTAAAGGCGCTATAAAATAGCCAGGTACATACATAAATACATACATACATGGATACAAAGAAACATACATACATACATACATACATACATACAATGTCATACATACATACATACATTAACAGTATTGTGGAACTTGTACGTGTTTACTGTACAATGTTTAGTAACTGGTTGTCAATGATTAGAGTTTAGAGGCCATTAGCAACTATTGTTAGCATCAAAAGGCATTTATAACGTCAGCACATAAAATTATGGTGTGGCCTTTCATTCAAAAGTGTTAGACTGTAACCAAAAATGGAAATTTGCCGTACATCAGACATTTAACACATCCAGATATTTTGAGTATGTGTATGTCGCTTTCAGTAAGAAATTCAATATTCATCATAGATTCAATTCGTGTTTTAATTGCAGTATTTAATCAGCAATAACGTTGACTTACACTATGAGTGTACACTTTTACTTTCTGTATACTTGTTTGTAAAACGACAAAATGACGAATAAGTCCAAAGAGTTCAACTGCTAATGGAGACCCTGTGTACCGAATATTATTATCACGAGTTTCAGTGTTCCTACTCAATGTATAAGTCTCCTTACACTGAGAAAACCCTTCTCAACTGACGTCCGTACGTGACCCAAATATACATGCAGCTAAACGTGATCGTTGTGGAAAGCTTGTCGTCCACTGGCCGCTTTGAGGCAGTTAGCATAGTAATCGAATCATTCATGCATAATCAAGCAAACGTTCTGAGCACCTGTCAATCTGAAGAACAGTTGACGGCGTGAATGAACTGTCAATTGCCGTTTACCATTTATGCTAAGGTTTTTTCGGTTGTTCAATGTTCACAAGCCAAACTATGTCGTTCTAGAATCTAGTATATTATCACCAACATGAACATTGAATCGTATGTACCCTACTTTAAGTTAAGCGTGGGTGCCATAATATTCTATGCAGCTCAAAATGCAGTTCCGAATATGGTTTGTTGCACTGTATTCGGTATTCAATTTATATGCAGTACACTCCCCAGTACTTTGTGTTTGACGTAATTTTGGACTTCTTCCGGCTTGAACACATATTCTCGAGTAACCCATGTTGAACTTGCATTCCGAAATGCATCGAGTGTTGTGTTTGACGCGCTTTCATAAGTGTTTCATATTGAGAACATAACTGTTTTCAAGTATCTGTGCTGAATATTGAAGTCCAAATATCCGTACTGAACACAAAGACCGATGCAACAGAGTAGTATGCTTAAAACTTCTCAGTTCTCGGAGTCTTCTGCGTTGAACTTTCATTCCCATATGTTCCATATTGAACATATATCCTGCATGTTCGGCATTGTACGTGCACCGGAAATCTAACGGTTTGGCTGTACAGTATATGCATGTCATCATTTATTTCCGCACGTTTTCGGTGCTGAACGTGCAAAAATTTGCGTTCCGTACCCCACATATGCTTTCTGTATAATTCCAAGTGTACCGGCTCTGATAACACTAGGCTATCACGGCCTTTGGAACGCGAACAACGATAGCAAAGATTTATAATCTCAAAAATTGGTTCGCTGCGACAGCTGACACGCCCAGAAAGTCTCGCCTTTAGATTTAACGACCGTTTTATCGCTCGATTTATTGCAGTTTAATTTTACCCGTAATTGGTCGACGACGACAGAGATTGACAATTACCGGACAACTTCCTTGAAACACTCGACTCCGTCTGAAATTCGTTCGCTGACGCATTCCAGTCGTATGCAGATAGTAAGGAAAATACTATGTAACAATGTGGAGAACATGCATGGCAGTGGCGTTTTATTCTAGTATTATTCGGAAAGGTTTTTATGCAAAGTTCACATGCTAAAGTCCTGTAGCTCATAAGAAGAGATTCACTGCATGTCCGAGATAGGTAAACATTTTGTCCCACATAGCGTAAACAACTGAACTATAAAACTGTTCTTTGGATTTTTCACGACCTTCGGCCACGAATTACAAACTTCTGGTCTTTTGCTTTGAGATAGGTGTGTTTATCAAATCAACAATTTATTCCTAAATCATTTGTTTTGTTTGTCTTCTTAAGCAATTCTTTTCATCTGCACGAATTCTCAATGAAATCTCGTAAAATAGCGAGTGCAACAAAGCAACTAGAAGTAAACTGACAACGAAGCTCATTTCAAAATCTAAATCAGGTCTGCTTTAGAATGTGTTCCTCCCAGAAAGATCTTCTCGGGTTGAGTGCATTATGCTATTAGTCAAGAAACAAAAGCTTGACCATGAACATCACGCTATCCTTGTCGCATTGACTTAACACAAGGATAATTTCTAACATTTCTCACCCAGATGATGGGTCGTGCTTCTTCTTTCTTCTGTTAAAGCTTCCGTTTTTCTTTCGCTCTTACCCCTGTTATACAGTCGAACATTTAGATGATAATTACTGACAATATAGCATCATTTCAAAGAAACCTCTTTTTTGTTCTTGTCCAACCACTCGTCAATGTTCCTTTTGTGGTTCCTTTGCCCTTGTTCCTCTCCTAATGCTCCTGCTGTACTCTCTACTTCCTCTGTGATGCTGCCGTAGTTCTTGTAATTGTTCTAGCATTTCTTCTAGTAAATTAAACGTTCTATTCCTGATGTTATTGTTACTAGTCTCTTCTTAGACATGACTCGCGGAGAAAGTGCCGACGCTGCACACGTCATGGTTCAGCTGTGGCGCTTGTGCTTGCGTCTTGATGTACTTTGTCTGATCGAGGAGGGTAGCGGAAGTCGGGGCCAGCACCCTTCTCGCAGGCCTCTGGTTTTTCTCGAGGTTCTTGTCCTTGAGATTGGACCTGCACGCGCTTCCGTAGCACCGACACCACGCATCGAGGGTTTTCCGAGTCCAGATCCAGAATCCGGAGGTGATTCCAACGACGAGACACATGAAGTACTTGAGCATGAAGACGGAGTAGTCTGGTCTCGCTGCAGACTCCGTACCCGCCAGGCAGGGACAGTTCAGAGAATGTTCCCAACGATCTCTGTAGTGCTGCTCGTACAGGTAGCACCCGATGACAGTAGTTGCCGGTACCGTGTAGAGTACGGAGACGACTCCGATCCGCATCATGAATTTCTCCAGCTTATCCGTCCTCGTCTGACCTTGGAGCTTGATGAGGCTTCGAATCCGGAACAGAGATATGAACCCGGCCACAAGGAATGACGTTCCGACAAAGAGGTAGAGACAGAGCGGTGCCAGGACAAAGCCTCGAAGGTTGTTGAGGTCTTGGTTGCCGACATAGCACAGGCCCGAAACGGGGTCTCCGTCGACGCCAGACATGGCCAGAATGGCGACGGTTTTGATCGAAGGGATGAACCAGGCGGCGATTTGGAAATACTGCGAGTAATTGTCGATTGCCTCCTGACTCCATTTGAGCCCAGCCGCCAGGAACCAAGTTAGCGAAAGCACCACCCACCAGATGCTCGACGCCATTCCGAAGAAGTAGACGAGGAGAAAGACAACGGTGCAGGCGACTGGACCAGTGGTATAGTAGCGGATGGTTCTCGCTGCCTCTTCCACGCCGAATCCTCTGTTACCACCTCCGATTCCTTCAAAAGCCCCAGTCCCACGTACCGCGCCTCCACCAGCCTCGTCGCAGGCGATGGCAGTGTGGCCGATGATCAGCCGGAGGATGTAGCCGAGGCTGATGAATGCGTAGCAAACGCTCAGGTAGATGATTGCTCTCTCTGGATAGCGGAACCTCTGCATGTCGACGAGGAACGTTAGAATTGTCAGGCTGGTGGACACGAAGCAGAGGACCGACCAGATACCGATCCAGAACTGGACGAACGTCTTTTCCTCGTTGTCTCGGAAGAAGGCCCCGTTGCAGGGAACGGCGCAGTTCATCTCTCCTCCAGTCGAGACTCGGTTGAAGTAGGGACTCGACTGATTCGTGATCATAACCAACGGATAGCGACACTCGCATCTGCAGTCTCTGACCGTGCTCAGACCGGGCCGCGGCGGTGGATTCAACCCGTGACTGGGAGTTACCAGCAGTCGTTGTCGGGTGGTTTCTGCGCTGGCTCCCGTGCGGTTGAAGTCCATGCACAGTCGGTGTCGATCGCCGTCCTCTGGGAGGTCCGAGCAGCGCATTCGTTCTGGCCAGGCAAATCCGTACTGACGCATGAGAGGGGCGCATCCGGCCTTGGCTCGTTCGCAGACCGAGCGACAAGCGGGCAGTGGTTTCTGGTAGTTGGGCATACAGATGGGAGTGTACATGCTGCAGAGGAAGAACTTGAGGTCTGGGGAGCACTGGATCTCGACAAGCGGCCAGAACTGGTGGACCTCGAGACCGGCTTCCTCTTGGCTGTCGTGACTGAACTGGTTCGGCATGTAGGTGAAGTTGTAGCCAATTCCTCGACACATTGGAATCGTTATCTCTTCGCACTTCTTCGCTCCATCTCCAGCCACGGATTGGACGCCAGCTTCCATCACCAGTACCCCCATGAACATCAGAACAACAACCACAGGGCACAAATTCATACTTTCAATTTCTCCCTCTTTGTTTCCCTATTTCTTTCCTATTTTCTTTCACTCACCTTCCTTCCTTATTTCCTTCTTTCCTTCCTTCCTTACTTCCTTCCTAGCGTCTTTTCTTCTTTCCCTTTTTTTCCTACTTTTCCCACCGTCTGTTCTTATTTTTTACCGACCGTTCTTTCTTCCCTTGCTCTTGTCTCTTTCCTACTGCTCTTCCCTGCGTACTGCCCTAGAACAGGTGTGTTTGTGCCTAGAGCTACATATTCGTTCACCTTCCAAGGTGGCAGACCACCTGTGTATCACCGGATCCGCTGACAACAGCAATTAGCGACGACAGACGACAAATGCATTCAATGCATTGCTTTCTAAGTCCGTAATCACAGCGTCACGCGCCGCTACTCACGCGTGGAGGGACAGCGCCATAGGTGTACGGTTTGGGGTCCTCGTTTTTCTAGATACCCGGCTCGTCTTTCTTCAACCCCTGAACACTCTTAGAGTCCTATTCACCGACCGAGGCAATTAGTACAACTTCCCAAGTCTTCACAAGAGGCAGAAAGCTTGCAGGCCGGCATTCATGGACCACGGAACAAACAGGAATACGTGCAACTCTTCACTCGACGACGAGTGCTTTCAACGGTTGAGGCGATTTTCAATATTCCGACACGATTTCTGAAAACGTTACAGACATAATTAGGAGCGAAATTTGTAATGCTGTGAACAGAGCAGACAATGCAAAACGAATCGAGTACTAATAGCCAATTCATTACTATCGGGGAACACTCGAAATGACGGACGAAGTAACAATACCCGTCGAGTGCTGAGTTATGCCAGTTAACAATTGTCACATGGACTCATTAGCTGCGAATTCGCGTCACCGAAATACGATAGCACATCATCCAAGTCCGATCATTAACCTGCGCATCATTCTTCATCTGTTTACCTCTCTACCTCTCTCTCCCTCTCTTCACCTCTCTCTCCTCATCTCTCCCTCTGTCTCTCTTCGTATCATCCTGTCTGTCTATGTGTATTGGTCTTTGCCTCTGTCTCCTAACTTCTGTTTCTCCTCTTTCCGACGCTTCCTCTTTCCTTCTCTTCTCCAGACAATAGTAACATCCTTTTGCTATCATCTAAAAGTATGTCCAAAATATGTGCCGCCCAACAGTCAGCCAGTGAGTCAGAAAGTGAGTGAATGAGTGAGCCAGTGAGTGAGTGAGCCAGTGAGTGAGTGAGTGAGTGAGTCAGTCAGCCAGTGAATCAGCGAGTGAATCAGCGAGTGAGTGAGTGAGTGAGTGAGTGAGTGAGTGAGTGAGTGAGTGAGTGAGTGAGTGAGTGAGTGAGTGAGTGAGTGAGTGAGTGAGTGAGTGAGTGAGTGAGTGAGTGAGTGAGTGAGTGAGTGAGTGAGTGAGTGAGTGAGTGAGTCAGTCAGTCAGTCAGTCAGTCAGTCAGTCAGTCAGTCAGTCAGTCAGTCAGTCAGTCAGTCAGTCAGTCAGTCAGTCAGTCAGCCAGTGAATCAGCGAGTGAGCGAGTGAGCGAGTGAGCGAGTGAGCGAGTCAGTCAGTCAGTCAGTCAGTCAGTCAGCCAGTGAATCAGTCAGTCAGTCAATCAGTCAGGCATTGAATAGTCAGCCATTCAATCAGTCAGCCAATCATTCAGTTATTCAGTCCCTCAGCTAGTCAGTCAGTCAGCCAGCCAGTCAATCCGTCAGTCAGCCAGTTAGTAAGCCAGTCATTTAGCAACCCAGTCTGAAAACTTCTGTTTGTGTTCTCTTCTGAGCAAGAACCACATCCCACAATCGCAAACCGCGTACAGATTTTTGTATGCATGTTTCGTGTAAAGTGTGGTCTCTGTTTCGCGCTTACAAAGGTGACTTACATACTTAGAATCGAGACTCATCTGGGAATAGTAGACAGGCCCCAGAGAATAGTAGAAAGGCTACAATGATAAGAAATCCAAACAGGTTAAATATTACGCAAAACCTAATTAACATCAGGAATCTTGTGGATTAGACAGAAACAGGTAATTTAAGTGCATAAGATCAGCAAAGTATAATACCAAATTCTATTCTGGCTCTAAATGTAAATGTAAACGGACACTCTTTACATAACGACCGTATGGCCTCGACACAGCTCATTTTTCTATGAATTTTTCGGGTGAGATCTATCACCACGGCTGCCCGCTTGAATGGGTGCTACGCCATTTAAGGTCCCCATATATGGACCGTGCTAGCCCGAGATTTAGATACCCGAAATATAGCCATTATCTGTACGGGAACTGGCATCCTCAAGCACATAGGCGCCTTGACGTACGCGATAATCAGTGTAACTAACCAGGCCAGAAGGTAGAACAAGAGTCAAAGCGTCTGAACAACCTCTTCTCCTCTTTATCTGTCCAGCAGATCCAATTCCAAACACCATCCCACGTAGCCGTCTGACTGCCTGCCTGCCTGACTCTTGTACCTTGACC
The DNA here is from genome assembly GCA_964023275.1 of Norana najaformis. Taxonomy (NCBI): domain Eukaryota; kingdom Metazoa; phylum Annelida; class Clitellata; order Crassiclitellata; family Hormogastridae; genus Norana; species Norana najaformis. The sequence goes on from OZ029924.1 coordinate 1,279,918, forward strand.
CGGAACCGAACCCTACCTGCCTATCGATTTTGTTTTGGCGGATCGCCTGTGAATAAGCTGGTTTCCGCGACCTTGGCGCTGTAGAAAACTCGAGTTTACGATTACGAATTGCAGTAGTATGATTAAGACGGTGAGCAAAGACAAAAGCTGACCATATACGCTTTACCTATTCGCCCAAACCTGAACACTTCACCTACAGCATATTTCAGAGATAATAAAATCGTTCGGTGCGCAGCTGCGTGTAACCACTGACGGTTCAACTACGTTGCGTGGCCTCATCTCGTATTCATGCATCTATGAATGCATGAACTGTGTACATACAGCCTGGGGACAGTGTGCTTATGTGTGTAATGGCTGCGACGAACAAGTGCCATGCAAACAGAACGCACTGGTCTTGTTAGATCACACTTTGTTCAACTGTCAACGGACGCTTTACATACAAAAGCACAATTATAGGAGCATTGCCAACATGATGTACATAGCGTTGCCCTAATATGGCTTAAGTTGATCTAATGTACGTTAGTAAGGTAGTAAGGCAATGCATGTTTAAGAAGGTTAAGGCAGGCTGAGTTAAGGTAGGGTAAAGGTAAGCAGCATCAGAGGACAAGGAAATCAACGGAAGGTTGCAGGTTGACACATGTCCATGTCTTGATTGAAGGATAGGAGCCTTACAGAAGACTCTGAATGCAGTAAAGAGATTCGGTCAAGACAGCAAAGGGACAAGGCATCGGAGCAGCATTAAAGAATGTATGAAAAAGTCACGACACATTGCTTCCGATAAAGATACGACTTCTGAAAGCTCTTGTATGGCCAGTGGCCCAGTATGGCTCTGAGAGCTGAACCACAAAGAAAGATGGAAATTTGAAATGAAACATTTGAAATGAACAGTCTGCGGTAGATTCTTAGAGTACCGTGGACTGTCAAGAAGACAAATGAGTGGGTCCTATAGATACGGCAGGAGTAGAGAGGACTTTGCTTCGGTTAATGGAATAGAGGAAGCTTTCATACTTGGGGCAGGTGCTAAGAAAAAGTGAAGATTGTTTAGAGAAAGAGATCATCCGAGGCACAATTCTTGGATCCCGAGATCGGGGAAGACCCAAAATAACATGGGATAGACGACATCAAGTCGTAGACTGAATTATCGTTCGACCAGTTATTACAAGAGACGAGAGACAGAAGCAGACGGCACAAAATTGTCCGTGGTGCAGCCAATCCTCGGCTCAAGATACGACAAGAAAAGTCAAAGGTGTGGTTGGGTAGGAATGAGTAAGGTAATGCAAAGTTGGGTAAGATTGGGTACGAAGGGATCGGGCTGTGTAGGGTAGGACAGGAGAAGGCAGAGTGGGTCAGGTCTGTCAAGGTAAGAATACAAACAGTATTGTAAAGTAAGGTAAAGCAAACAAAGGCAATGCAAAGCAAGGTAGGGCACGATAAGAATATATAAGGTAAGACAAAATAAGACAAAGTAGGGACAGGTAAAGTAAAGTAAGGTAACCGCTCTTGTACTGCACAAAGAGATGTGTGTAATTTCAAAGCCACTGTTCCTAGATTGGATTACCTTCCAGCAATATATAAGACCAGACAACATGCAGTTAGAGATTGCATGCATGCCTGCATACACGTAGGCTCAATGTATGTATGTATGTATGTTTCTTTGTATCCATGAATGTATGTATGTATGTATGTATGTATGTATGTATGTATGTATGTATGTATGTATGTATGTATGTATGTATGTATGTTTCTTTGTATCCATGAATGTATGTATGTATGTATGTATGTATGTATGTATGTATGTATGTATGTATGTATGTATGTATGTATGTATGTATGTATGTATGTATGTATGTATGTATGTATGTATGTATGTATGTATGTATGTATGTATGTATGTATGTATGTATGTATGTATGTATGTATGTATGTATGTATGTATGTATGTATGTATGTATGTATGTATGTATGTATGTATGTATGTATGTATGTATGTATGTATGTATGTATGTATGTATGTATGTATGTATGTATGTATGTATGTATGTATGTATGTATGTATGTATGTATGTATGTATGTATGTATGTATGTATGTATGTATGTATGTATGTATGTATGTATGTATGTATGTATGTATGTATGTATGTATGTATGTATGTATGTATGCGTTTGGCTAAGAACCTCACAAAGGCTTGGCAACGATTTGTCAATGTCACATGACGCAACGCATTCCGTCCCTGGACAGGCGACAGTCGTGGAGAGTCGATTTCTGTCACAGCTATACGAGTATTTCGTCCTGCGGATCTCTTTCTGTTTGTTTCCATCTGTTTGTCTTGGCCTCTCGGTCTCTTCTCCGTGGCTCTGTTTTCTTTCCGCCCGTCCGTCCTGTCTGGGTCGTCGAGTATTCATTAGCAAACACGACGGGCCGTCAGTCACTACTCTACGGAAATCGTCTCCACTGCTTTCTTTCATTCATTCATTCTTTATTTCTTTGTTTTTTCTTTCTGTCTTATTCTTACTTTGTCATTCTCTTTCTTTCTCTGGATGTCTGTCTGTCACTCTGTAACGCTGTGCCTTTATCTCTCTTTCCGTTCGAGTCTTTCTCAGTTTCTATTCTCCTACCTATGTCTTTGCTCCATTTCCTCTTCCCGACTTCTCTGCATTCTCCCTTCCTTTCTCCCTCTAAGTCCTTCTCTGACTCTCCCTACATCTCAGTCCTTCCCTCCCAGTCCTTCCCTTCCTTCCTTCCTCCCAGTCCTTCCCTTCCTTCCTTCCTCCCAGTCCTTCCCGTCCTTCCTCCCTCCCAGTATTTCCATCCCTCCTTCCCTCATTGTCCGTTCTCCTGTCGGTTACGCACCCTTAAGGCAGCTTTCTCGGCCGGAGACTAAATCCACACCTGACAATCGACAAATGCTCGACCGTTCCATCAAAAGTCTAAGACACACACACACATACATATACAGACAGATACATACGTACATAGACAGACACAGACATACATATACACAGACAGACAGCAAAAGAAACAGGCAGCCAGGGAAATCAACGAGCATGCAGAGACAGAGATAGAGACAAGTCTGTTGAAACAGAAGCGCAAGATGACAAAGAAGGATGCAGACAAACCCAGATAAAGACGCAGATGAAGTCAGGAAATGAAACCTATATATCTCATACAAAGATAAGCAATCCCACAAAGAGACATTCACAGACATACACAGGCAAAACGACCTGTGTGCAGACATACATATTCACTTCAAGACATTAAAGCGCGTGCGAAGAGAAGCAAGAACAGAGAAGCATATATATGTATGCAACTGCTTCTTTGCATGAGCTTTAATGTCTTGAAGTGAATGCGTATGTCTACATACAACTCTCTTTGCCTGTGTATGTCTGTGAATGTCTCTTCATGGCGTTGCTTATCTTTGTATGAGATATGTAGCTTTCATTTTCCTGACAGCCTTTGCGTCATCTTCTGGGTTTATCTGCATCCTTCTTTGTCAATTTCCTCTTCTGTCTCTACAGAGGTGTCTCTGTCTCTGTATGCATTTGCCTCTCTATCTCTGTCTTGATCACAGTCCTCGTTACCAAGGAACATTAAACCTCTGATCCTATTGCGCATGCGTAACAGTCTGTGTGGCTGCGTTTAATCTCATCTCTAGAAGCCATGCATCTCACTGTCACCTGTACGTCCAGGGTTTCAGGTCTCTTTGTTACTCAAAGCAATCTGACCGGGATCTTCTACCGTCCAAACCTCCATCGTCATCGTTCGTTTTGTCAGAATCTTCTACCGTCCAAACCTCCATCGTCATCGTTCGTTTTGTCAGATTTTGATGTCATTCAAGTCTAAACTTAAGACTCATCATCAACAAAACAGCATCATCATCATTATACCGCTTATATACATACATGCATACATGCATGCATGCATACATACTTACATACATACATACATACATGGGTACCGTACATACTCTGAATCGTACAAAGTAGTAAAGGCCTGAACGAAGAATATGAGACACTACAGAGCTGCCTTACAACGTAGCCGTCAGCGGATGACGAAAAGAACCTACCGGAAATGTCTTAATCCTCCAAAGGAGATTAAAACTGCTGCCATCTGTTCACTGATGACATGCTTCGCCCTTCTTCCTTCAACCAGAGCGTGGGTTTCTACACTCAAGATGTATTGTGGCTAAGACGCATTCCTGCATAAACTGTCTAGGTCCATACACGGAGGCCTTAAATGGCGTGACACCCATTCAAACGGACAGCGGTGGTGAAGGATCTCACCCGATAAATTCATTGAAAAACTCAGCAGGGTCGAGGCCATACGATCACCATAGAAAAACTTGTACATTTATATTTTACATTTAGCAATGGAACGCAATTGTTGTGCCCTGTGGTCGGATAGTATCGTCTGATTTATGTAAAATGCCACATTTGTGAATCGGGCCAGAGCGATTATCGGTCAATAGTCGGGGATTTGTGTATCTATAAGCTTTATTGACATAGCAGTGTCTGCGATTTGCAGATATGGTTTTTCAGAGTGTATTTGCTGTTCATTTTTGGGACGCGTGTCTAAGTCGGAGTTTGCGATAATCAATGGAGGCAGACAATGGACTGGACGGAAGATGGCGACCAGCAAAGGAAGCAACTTCGATCACGCTGAATCAGCCATTCTCTATCTCTATGTATGCGCCTTTGTCTTATTACGGTGTCTGTCTGTCTGTCTGCCTGTCTTTCTCTCTGCCACTCCCTGTCGCACTCTGTCCCTGCTTCTGTGTATCTCTGTCTCTTTCTCTTATCTCTGTGTCTATGTCACTTTATCTCTCAATATGTCTTTCTGCCTGTGTATTTGTTTATTTGTCTTTCTCTTTCTGACTCTGTGCCTCTCCTTCTGTGTCCTAGTCCATCGATGTCTTCGTATCTCTACATGACTGTCTCCATTCTTGCGTCTAAGTATGTCTGTCGCTCATCCCCGAACAATCCATCCGTCTATTTACTCAGAGAACAGTCTCTAAAATCTTCGATTACATACATATATACATATGTGTATGCATACATGTACACAAGTATATATACATGTATATCTAAGTCTATGTGTATGCATATATGCTTGCATACATACATTCATATCTTTATATATGACTTAGAGCGGACACAATACATTACCATTCGATGCGGCATGTTGAAGGATGATCGCGAACTACAATGACTAATGATAATACCAGCAACTAATAATAACAACTGAGGATAATACCAAGATTAATGCTGGTTATAATAACGAGGAAGCTTTAGTACTTCGGGCATGTGCTACGAAAGAGTGAAGACTGCCAAGGGAAAGAGATCATCCAAAGCACAATTCCTGGACCCCGAGCTCGGGGAAGACCCAAAATGACATGGATCAATAACATCAAGTCAAGGCCTGAATTATCGTTCGACCAGTTATTACAGGAGACAAGGGACAACAGCAAACGGCACAAAATTGTCCGTGGTGCAGCCAGTTCTCGACTCGAGACGGTTGAAGACAAGATAAGACAATGGTGGTTTGTGGAGGCCTAAGTATTTTAAAATAAAATCACAAAGAATGAGAGTTCATGGCGACAAAACACGTGTGAAAAGTTCTATCGTGTAAAAAATAATATGTGCATCCAATGGACCTTTTTGAAACCTTACTTTGATGTCTTGAAACAACAGCAAGATTGGAAAATAACGTACGCTTAAATTCTTGAGTCTCACATTGATGCATTCGGCGAGTAACAGTGTGTCACGAGCTCCCATTGGCCTGGGAAAACTTTCAACCACAAAATCTTTTATCCGCCCTCTCGACCGCTTCCATACATATCCATGTGCGGCAAGGTGATCAAACTGGTAGCGCGCTTGTTCTGTAATCCAACGATTGCAAGTTTCAAACTGCTTAGCGGACTCCGAGCAACGAATTTGGACAAGTTGTTAGTTCAAATTTGTCTCGTCGCCTCAGTTGCGCACGTTATAATTTCAATACACAGAAACTAATTATGAATAAATGTCAACCGTGACGTAGAGAATGACATCAGCATTTCTGTAAAACTTGCACAAAGTTAATAACAATTATAAACTTACGTTCTTTCTGGCTCAAGAATTAACCAAATCCTAGGTTTTCCTAAATATTCTTAAGTGAAAAATCGCAGCGTTGTAAAAAGACTTGTTATCTACTGTTATGGTTTTACGGCTACGCTAACTCCTTCCGAAGAAAGTCTGTTAGCTGCTGAAAGCCTGGGCTGAAGAATGAGTTGGTCGCGTGGACTCAGCGTAGAGCCGTACGTCAGCCAGGCCGCGACGTCTAGTCTCATAGGCGGACGATCAACGAATCAGAGACGTAGCTAAACAAATACAAGGCACAGAGGAGCCATCTCTGTTTGTCTGTCTGTCTGTGTGTCTTTCTCTCTCTCTGTCTATGTGTCTGGCTCTGTCTGTATTTCTCTGTCACTGTCTGCCTGTCTCTCACTATTTTATCTATTGCTCGCTTTTTTGTAACTCTCTCCTGCTGATTTTGTCTTTCGTCTGTCTGTCTGTGTCTGTCTGTGTCTGTCTGTCTGTCTGTGTGTCTTTCTCTCTTTCTCTCTCTGTCTATGTGTCTGGCTCTGTCTGTATTTCTCTGTCACTGTCTGCCTGTCTCTCACTATTTTATCTATTGCTCGCATTTTTTGTAACTCTCTCCTGCTGATTTTGTCGTTCGTCTGTCTGTCTGTCTGTCTGTCTGTCTGTCTGTCTGTCTGTCTGTCTTTTCGAGCGATATAATTAGGGCGGAGAGAGGCGAAAGAGAAACGGGAGGAGAAGACGGAAGCCTTAGAGTCGACCTCAGGTTGTCATTAGTTGTGCGGCCATCGAGGTTAAGCTAACCGGGCGTTTAGCAGAAAGGCGGCTGGGAGGAAGGAGTGGCATAAAGACGGAGGGATAGAAAGACGAGGACACGCACATATACGCCCTAATCACGGTAATGTCTGCTAGGCCTAGACACTGGTATCTTTATCGAACGCTCACAGACATCATATTGCTCTCTCTGTCTCTGTCTGTCTGTCTCTCTCTATCTGTCTCTCTCTTTCTTCCTCTATCTTTTCCTCTCTCGCTTTCGTTATTTCGTTTATCCTAACAGCTGATGCTGGGGCAAACATTTTTATCTAAGGCCATATCATACTACACCAGATGGTGTGACCGTGTTTTATTACCAAATATCTGATGGCTTTGAGAGTCCTAGATACATTATGTGCGGCGCGGTGGCCTGTTCAATAGCGCTAGGCCTGTTATCCTACGACAGCGGTTCATGCTGCGGGGAGTTCGTGTTACGATCCAGGACAACCTGTTAGCGCACACATGTCTCACGCCTCAGATTTACTGACCTTTCAATGTGCATAGTCTTATCTTGTCTTCAATCGTCCTTGAGCCGAGGACTGGCTGCAACACGGACAAATTTGTGCCATCTGCTTCTATCCCTTGTCTCCTGTAATAACTGGTCGAATGATAATTCAGTCCACGTCTTGATGTTATATATCTGTGTCATATTGGGTCTTCCCCGAGATCAGGATCCAGGAATTGTGCCTTGGATGATATCTTTCTCTAGGCAGTCTCTATTCATTCGCAGCACATGCCCGAAATACGAAAATTTCCTGTTTATTGTAATTCCGCATTTATTAAGCGCCACTCAAGACTAAACTTCAGTCGCTAAAATTGAGCAACTGTGAGTGAAGGACTTCCTCGAGATCCCTGTAACTATCCGAGGTGAGACTCAAACCCATACTCTTCGCATTATAAGCCATGTGTTCTACCAATCGGCTACTGTGCCCCACAATAAGTCTGTCTGGCTGTCTGACTCTTGGATCTTGACCTGAAACCGAACCCTTGCTGTCTATCGATTTTGTTTTGACTGAGCGCCTGTGAATAAGCTGGTTCTTTCGACTTAGCTTTCGTTGGGCGCGGTAGAAATCTCGAACTTACGGTTTCGACTACGCTGGGCAGTAAATAAATTATATAAATAATCTATGTCAGTTGCGCGACAGTCTACTGGTTGACATGCTGGATATTTACAGTCGGAAGGTCGGGGGTTCAAATCCATAGAATCCAGGGCAGAAATCTGTTTCCAGCTTTCTGCTCCACTTGCGCACTCTAACGAACTGAACTGTAATGAGTACACTGACAGTACACTGTCAAAGGGCAGATCAGGCGGCGAAGGAGAGGAATGGCCACCCGTCGGCATATGCCGAGGTTAAGAAACCTGAAGTCGCTAACACTTCTTATACCCCTGGCTGTTTCCTGGGGCTAGTTTTAGAGACTGATAGAAATAATGAGTCAAATTAATGTATGTTGTTTTCAGACATAACCTGTAGGACTGGAGGAAGACGGCAAGGCAGCAACTGCGACAAGGGAAGAAGACATACAAGGACATCTTGTCACATAATCATCAGGAGAGGGCAAGGAAGAGGATATGAAGGGCAGAAGGGAGCGAGTGACAGAAAGGAAGGCAGAGCAGTAGTGAGAGACGGAGAGAAGCAGAGAAGCAGAGAGAGTGTCGCAGATGACTGTTGAAGGAGGCGGACGCCAGAACAAGAAGTGAGAGAAACGCCTCAGTTCCGACGCCGAACACAAAGACGGCCCTCGACGCCTTTGTGTCTACTCAGCATGCATAGACACAGACACACGGAAGCATAGACACGGACACACGGAAGCATAGACACGGACACACGGAAGCATATACACGAACACACGGAAGCATAGACACCGACACACGGAAGCATACATGTAGACACCGACACACGGAAGCAAAGACACAGACAGACGGAAGCATAGACACCGACACAGACGCATACACACAGGCCCATGGAAGCAGAGACAGACATGCAGAAGCATGAACGCAGACACACAGCAAAAAAGCGACCATCGACTGATGCCCAGTGCATTACGATAACGGCGCCATAGAAGCCATCATCTTGGATTATGAATAGACGACTGGTGGACAAAAGGCAGACAGACATACACAGCCATACACAGGTAAACAGACAGAAGACAGACACAAAGAAAGACATAAAGAAAGACAGACAGACGCACAAAGATGCAGACTGACCAATCGACTGACCACGGATAAAAATCCCGATTGGACGACGCCATCCCACCTGATTCCCCTTCCAATCATCTCCAGTTCCTTTTCCTCCCCATTCTTTTCTTTATTCCACAGATCCCTACCTGCGTGCCAGCGACCTTCGTCTCAAAGGCAGACGCGCGTCATCCTTTGTCCATCCGCTCTCGTCTCCTGAATAATTGATTTCCGAAGCCACCGAGCATGCATAATGCTCATTATAAGTCTGCGATTTACCTAGCACAAATTGGGACCTCGTCTCCAACTGGTTCACACTCACACTGGGCATATATTTTCCCAGTGCAGTATAGGTCTTCCCTCGACTTGTTCATTGAAAATACACTTTTCCACTTTAATCATCCGTTTCGCTCCTGTCCATTATGCTTTCTCGTACCCTTGTAGCTTTTAACTTGGCTCCTGTAGCACTGCTGCTGTGGTTTGCTGTGTTATTTATTTAATTTCTTGTTGGTTTGTCCATACCTACGATTTCTCGCTCAGCCGATGGACATATGGCGTGTTAACAAATGCATTACTTACTTACCCCCTTCACTGGCTTAAGGTCTCTTAATTAGCGCATACAGCAAAAATCGTATCGTTTACCTACAACGCCATTCAGACTTTTCAACCTTCTTACATTCTTAATGTCCAACCGTCAAGATCTACTTTTTCTTCCTTATACCTTTCTCCTTCTCGGCCTCCAGTCTCCTCTTCTCCCAAATTCTTGATCTAGGCGACGCCAGATCTCTGGAACAAATGCCCGAAAGACCTCTCTGCCAGTTCGTTCATAGCCCAAACGTTTCCCTCGAGAATTTCGACTTCAGCTCCTTTCTTTCCCCCTCTCAGTGTTCCGCAGGCGACTGAAGACTATAATGTTTAACAGTGATTTTACTTTTTCCAGTCGGAAGCACCTCTGCTGGGTTTATCCTCAAAGAGGCGCTTTATGAATTTCAAATTACAGTAACAGTATCCCGTTCTCGCCTGTCAAGCTGAGCAGTCATCCGCTTGCCCTCTCTCCTGAGACTTTTCCCACAGAACTGAAAACCAAACTTATCAAACTATCCTATCCTGCTCCCGCTCTTGCACCATCACATGACCACCATCACCGACGATTTCCACCGTAGCATCATGACGTCTACCCGGCTTGACTCTTCGGATTCTGCCCTGGCACCAAAACTGACCAAACAACCTGGCTTTTGCTAGCTTTATTTGATATAGGGCCGGTTAATAGGCTGGTCCTCATGGTGTGGCTTTCGTGTGGAGACGAGAAATTTTGATATTTACTTTTACAATTACAATTACATTATGTAAACGTCGTTCACATGACAATTATTGCAAATATAATTGCACACGACACTGTATATGTGTGCGTTCGTGTTGTGTATTTGCACTTGGTGATCTTCGTGTGGCTATTTTTAGCACAGCAAATCCTGATTATCGACAGTAATTGCTCTTGTTCCGGCTTCGCTGATGAGGGTTTTCATGCACTGAGCACTAACGCAAAAATGTCACACGTGATGTTCCGTTTCAAATCATGCTACATGTTTTGCATTATGTCCTTTTCAATTCTTTTGTATGTACGCACGCATGCATGCTTACATAGATGTATGCATGTATATGAGTATATATGCATGCATGTATAGATAGACAGACAGACAGACAGCTAGATAGCTAGATAGATAGCTAGCTAGATAGCTAGATAGCTAGATAGATAGATAGATAGATAGATAGATGATAGATAGATAGATAGATAGATAGATAGATAGATAGATAGATAGATAGATAGATAGAGAGACAGACAGACAGACAGACAGACAGACAGACAGACAGACAGACAGACATACAGATAGATAGATAGATAGATAGATAGATAGATAGATAGATAGGCAGACAGATAGACATGCAGACAGATAGACAGACAGACAGACAGATATGAGGGGTACGGTGACCAAATTGTTAGAGCGCTCGGCTATGGAATGACTACACAGACCGTACCTGCACTAAAAGCATCAGACGACGGCAAAGAGGTCTGGGCGCCTCTGTGCGATTTATAGGGAAGGAAGGTGAATTCATTCACTCGATCAGATTTTCTCGCAATGAAGGTAGATTTCCACACACAATTGGCTCCTGCGCATAAGTCTCTCCTTCCCCTACTTCCATGAGTATCTCTCCTTCCCCTACTTCCATGAGTCTCTCCTTCCCCTACTTCCATGAGTCTCTCCTTCCCCTACTTCCACGAGTCTCTCCTTCCCCTACTTCCATGAGTCTCTCCTTCCCCTACTTCCATGAGTCTCTCCTTCCCCTACTTCCATGAGTCTCTCCTTCCCCTACTTCCAATCGCAATGTTCGGACTATTCCTTGTCCACTAACGATATTGATATCTCTATGCTAAAAATACCAGTGTCACAGATTCATAGCTTATTACACCAGAAACTCGTTGCAAAGCTGTGCTTGGTAGCCGTATCAAGAACTGTCTTATAACAGGGACGCGTTATGATGAGTGTGTGATGTGTAGGTAAATTATTTTTTGGATCCATGGTCTTGACCGTGTTTTATAAGAATTCGTGAAATAATGAAACGTGTTGCAAAGAGTATCCGGTGTGATAATAGTACCCCCTCATTCGCCCCTCAGCTACATCTCTGAAATGTTCTGCCACCTAGCGAATGTCACTGTTACCATGCGATGTTAGTTTAATCAAGTTATCGGAATCGAAATTGAACAGTATACAGACATCATAAGAAACAGCATTCAGTGCTTTATTGCAATGTAGATCTACTATTCTGCGCTGCAACCCAATGGTCTCAGGTATCTTCGCCCCCACTTTTGACCCTAAAGATTTAAATTTGGTGTCTGGTGCCCAGGGCCTTTCAGAGATTCGATGAAGCCCCGGCCACTACAAATACGAGGTCGCAATCTCAAATCATGCAAACCATAAGCCTAATAAATCGCAGTTATGAATTATAATACAAAAAGGATAAATAAAAAATAATTAATAATTAAATAAATTATACGAATTCGAAAGATTTTATGCTAGTTGCCAAATCATAAATAGAAAATCTTTGGTTCGAATAAGAACATTTATTTTTATTTTAAATTACACAACAAACAGTGTGTAAAGATGAGGACCTTTACCATACAAGGCCCGGGCCATATGGTGCTGTTGGCCCCCTCTCTGATGGGATTTGCATTTGCCTAATTTCGGTTTTGGCTCAAAAGTTGGAAGTTGTTCGGCATCCAATCACCATCTGGCGAAACGACTGCACAGAATCGAAAAGAATTAAAGAACGTTGGAGCGAGTACAGAAAGACATTTTATGACTACAGCGAGATGAAAGCAATCTTAGGTTTGCGCTCTGTTTCTCCTATTTGAAATTCACTCTAAACTTCTGAGCTTGGGGCGTAAAGTTGGTGTCTTGCCCTCGGTTGCAGAAGACCTTAGCTACGTCACTGAATGTACCCCATATTGCCTACTTTGAAATTCTTCTTCGAACAATGCATTATTTTCTCTTATCTAGATTTTAGTAACTTTTAAGCCAAAGAGGTTGCTTTTTGGGAAACGCACCAGTAAGAGCAGTAACTTGTTGAAACTCATTTCAAAGCCAAAGTTTAAGTGAATGCGATTAACTTACAAGTCCATTTTGTATTTTCAACAAAACCACATTATTTCTAACTGTTATATCAACTTTTTAACTGTTTTAATCAAAATTTAATCAAAAACTTTGCCAAGGCGCTAAAAATAGTTGTCTGTTTTCGATAGTATTTCCATAGAAGAGAACTTCTTTCCGCAAGGCGTATTAACACTCAGTCGCGGTCCACCGATTGTAAATCCATCGATGCGTCGATAGCGCAATGATACAAAATAAATATTCATACGAGAGACCTGCTTAATATTAATGAGCGGCTCATCAGCATATCCAGTGATTTACTACTATTATTACTACGACTGCGTTCGGCCGAAAGCTGTTGTGGCCGCAGTGCAATTCCGCTGAGATGACGTCATGACTGCTTATCGTTGATGATAAAAGACACTCGCACGGGATGTAACACTTGATACAGGTCGTTAGTATTACAACAGCAACAACAATAACAAACGACAACAACAACGACTACTCCTACTACTCCGACTACTACCATTGCCACTGCCACTATCACTTCCACTTCCACTACACCACCACTACCACTGCTGTTGCTGTTGTTGTTGCTGCTGCTGTTGCTGCTGCTGCTGCTACTACTACTACTACTACTACCACTACCACTACTACTACTACTACCACTACTACTACTACTACTAGTAGTACTACTACTACTAAACCGACATTTGCAACGAGCACAATTCAACTGGCCCGCTTAGCTACCTTGGTTAACGCGTACCTCAAGGCGCCTCTGAGCGTGAGGATACCAGTTCGCGTCCCGGTCGTGGCTTATTTCAGAGATTTGAATCTAGAGCTAACACTTCTTTTCCAAAAATCTTACCCTGATTCTTCCTCTTCCCCTTATCTCTCTTCTCGCTTCAATTTCAAACATCATCCACCGTAGCCGTCCGACTCTCTGACTGCCTGACTCCTGGATCTTGACCTGGAACCGAACCCCTTTGCCTAGCGATTTTGTTTTGACTGAGCGCATGTGAATAAGCTGGTTCCCGTGACTTAGCTTTTGTTGGGCGCAGTAGAAATCTCGAGATTACGATTACGATTACGATCAGTACACGCGGTCCTTAAATGTCATGGCGCCCATTCAACTAGGCAGCGGTGGTGAAGGATCTCACCCGATAAATTCATTGAAAAATGAACAGGGTCGAGGAATAAAAACATGTACATTTGTCAACAACTGTATAAAAGGCGGGTGTAATGATCTCATGATTCTCAAACAGACAACATAATATCATTAATTAATGTAGCAAAGAACACCGAAATGTATGTCTATGGAGACCCGATAAACAAAGGTATTGAGTTTCCTTTTACAGCTAGTTATTGAATGTAGAATTACATCCAACTTTAATGTGCTGTTTACAGTTTTTTTGGGGTAAAATTATCCAGTTCTTAGTTACGGTAATTGCTGTCGTTGTTCTCTTACTGACTTTTGCTTGCACCGTTGTGCAACTGTAAAGTGTGAACATTTATCCTAGCGCTAATAAAATTGCTCTGCTTTCTTGCTTGTGTACTCGTACCCGATGCGATAGTCCGTGCGCCAAACGTGTAGGGCCCTGGCCTGGGACGGTGACTTACGATATAGCTTTTGGAAACGGTCGGCGCGTATGGTACTGGGAATTGACCCGAGGACCCCGCCTGGACCAGCTGGTACATGGGCGGGGCTTTGTAATGGGATTGTTCGGGGAGGCAAAGGCGGCCGAATTTCTAGTAAAAATCACATATATAACGAGAATAGCTTAAGAAAATCAAACTAGCAATGTTTTCGGAATTTTTAGTCAGAAATAAAACCTGCGTTTTTCTGCCTGAAGCTTCGATTCGTGAAACCACTCCAAGTATCGTAAATGCCACCAGTTCAAAGAAACTTTATGAAGCTTGAGTATTGTTTTGAATTTCAGGTCAATACCTAGGCTAAGTTTGTGCTTATAAGGCAAGTCAAGCAAGGCAAACTGTGATATTTGTTTTATATGATATACTTCTAATTCAACAAAAGGCGTAGTCCTGGGTGAATCTCCTATCAGCTGAGGTTCAAACAGCGACAATAACTGCTGTTAATATCCGACAGGTACACTGTCAGCTTTATTGTTGCCGTGTTTTGCTTGTCACAGTGAAGCACAACAATCGTGGCTCGCAACTATAGAGCTCTATTTAAATGTAAATGTACATGCTTTTCCTATAGCGACCAGATTGCCCCGACCCTGCAACGAATTGATCGGGTAGAAACATCGATGTCCGTTTGAATGGGTGTCGACCATTTAAGGTTATATACGTTACCTTCAGCAGTCATTACAATGGGTTTCTTGTATGAATTCTAACTCTGTGACTGCATGTTTGTGTTTTAAAACTATACCTGGAGCTTCGGTCAGAAAACATTCACATTCACATCCATAGTCCATGCAAAACTTGACTACTGCAATTCACTTTTCCTCAATATTGACACAACCCAGATAAATCGCCTACAAGCTATCCAGAATGCTCTCGCACGTGCTGTCACCAAAACCCCCAAACACCATCACATCACCCCTGTTCTCAAATCACTGCACTGGCTTAAAATACCAGAACGAATAGAGTACAAAGTCTTATCCCTCACCTACAACACACTTCAATCCTCCCAACCCTCCTATCTTCGTCAATTATTTACTATCCAACCACTCCGTTCAACCCGCTCCTCATCTGTCCTAACACTTCTTCGCCCTCCCGTCACCTCATCCTTAAAATTTGGAAATCGCTCGATAGCCATAGCTGCCCCACCCCTTTGGAATAAACTCCCGCCAGAATTGCGACAGTTGTCTGGTCAATCATACGAACTCACCAA
Source organism: Norana najaformis (assembly GCA_964023275.1). Taxonomy (NCBI): domain Eukaryota; kingdom Metazoa; phylum Annelida; class Clitellata; order Crassiclitellata; family Hormogastridae; genus Norana; species Norana najaformis. Next base: position 1,295,478 of record OZ029924.1, read on the forward strand.
CACTTCACCTCTTTCAGTTTCTGCACAGGTCTTTCACTCAAGACTGAAAACACTTCTTTTCCAGAAATCTTATCCTGATTCTTCCTCTTCCTCTTATCTCTCTTCTCGCTTCAATTTCAAACAGCATCCACCGTAGCCGTCCGACTGTCTGAGTGCCTGACTCCTGGATCTTGACCCTTCTGCCTATCGATTTTGTTTTGACTGAGCGCCTGTGAATAAGCTGGTTCCCGCGACTTAGCTTTCGTTGAGCGCTGTAGAAATCACGAGATTACGATTACGATTACGATACTGTGGCTTACATGTAGCTCCTGAATTTATATAGCAGTTTTATATAGCGACCGTATGGCCCAGACACTGCTCATTTTGCAATGAATTAATCGGGTGAGATCCTTCACCACCGCTGCCCGTTTGAATGGGCGCCAAGCCAGTAATGGTCTACTTGAACGGACCGTACTAGCCCGAGATTCAATTCTCTGAAATGAGCCACTATCGGTATCGAGCCGGCAACCTCACACACAGAGGCCCTTTGACGTCAGCTTTAACCAAAGAGTTAACCAGGCTAACATACCACTGGTGACCACCATGCAGTCTTGTTGGAACTAACTGATTAATTCGAGGATAACTAAGATTAAGAAATCGGAATATAATAAAACCAACTACTCGGTTCTTCCTTACTTAGCTTCTCCTGTTGGCCAACGTCTGTCTGATATACTTTGCACGTAACAAGTAAAAATCACATATATTACGTATATATTACATATATTTGTGGGAGACAGGCAGTCTCCCACAAACATGTAAAAACTGACCACCAAGTCTAAAGATGAAAAATTACACGGTGCCCTTGTACATCTATCTGCTTAGTGGTAAACACACACTAAAATCGTATTCTAAAGTATGCTAATTAACTGAAGAACCCTAAATGAACTGTAGTACACGAAATATGCTATGGAGCTCTGTGGTAGGCTACGCTAACTATACGCGAAAAGTATCGCCACTTAATTACAACTGACAAAACAGAGTCACTACTAGCAATTGAAGACCTTCGTACGGCTTCTTAGGTCTTATAAGACACGTGTCTTATAAGACCTCGGTTGAAACGAGGCCTAAATGAAGCAAATACATTTCACATGTGTTTCCGCAGCTTTCGGTGCAACTTCTGACAAACAACCACGCTTCTAGGGTCAACCTCTCAGTAATGCACTTTTAGGCTCGTAGTTAGACCCTGTGTGACGATTATTAAGGGTTGTTAAAACATTTTAGGCCGAAGAATCACAACACAAACAACCATTCAAACTGGATGCGGTGGTGATTAATTCATTGCAAAATGAACAGGATCGAGGCGGTACGGTAGCCATAGATAGTATAGAAAAACCTGTACATTTGCATTTACATTTAAAGACAGAAATAGAAAGCTATACCATATTTCTTCCGAGCCTTCTTATACTATGAATGCGGACATACATACATGTGTGGATAGATGGATAAATGTAAATAAATGCAAATGTATAGGCTTTATATAGCGACCGTATGACCTCGACCCTGTTCATTTTGCAATGAATTTATCGGGTGAGATCCTTCACCACCGCTGCCCGTTTAAATGGGCGCCACGCCATTTAATGTCCCCGTGTGCGGACCGTACTACCCCGAGATTTAAATCTCCGAAATAAGCCACGACCGGGACGCGAACCTGGGATCCTCACGCACAGAGGCTCCCAGGCGTACGCACTTAACGATGTAGCTAACTAGGCCAGCAAGAGATGGATATATGAAAGGATGGACGGACGGACGGGTCCAGAATAGACAAAGTACATATCAAAAGCTCTGATATATAATATGCGCTGAGTATGGAATTCAAACGACTATACTCAAACACCATTGTCGGAAGGCATCCAGCTTTTTCTCTATAGGGCCACTGTGAGCGTCCATAGAGATGTTACCCCCCGCAGAAAGCAGGGGCACGCGTTTCAAGAAAGCCACGCACTCCTATTGCGGGCGTTTTTAATACTAATACTAAGATAACACATCCTCGTGTACCTTTAGCTATACTAGCAACGAATTAGGGGAAAGGTGCCTAAGATTAGCACAATATGACAATTTGGTATACCTGAGTCGACCCCTAAAACAATTGCAAATTATATTAAAGTGGTAATGGGGACAATGTATATTAATATCAAAAATGTAACTGCGCTGTGACATTAAAATTAAATCATGGATGTGATATTCTTTAGTCTGATTGAAAAGCCCAAATGCCCGTCTATAACTGCATGCTACTATATGGTTTGCATGCATGCATACCGATAGTGGCTATATTTCCGAGAGGCGAATCTCGGGCTATCACGGTTTGTATACGGGAACCTTGAACGACGGAGCGCCTATTCAAACGGGCAGCGGTGATGAAGGATCTCACCATATAAATTTATTGGAAAATGAACAAGGTCGAGGCTATCTGCTCTCTATAGAAGAACATTTACATTTACGATAAGAGCGCTTCTCACGCTCGCTGCAAATGTTGAAAGTTCAGGAACACTCTTGAGTTTTTTTCAACCGTGTCAATCCCTTATTACCTGACTAGCCTACATTTACGCCCACTCTTACAACAAGTGCTTTGCTTAGAGCAGACGATGAGTGTCGAACCTACTGTGTTGCACATACGAATCGCCCTGATTATTATTTTCTTGTCTATTTGGAAATCGAGTTTATGGCTGGCAATCACCTTATCTCTGAACTCACAGCACATCATAATGCCAACCATTTATATTCTGATATGCCATCGGTGAATCTACTCCACACAAATTTACAATGTACCTCCAATCTCCTCGAAATACTAAACATTTCATTATGCGGCTAAAAGTATACTGTCGGTCTGACTTCTAGTTTCTGTGACTTACCGGATTTCGACCCAACTATAATGTCGACTAAAAGTTCACTTGAAGCGACAATCGAGTGGTGTTTAATGGAGTATGATAACGGCGCTATGTAAGTATTGATATTAGATTAGATTAGTGCAGAGAAACATTCACAGACGCAGGGTTTTCGGTCTATATTGACGTCTCAGCATTAAGCTTACTTCATACTTAAAATAATTATAAACATACATGCATGTTATATGCATGCATGCATGCACGCATGTATGTATGTACGTACGCACGTATGTATGTATGTACGTATGTATGTATGTATGTATGTATGCATGTATGGATGTATGTATCTATGTAAACGACATATATATACACACTATATATATTATGGGTACATGGATACAGTTTCAAACACATGCCTGCGTGTATCTTGACCCATATCACCACGCGCCCAGGCTTTGATATCAATTCCTCCATTCCTGCCACCCTCTCCGTGCCTCCCTCCGCCCTGTTCATTTCACCATGCTTTCCTCCTCCCTCCAAGACGAGGCCCTGGCTGCGGCAGCTGACTGACCGGCACAACGGATGCCAAGGAACAAAACATAACTCATGTCAGTCTGCCAGGATGGCGCATGCGCCACGCGCATGCGTCGTGAGATTAAAGCAAGCATGGTAAGTCATCATTCGCGTTACAATCCATAGTTGCCTATGACTCAGTCTAATCACGCTTGGGATGATGCATAAGATGGATGCTACGTCAAAGATGTTATATATATATATATATATGTATGTGTGTATATATATATATATATAAAAGAGAAAGACAGACAGGCAGACAGAAAACAAGATACAGACAAAGATAGAAGATCGCTTCTAGAGACCTTTGTTCAAAGTGGCGTATTTAGAAATTCCCTATATAGTGGAAGCAATTCTGTGACGAGGGCATGCATGGATGGCGGAGTTGGTTTCCATTGCAGTCCATGGCTGAGTTTCTTAAACTCACATACTTGTTTCGTAACTCGGGAAGTAGCCTTAGTCTTGTGGTGAATTGCATTATACTGTATACGCATTAAAATGTCGCAAGTCAAGAACGTTGATGCTTGTGGCAGAAATAACGTCAACTTTCAACAATGATATCCATGATTACAATATAGCTTGAAATGTACCATGAAATTGCCAGAGGCCGAGTAACTAGTGCTGCCCTGCTGTGTCTGTCAAGAGCTGAGGCATTTGCCTTTCACCCAACAGCTGTAGCAACATATCGAACATGTAGTTTCAAAATCTCTGTATTATCATTTCCAGAATAAGGTTCACTTAATGTCGTACCCTCATTTCAGGTACCGAAATTTAACCCTGACTCCTCCGGACGCTAGTTAATTCATGCACACTGGAATGAGTCTCAAAAATTGTATTAGAGGCATGGCCACATTTCGAATGGTCCAATCGAATTTTGAACTTACCCTAAAATACGTTGAAGATTCAAAGTCATGTGTTCCTCAGTATACGTCCATGCAGAGGGTCCCCCGTAACCAACAATACTCTTCTGCAGAATATCTCCAGTGATAGAGTCTCGCTGTAACTTACGACCTAAAAGTGACGTTCAAGTTCTTAAAGCCAGCATTTTAAAAAAGACAGACAGACAAACAGACAGACACCGATTACCCGATAATTAGGCAGAAATACATACAAGCTTACAGATATAGAGAATTTCGTGTGTGAGCTTTGTGTTGAACTATGCTGCATCAACTTGTCTGAGTGGAAATGCATCTTAAATGGGATACAGTTTAAATCAGTGGGTGATGTTCCCTCCTTTTCCCCTTACAAATCGCACCGCGCAGTGTAAAGTTGAAGACAGACTGTTTAGCCGACTGACTGATCAAACAAATGACTGACTGAAGAACAGGGAGATTGTAAGTTATGCACACATGCAGAGTACCAAGTTGGCAGCAGGTGGAAAGGGAAAGATTTATGTGAAAGAGTGAACTGTTTGTGGACATGCACCTTAACTGGGATACTTTGTAAACCAGTGAACGATGTTCCCTCCATTTCCCCCACAAATCGTACAGCGCAGTGGCTCAGTGTTGAAGAATGGATTCATAAATACTGCGATGATGGCCGCCGACTTTTCACACAGCTCGATGAATTATGTCCACTCAGTTCACCCAACTTATAGAGTCTAGGGGGAAGTCGAACCCAGGACACAGAGGTCACTGACCGACAGGGTGGCCACTTGACCACTTTTATTTCGGGATGTAGTAGTTTCTGTTTAACGACGTTGTGTCTTAACGAAGACGAATAGCGTCGTACTCCCTATGTATCCAGACTTGGGACTTGCACCACCCGAAAAAAGGCAGTGCATGGAGTTGAGTAAAGACGACTTCTTATACCTACACGGCGTGCATGCCTTCTCTCTGAAAATCTAATTACGCCTGTATATACGCCCTGTCGGGGTATCCTCATAAGACGTGAACGCCGAGTTATATATTACATCGGGACAAAGAAGTCATTTAAAAGCAATTATCAGCCCTTGACCTGATTTAACCTCAACGAAACCCCATCGGCCGAAGTTCCGGACCTACACAGCGCACGTATACATTGACTTCTGCTATACACATGAGCATGTTTACATGTAGCACAGTCCAACACAGAAGCTCAAATATGTATATACATACACACAAACATATATATATACATATATTAAACGGAATTCAATGGAAACTCTTAAGCAATCACTAGAAAAGCAGACATCAATGTATTCAGAGCGTTTTAAACAACAAATGTCTAGTAATAAAGTGAATTTGGCATATATATCCAGACATTACTGTGTCGAAACTGATTCGGCGAAACTGTCTAATAGTTTATGATAACGATGGTTCTATCCACACTAGTGTCTCCTCTTAACAAACATTACTCTTAAGAACGCGTCTGTGAGTAAGACCACATATGAATATCTTTATTCTTTAAGACTTGAAAGACTTCAGAACAATTTGTACAGATCTTTTATTGAGCTGATTTTTCAACATGATGTAGATGTTTGTGCAACAAAGTATAGACTAATGTATGTGTACATTTTGTTGCGCAAGTCATTTACAAAACGTTACCGATCGGCCAGACCTCAACATTAGGTGTATGATTTTTGACTGCGATTTTAACTTGAAACGACTATCTATATGATAACGGCGCTATAGAAGTCCTTAGATTAGATTAGATTAGTTGAGCCTAAGCCCACACTTTTAGACGATTCTCTACACTATATTAAGAGAATAATTGTATCGTAATCGTTATCGTAAACTCAAGATTTTACAGCGCCCAATGAAAGCTGAGTCGCCGGATGCACCTTATTCATAGGCACTCAGTCAAAACAAAAGCGATAGACAGATTCGGTTCCAGATCAACATCCAAGGGTCAGTCAGACAGCTACGGTGGATGATGTTTAGACTAATTGGAGCAACAAGACAGATATGTGGAAGATGAGGCATCTGGATAGGATTTGTGGTCGAACAGTGGTCTAAATTTCAAAGGAAAGAACTGCACAGATTGTAAGGGGTGAAGTGTTGGTGAGTTCGTAGGATATGTCGGATAATTAATTAATGTAATTCCGTAAAGTAAGTTCTTAAAGAAGGCACTATATATATATATATATATATATATATATATAATTCATATTATATATACTGATATATAATCCATAAATAATCCATATTATATCTATATATAATATGAATTATTTACCCTTCACCTCGAATTTAGATTTACTGACTTATCGTATGCAATCATTGCTTTAAAATAACTAGGTATCAATACAGATATTTATAGTATTGATTTATTTCATATATATGCTTATACTATGGATATAATACTAAAACATATTATGAATATATTTAGTAAATATATCAGTGTTATGCACATATTTATATAGATGTATTTAAATGTTTATATGGATATTTATATAGATGTATTTAAATGTCTATATGGATATTTATATAGATGTATTTATATAGATATATTTATATAGATTTTTCTAGATGTATTTTGATGATAAAAGATAAAAATGATATATATATATAAACTATACATAATACATGAAATTGTACAATATATAATATATAATACAAAATATAAAATAGTTCTAGTATGATAATAACATAATATAATAGTACAATATATAATATATATATACTATACATAATATATAATACATGAAAATGTACAATATATGTCAGTGAATAACTCATACTTTTTATATAAGAAAAGCACATATATATATGTATGTATGTACGTATCTATGTATGTATGTATGTATTTATGTATGTATGCATGTATGTATGTATGTATGTGTGTGTATTTGTGTAAATAATTGGTGTTTGTGCATTAGTTTATAATTGGTTCCTATGGCCATGGCTGCACGTGGTCGAATAGGCCTAGATCTGAGTAATGACGAAGATAAATCACTGTTCTTGCATCCCGAATCCCTGTTTAAGATTGTCATTCGTGAGGCGCTGCAGACCCATCTGAACCCGTATGGAAATTGCAACAATCGGACGACTATCAATTTAGCCAATTACGGCCAATTTAGCAACTGTTTTCCACGTGTGATGCTAACATCAGGATTTCGTGTCAAACGTTTGCCTACAGTCTAAGGATATAGGCCTATACATGCATGCATATATCATTCTAAGAATATGTCAGATTAAGAATATATATTTATGTAAACAAATTTATTCACATATACATTATATATACATTATATATATATATATATAAAGATGTTTGTGTACATATTTAACTAAGACTGAAATGTTAAATTGAATTTAAAGGAGGCATTTATATCTCGGATGCTGGCCATCATGCCTATGCTCACATCTTATATTTATATGGGTTTCTGTATTGTAAGATTAACAGGGCGCTATTTAAATTCATGAAAATAAATGTACAATATATGTCAGTAAACAATTTATACTTTTGCTATGCGTACTCTGATATATATTTATATGAATTCATATATATATATATATGAGTTACATAACTCTAAAATATGTGCTCGTCTATATTTTGATATACACGTATATTTATATGAATATATAAGTAATATATATCTATATATTACACAAACTGAAAGGGTAAATACAAAAGCAAAAATGTCCACACTCATCTGCACTTTATTGTTAAATAAATATATTATTAGAATGTTACGAATACGTAACATACTTTTAATATCTTTATGAAATTAATATATATATATATATATATATATATATATATATTAAGATTATATATATATATATATATATATATATATATATATATATTAAGATTATATATGATAATCTCGAGATTTCCACAACCCTAAGTCTCTTTTAATTTTAATACGATGCTCCGCGTCATCAACTTAATTTATCATGTCACCTTCGTACATTAGTATGAAATGCAACTTTTTAACTGTTTGTCCTAGTAATATGCGAGTTTTCACGTAATCATTCAGCAATTCCAATTCCATCCAAGGCGGTATCGAACTCACTTTTGAGTGTTTACCGACTCAGGTATCCTGTTCTCATGCACGGTCACATATAATTTAGATATCACTTGATGCGATTTAAATAAAGCATGTGTACTAATTTATTTATGGATGTTTTATTTATATTTCCATTTCAAAATTGATATATGCCAACTTTCGATCATACATACAGCAGATACAATGCATACGGCTATACATTATTAACTGTGACATAAATAAATAATCATTGTTTGCATTATTGCTGTTACTTAGACCCGTAGAGAAATCCTAAATACTGTGTTTAGTATATCAAGATTATAATTGAAAAATAAATGAGTTATAGGAATGTATATTGTGCTGGGTATTAGACAGTAGACGTTAATTTGGCTTCACATAAATACTTCTTATATTGCGTAATATAGGTCTAAATTTTAATTAAATGGTGAAGAACAAATTTTGAAAAACCTGAGAATCGTCCAAAATGGCGTTACATGACGCGCTGATGGGTGGTTTTATGGCGCATTATTAAATCTATATGGGAGAAACACAAGTTTAAGGCTGTGAGTTTTGAACGTTATGGCATTAATGTGACACGGAAATGTTGAGTTATGGTTCCTCCATGTTTTGTAATAATTACGGTTGTCGTGCTTAATGACGACTTTAACACCGTTTTTAATGTGTAGAGAAGTTCGGAAAAATGTAATAACATTTAAAATGGAAGAGTAGGCGTAACTAATACGAGGCGTTGTAGTCATCACTTACCATATGATAATGTGTATATGACATACAAGAAACACTTGCATCAACATATAATATATATATATATATACATATATACCAATGTTGTATGTGTATGTTTTACCCACATTTGTCTGTCTGTCTGTCTGCCTGTGTGTCTGTATGTTTATTTATCTTTCTCATTCTACATGGATGAATCCTGCATTTAATGTTTAGAGAACGAAGTAATAAGTGGAATCCAGAGAGTAATTAGAAAGAAAAAACAAGATAAGCCTCAGTAGACCGTCAATTTATGGTTCGTACATCCCTTAACAATCAAAAGTCATCCTTGCTTTATATATAAGCTTATCTGTGAAGGGTAAAGGTTAGGAGCACACATAAGTGTAAGAGAATCAATTACTGTAAGCCTATATATATATATATATATATATATATATATATATATATATATATATATATATATATATATATATATATATATATATATATATATATATATATATATATATATATATATATATATATATATATACAGAAACAGCACAAGCAAGAAACATATTCCTGCAAAATCCAACATAATTTATATCTGTAGGTCCAAAATGCTTAGACCTGTAATTCTAAGCCCAAACGTGTGAAATGCAGTATAATATGTATTCTTGTGTAATGCATGAACAAATAAATATGTATGACGTACGCATAAATATACAGACATGTATTCATATGTCGATGTTTGTATGAATTAGGAATATATAAATCTTGTATTTACGAACGTAATCGCGTGAAAGGATTCTAATACATACCCCATTATTCCATACACTCGCATTGGTTTCTGGTGGACCCGTGGTCTATGTGACGCAGCTTACAAATTGGCCAATTGGACTAGATGGTCGTACAACTTCTAGGCATTATTTGCAGTTCGTGGAATCAAGGGCTGAGAATCACCGAGAATCAGTCATCGATTTCGCGTTTATATCGATTAATCCGTTACTTCAGCAATTATTCTTTCCTTCTGATCACGACGAAGTTTCTTCGCATCGCCTGTGACGTCGAAGTCATGCCATAGTAATTTTTCCACGCTCGATTAATTTTTAGACTTGAGAAACCTTTCTTAGAGCTCTGCAATTCATTAAATCAAACCGAAGGTTTTGGCTGGAACCTGTGACCGGCGATAATTTAAAGGGCAAATGTGCACCAGAGCAGGGATTGTCTCAGCTAATGAGGGCAGGGATTGTCTCAGCTAATGAGGGCAGGGATTGTCTCAGCTAATGAGGGCAGGGATTGTCTCAGCTAGTGAGGATAAGTCTTCATTTACCCTATTGACTAAGTCCTTGACCGAAATCATTACAAGTAAAGTTACCAACATTGTAGGGACACTTTAAATGTGTTGTGAATTTGTAAAATCTCAAAACTAGGATAGTTATATGTAGTTTTTAATTGGGAATTATTTTTTATTTAACCAAATTGACTTAATTTGTTCCAACTGAAGTTGCCATCATTACAGGGAAACTTTTAATATATCAGAAATTTTTGTAAATTTTTTTAAATAAATATATTATTTGGTTAGTAAACAAGGTAGATAGAACACAAGATTCGTTCAACTGGTCCACTGGATTTTATTCCCTGCAGAAGTATAGCCCGCATATTTACAGCTGACACGAAAACAGCACAAACAAGAAACATATCCCTGCAAAATCCAACATAATATATAACCGCAGGTCAAAAATGTTTAGACCTGTAACACATAAGCACGGTTACGGTATACGATAGGCATTTCAGAATGTACAACATTTCACATTTTATACACAATCTATTACATATCTGCATAATTTCAATGTGCTTAAAGTTTAGAGATCCTAAAAAATGAGAAAAATGTCCTGCATATCCACAACAAAGAACAAAATAGTAAAAGTAAATAAAAGTAATGGTAATTTATTCATGCATTATGCACGAATACATATAGTAATAGCGATGATGATGATGATGACGACGACGATGATGACCATTATTAGTTGTTCTGCAAGAATTGCATAAAAACATGGGCTTCCTTGAGCATGCCATAATCCTTGAGACAAGTGAGAATTCCAGTTAGAGTTGTCCTAAATACGCAGATAACATAGTTCGTCAATATGAAAGTTAACAGGGATATATATCAGTATCGACAATGATATTCATAATATGAATACACAGACAAAATAATATTCAAAAACCAATGCACACAGTATTTGATCTAATATTAGTATTTGCATATAGAAAATCTACTTTATTAATATAGACCATACAATGGTATGTTTAATCAAATAGTTAAAGAAGTGTTCTTAGGCAATGCCTTTAGGTTTAAACACTTCTGTTGATCTTAAATATGGAGCAAACATCAGTAGATGTCTTGTAGATTACTATACTGGCACTATAGAAGTTACTAGATTAGATTATTATTCTATATATTTAAGAAATAAAGCACAGCAGATAAATATTATACAGATTTATTAAGTATAATTTATGTACAAGTATTTGCTTACAAATTATGTTATAATAAAAGAGTATAAAGGAAAGCTCTGATAGCTGTTATCAGTTGTTTCAAAGCAACACATTACATTAATGCTGGGATGGGTCTTTTCAGCCATTTAGATGTTTTCTTAAATATATCAATAACATTTCATCAACAAATTTCTTTAGTATTTAATTTAAAAACGAACATATAACAGTGCAATCAAATAGGTATATCTCTCGCTGATTATCTTGGCAAACGGACAGCCTATAGCTACGTAACAACAATGCTGTGCATAATATACTGCACTTCCAACACAATTAACAATACAAGACCACGTGCTTAGGTCTTGGTCCAATCATAGAAGATTATAAATCCAGCCATACACCAGATACACCGGTCACATAGGACCGAATTTCAGACGAGACATTTCACCCCAAGCTCATCTGTATGTACTCTTCCATTGCGACCTAGAAGAGTAGGCCTTCCTGGGGTGGGGCCAAATCGCGAAGGGTTAAGCCCAAGGCAAATCTCAGATTGGGGCCATGGCTTGATGGGCCTCTGGACCCACCCGTAACTGTACCTCCCCTTGTCTCTCTCTCTCTCTCTCGTTTGCTTTCTCAGTTGCTAATCTCTTTCCCTCTTTCTGTCTCCTCTTTTTAAACATCTGTCATCATCACGTGATCTTACGCCTCAAACAAAAGCAAGCTAATGTCTTCGAAACTTGAGGCCTAATGTCCACGAGGATTTATAACATTTCTCAACAATCTCTAGAAAATCTGGCTTTAACAACTCGACATCATTTACACATTGATTCTCTAACTTATAATCTGTCCATAAAATGTCACAACAGCAGGCCCCCTATCTTTGGACAGCATGCCACGAAACTGTACATCTTCTGACCTCCAAAAGAGGAGGCAAGACATTTGGGTCTTTGACCCAGGGACTGACCAGATAGAGAGGTATATGAATGCCTCTCAACGTAACTGCAACACGAACACTGTCTCCTAAAGCAAACAGCCAACATTTGCACAAGAAAATAATCGAACACCATATTGCACAATTAACTTTAAAATTCTCAACGACAACGGAAACAACAAAGCAAAACAAAGCACTCGGTTCAATTCTTTGTCCATGAAGATTCGATTTTGACGGAAGAATTCCCGTCATGACTGTTTTTGAGCGGCGAAGCATAGATCCCTCCGCTTAGTTCTTGGTCTGGTTCTTTCGTGAGCATCATGGTGCGTTCCTTGAGCTTCTTGCTCTTCATGCGCCTGTTCTGGAACCAGACCTTGACCTGGCGCTCGCTGAGATGGAGCATCACGGAGATCTCCCAGCGCTTCTGTCGGGTGATGTAAGATGTTGAGACATACTCCTTCTCAAGAACCATGTTCTGGTAGCGCGTGTATGGCTTTCGCTTCTTCCTCTCCTTCTTCAGGAAATCTGTAAACAATTTCATCACAGAATTCGTCAAATGCTGCACAGTGATATTACTATTTTCTGCAACGAATCTGTAAAAAACAAAAAGTCTAAAAAACAATTCACAAATGTCGCATAGACATATGAATCATTTCTTCAGGAAATGTGTAAAACATATGGCAAATAATGCATCAAATGCTGTACAGAGATACTATTATTTTTCATCTATTAATTAAATTTCACCATCATGATTGGGTTTAAAAACCTTTACAAAGCAGCAGAAAAACAAATCAATCTGAGAAAGCAAGGTCTAGAGCAGGGAAAGCAATATCTGTATGATAATGTTGTCATATAAAGCACAAAGAAGACAGAAGGAACAAAATCAGGTACAAAAACAATAAAAAGTAGCACCTTACAAAGCATGAGCAAGAAGGCAGGCTAGACCTTCAAGAACTAAACACAAGAAGACAGGTAATAACTTCCCAACTAGGAATAAAAATGTAAAAACCCAGGAACAATGAACGAGGAGGAAGATTGTTGAGAGAGAGAAGCTGGCTGGCGAACTACAGAACTGTGGCCGATATAAATTGAAGTAAACCTTTAACGGTTAATAGCCGTTATGCTATCGTTTGTTCTTACACTTGCGTATCAGACGCGGGGTCGTAAAACCGTCACAAGGCATGATAAATATGACGCCGAATAGGTCGGTGCAGAAGGGGAGAGGATAACGATGAACTGGTGAAGTGGTGGGTGATGAACGGGGTAGCCGGAAATGTTTCAAGTCACCCGGGTGAGTAGACAAACACCCAGTGAAAACAAACAGGGTAAGACGAATGTTCTGAACGATAGGTCTATGACCCGAGCGGGTGGGATGTTGAAAAAGATCGCGCACCTGCAGAGGTCAGCCTCTGATTCCCCATCACCCATTTACTGATCCACGTAGATACGGGGAGAACGGATGCATACCCCAGGCCCAGCTGGCGGCTGATAACAGATGCTACTAGGAAACAAGGGGTATAAACAGGACCAAACAACAGCCCCACTAATGTAGTATACACTCATTAACGTCTGATGTGGTTTGCAGCAGTGGGCGAAAGACCTATTGACACGAGCGATATGTCGGAGAAATGTATATTCACCGGAAGATAGCTTGATCGAGTGGAAGAAAGATCTGTAGGTCGGAGCAAACTGTATGAAGCAGATGTATATTCAGCGAGAGACAGTCCGAACCAGTCAAAGGAAGTGCGCTGTAAAAATTGCACCCTCTCCTATAGACCAGACAATAGTGGGGCTTTGGAAGACCCACAGAAGCAATAGCCAGTAACAAAGACACATCAGCTAATTGCCAGTGAAAAAGGCGTCGAAGTAATTTACCATAAAGTCATTTACATAATGTCCGGTAACAGGAGTCAATAGTGTGACTAGAATGCTCATTCACTTTTACTGTCTGATGGCCAGGCACACACTCTCTATCGCCTAATAACAGATAATTTTGTCTGCATAACTCAAAAGACCACAATTACATCAACACTTTGTGATCACATGCCACGCTTACAATTATAACCACACAGTTAAAATCCGTTAGCATTTTGACTGCAATAGTCCTCGATGTTTCCAGACATCATTTGCGTGAATCAGCATTTATATAGCACCTCGTAAAGAACTCGGGTGGTTGGAAAATAGGACGAAAAAATTTAGATCGGACATAGATGTTTACAAAGGCGGATGGTGCAACACCCGAACAAGTCGTTGGCCTAATAACGACAGTAGCTCTACTGAGAACTATTAAGACGATGTCGTGGAATTCTAAGAATCCAGGCATCCTTGGAACAGGTGGACGAACCGCCACAAGGAAACATACGTCACCGCTGCGTCTGCGGTTCAAATACAGGTGGGCGTAAGGAATCAAACACATTGTTAAAAGTCATGTTAGTTAGTATTACATGCACAGCATTCAACAATTACCTTACTCAAATTGCTTATCCGCCGTAATCGTAAGCTCGAGATTTCTGCAGCGCCCAACGAAAGCTAAGTCGCGGGAACCAGCTTAGCCACAGATATTCAGTCAAAACAAAATCAATAGGCAGAAAAGGTTTGGTTCCAGGTCTAGATCCAAGAGGCAGGCAGCAGGCAGTCAGACGGCTATGGTGGGCTGTCTCTCTGTCTTAAGGAACTGACCTTCTGGATATTAACCTGATTATGGTTTCGTTTGGTGCGCCATCGGCTGATGCCTTGTGCCTTAGACACCGAGGCGATAGAAGTTACTAATTACATTAATTACAGCAATAAAATAAAATAGATAGATAAATAAAACATAGATATTTAAATTAAAAATAGTAAATAAAATAATAATAAATAAAATAATAATAAATAAAATAATAATAAATAAAATAATAAGATATATAAATAAATAAAATATAAGATATATAAATAAATAAACTATAGATAATTAATTAAATAAAAAGGTTACTCGCCATTTTGTTTCATTTCGTTGCTGGAGTAGGCCGAGAGGTCGAACCGTGGCATCTGCGTGACACTTGAGAACATTTCACTGGCCGTGACGGACGGAGTCATGCCCTGGAGTGCGCTTGGAGTGGACGGAAAGGCGTCTCCGTAGGGATGGAAATCCGAAAGGCTACGGTGCATCTGGAAGGAATTGTTGATGGCGTTATGGAACTGGTCATGGCTGAATGACTTTGGACTCTGGAGGTAGTCCATCGGCTTTGTGGAAAGGGTTACGGAGCTTGGATAGTACGATGGAAAGCTGGAGCCGTGTGGAGCGTACGGCTGGATGGATGGAGAGTCGTTGACATAGTCCCAGCAGTTGAGGGACTGAAAGTGGTTCTGGCTCGATATGCCGTTGAAGTTCATCTTCTCCGCGCTCGTCATCGCTCCGGACGACAGGTGGTTGCCTGGATACTGTTGCCCAGGGAGACTGGAAAATGGAGATAGGAAATTGCTGACGACTTCCATGTCAATTCTGGAAAAATAGGAGAACTACTAATTGTACTAAGAAGCAATGCAAAGCAATGTTTTTACCAGATCTCTTCTAGCCGGTCCAAAGCATTCTGTACCCAATTGTTGGAGCATTGGTAGAAGGCTTTGGGTTTGCTTAAAGCGACCATCGAAGGCATACTGATAGCGCTATAGAAGCTTCCAGATTAGATGAGATGTAATGCCTCTGTCACCAAGTAAGATGGGAAGGATACGGCAACTCCTGCAATGCGCTGGCCCCGTGGGATTGGTCCACGGCCGGCTCAAGGGACTAAGAAAAGGAAATGAACGCCTCCCCTGCGTTCTTCGGGACATGGGAACTTTATTTACTTACGTGTAATACCACTCCGAGTGACCAACAGAGTGAGCAAGGGAGTAAGAGTGAGTTAGCATACAAAGTGAAAAGTATTCATAACAGTTTGTGTGAGATGTTGGCCAACTGGAAGAGTGTGTCCCTCTGAGTAGGGAATTTGAGCAGTGCCTTAATTCACAGTTGTTTAGCACATCGAGTCTTACTTGCAAGTGTGTTTTGGCCCTGCATAAATCTGAGGAAATAAATAAATAAATAAATAATCTCGTTAAAATAATCATTTAAATTAATCGCCGTGGTTTTAGATAGCACCTTTATCAGGTTTCTTTAATTTAATTTATTTTACAATATTTTTGCTTTAGTATTTAAGCACTTTGAAGCGTTTATTCATTTATTTGAAGCTCAAAAATGGTCGAGATTAAAGACGTTATATTAATACGGAGACAAACACATACAAATCTATGAATTTTCCTCTCCAGTATTAGCAGATTCTACAAGTTACAAAACAGAAGACCGGATTTCTGCACAAGAAACCGTTGATCAGACGTAAGCTTTCTGGTTTACTCGAAATCCAGTTTTTTTGTATGGCAGAGCCGTTTCCTTTGATCTAACCTCATTTATTTAACTCCCTGGTGACCTTTCTTTGACTCCAGATAACAAGGGTTCGTGCGATGTCGGGCCGGGGGTTATTACCTTTTGTGGCCCTTAGCTCTGAAGTCTACCATTTGGATGTGTATTTTATAAGACGTTTATCGGTTTCTTATTGTTTAATGCGAAATTATGACCAAGCCTAATAGTTGCCAAGAAGTGGCGCCACACGTGGCATTTCCAATAATTCCTGCTTGGATATATATCCAAATTTATGTTCGCATTTCACTGAGTTCCAATGAAAATGATTGACTCAAATATTAAAACAGGTCATGGAAGTGGGCCACTCTGCTTTTATGATGACTCGTATATCTACAGTAGTATTTTGATAAAATATGAACACGGAAAGTCAAAGGGTCCTTGATTTACGACAAAGTTACGCACCCTCGAACAAGCTCAACAAACAACAAGCTCAACAAGCAAAGAAAATCAGCGAAATGTGACATCGTCAGAGGCCGCCTATGCATATTTATCATTATTATTATTATTATTTATCAATCTCAGAATAAGAGATTGCATTGAAAACAGTTATAAGGTTGCAGTTGTTATTTTCACATTTGTTAAGCCTGTAACTTGTGAAATATTTATTCACCAATTTACATATTTATAATACAGCAGTACATACAGAAAATATATATATATATATATATATATACATACATAATATTTAATTCTGAATAGCTATTTACGTATTGCTTGCACTACAGTTGAAAAGTTCATAGAGCATTGTATCTATACAGATGATGTCATGAGTGTACCCTCGACATTCTTTGGACTCCAAATTCTTACACCAGTGAAATGGTTTAATGAAATACTTTTCACGATAATAAGGATGATGATGATGATGATGATAATGGCAACGACAAAGATGATCATGACCAATGACGATGACCACAATTCCGTTTGAACAACAGAAACGAGGCGAACAGAGGTATACGTCAAGAACGAGCAATCACTTTACATCATGTTGTTGTCCCTGCCCTGTCTTGCCTTTCCTGCCCTGACCTCACTTTTGCTCTGTTGTGGTTTCTTTTGTACCAGGTTCCAATCATGCAGCTGGTAAAGGGCGTAACTAGAGACACCTGTAAGCGTATCAGAAATCAACTATCATCTGGGTCTACTTCTGAAATTAGACTGGGAATTTGTATGGCACCCCTTAAAAGCTGTTAATCTCTGCATCTGATTTGTTAATGTAGGAACAGCTCCATGATTTGAAATTGAGGGGCGACTAACAGATCTGGAGCAAATGAGAAAAACATTAGAAAAACACCAGATTGCAGGTAAAGCGGGGGGTGTGCCCACTTTCCTTGGAAGCTGCTAACTCAACATCATATTCCAGAAAACCTCTGCACAGTGGCATAGCAAGGGCCTTCCTTGCCAGAGGATAAGCCATACAACTGGCAACTCCACAGTCTAAGCTAAATTTTGATAATTACAGGCCTCTAATTTCCATATTTTTCTCGCTTTGGGCCCCTCAAACCTGCACCCAAGGTAAACTGTCCCCCTATGTAGCGCCTTGCAACTGCCATGCGTATGGGCTTCGACCACTCCACATGACAGTGAAAACCAACACCTGGCGACAGTGAATGCATGTATTTAAACGCTTTAATCTAAGCCTTTTAAAGCATTCCAAAAGTGCTGCACTCACTAGACTTAGTGATGATATTAAAGATCAATAAGAACAAGTGCAACCTAAAGCAAATAATGTTGAGATAACTGATGAGGTCACCACTGACTGGCCCCTGCACGCACGTTAAACCCAACCAAAAATCAACAGAGTCCTATCCACAACTGACGGTCGAAAATTGAAAGTCACCTCATCAGTAATTATATCGACAAGAAGCCAGTTGTTGGAAACGAATGAACGAACAAATGAACGAACGAAAGAATGAATGAATGAATGAATGAAAAAACCAGTCAATAAAAATACCAAACCAGTGCCAGTAAAAACTATTACTCTTAGCGAAAACCAGTAAGCAGTTACCGACAATCCAATAGAGTTCAACCTATATCACTCGAAAGAATACTCCTGCGTTACTCTTATCATTATTTCTGCATTTATTAAGCGCCACTATCTAATGACTAAGCATCACCCGATGGCGCTGAGCAACTGTGAGTGAAGGACTTGCTCAAGGTCCCTACACAGTAACCGTCTCAGAGGAGGCTTGAACTCGCATTCCGTGTTACAAGCCAAGCACTCAGTCCAATCGACTCTCATGCCAAACGCATGGCCATGCGTGTCCGCGATCATAAAACCCCATTCAGACATTAAAGCCAACCAGAATCTGCCGTTAATTCAAAACTACTTACTTTTCTTCGGCTTCCTCGGCGAACCGTTGCTATTCCGATATTGGCTATAAACTTTAACGCCAAATTTACGACTTGACCAAGGTCAATAAAGCGGTCAACTGCTGACCTCGGGGTCACCGTTGATTATCTTCTCGGACTGGAACACCCCACGCCGCTGCTTCGCAAATAAAGTTTAGTATTTTTCGATGATCGCCGAAGCCACGTTTTGCCCGCAACTTGAAGACTGCTTCAAACGCGCGCTCACACCTGCTATGAAACTTGACCATCGCGCGTCTAAACGTCTCTTTTTATATATCGAGCCGTCTGCTTATGCATTGCGAGGAAACGATGACTGAAGCTCCGAACTACTTTCGAAGGCGGAGCCTGTCCTTAATTGGGGACAAGGGGCCGTTCGTCCGAGCGCCGCCAGCTTGGCTAGCTGCCTCGGCGGCTACATCAAAGCAGCCGTTTTGCGCGAAACGGTACAAAGACATTGGGCGGAGTCAGAATTCTCAGCATTGCGGGCATTATGCAATGTCATGTTATGGAAGGGAGAGTCGCTGCGTATTTTGGGACCGTGTAAAAGCATTTCGGAGCAGCTTCTTGAAGGCTTGTGTAGCGTGCGATTTTTTAACTGAGTTGTGTGTCGGATTCGGACGTTAGCAGATGTGTGAGCAGTGGCAACATATATGGGAAACTCTTTCGAGACCCCAGCGAATGGGGTGCGATTTGCGGTTAGCAGCAGAGGGGTGGAAAGACTCGTGGAGCAAAGTGTATGGGGAAATGGATCTTCGATGGAGGATAGTTGCAACCATTACGGACTATAGTTTCCCCCATCCTTCTACAAAGCGCTAATAAATTCAGATATCAACAAAACCAGACTGCAATAAATCCACAGACCAATAATATCTCCAGATGCCACAGCCGAGCCAAGACCTCGCCGGCGTGAATCAAAGAGCTCCAGCATATTCGGTTTGGCTGAGTCTGGCAGCCACAGTAGAAATGGTAGCCTAGTTAGCTACATTGGTTAAAGCTACGTTAACGAGGGGCATCACTTGACCTGACACACATTGACGTCACAATCGTCGTCATGGTGTGTTAGATGACCTGGTTAGCTCTTTGGTTAATGCGTGCATAGAGGCGCCTCTGTGTGTGAGGATGCCGGTTCACATACCGACAGTGGCTATATTTCGGAGATTTTAATCTCTTGCTAGCACGGTCCGTACGCGGAGACCATAAATGGTGTGGCGCCCATTCAAACGGGCAGAGGTGGTGAAGTATCTTATCCAATAAATTCATTGAAAAAATGAGCAGGGTCGAGGCCATACGGTCGCTATAGAATGTACGTGTACATTTATAAATACATTTAGCCTACAACTAGACTACTTCGGCCTATAACACAACAGAAACCATCAAGCTATGTGACCTTTTAGGGCTAAAAGTATTACTACGTAGACAGGGTGCTTTTTGCAATGGGAAAGAACTATAGATTGAGTAACGGTAATAGTCAATTACTATATTCCTGCCTCAGGAATGAGGAAATGAATTGAAGAACTATAGGCCTAGCTCAGATAACGGAAATGCACTAGCATATCTATATAGGCGAGCAAAACATACGGACATTCTTTACTTACGAGTTGCATGACTTTACAAGAAGTCAGTCTCTCCTGCAGGGATTCGAACCATGGATCCATGGATGCAGAGGTGAAACAAACGCAATAGCAGTATCCACCGTAATAACCCGTCCACAAACCACGTGGTAATAACAGGCGAAATCGTCTGATAGTTAGGGTGAGGTAAACACAACACAATTTGTCGGTGACCTTTCAAGCCGCAAACAATATCTAATATTCGCAGATGCTGCTATTAACTTAGAAAGAGTACTTTAGACCAGACTTTCTACGAGTCTTTAATGCAGAGAAGCGAGGTGAGACGCAAACTGGAAGGCGTGCAAGGAACACTGGAAGGCATGATTAATTGCGGGGTGAGACGTGCTATAGAGTTGCTGCTCTGTAAGTAGTCCTCCAGTCGTGATTTGCCCCAGGGGTTTTGAAATGAGTATCGTGAGACTAGGGCAAATGTTAGGACTTACTTCAAATTAAGGGATTTATGTAGGGAACTAAAGTTCTACACAATCCTGTACACACGCAATCGAAGAACAAGCCAAGAAAATTCTACCATGATTCGAGAAGACTGACTACAAAAAGTGTCGGATTCTTAAATTTTAGATCAGAATTTTTCTATTTCTCTAATATTACACACCAGCCACATAGTTAGCCAGTTCTATATTCTAGCGAGTAAGCATGAGCTTTTCCGCTGTTCGTTTGCGTAACAAAATGTTCAGATTCTGTAAGATGATAGCAATTCCATTAATTTGCGACCAATGATGAATCGATTCAAATGACACACTCTGCATGGAGTAGAATTCGGTCGTTATCGGTTTCAGGGGGTTTCACTGGTATTTCTTCAAAATTGGTTCGATTTCTGTATAAATATCGCGATAACGGTGTCGGTTTTTTATGAAGCAACTTACAGTCAAAGTCATCTTTAATATTACAGCACTATACGGATCCCAATAGTATTTGTCGAAGTAGTCTTCAGTTTTTATTCGTCGTCAGGCAAATTTTAGCGGCAGAAACACTGATGTGAAATAAATAAGTCAACTAGTACGCAGCTCAAGTGCATAACGACACAACTTTCATTAGCCTAACGTAAGTGTACAGGGTTTTCCCTATAACGACCGTATGGCTTCGACCCTGCTCATTTTTCAAATGAATTAATCGGGTGAGATCCTTCTCCACCGCTGCTCATTGAATGGGCGCCACGTCATCTAAGGTTCCCGTGTACGGACCGTACTAGCCCGAGATTTAAATCTCTTAAAATATAGCCACGATCGGTATGCTAACCGGAATCCTCGCGCACAGAGGCGCCTTGACGTACGCTTTAACCAATGTAGCTAACTTGGCTACATGTAGTGGTGGGCCTACTTCATTTCCTCTAGCATAGGGATGGGCGTTACTATAATATTTTAAAGTAACGGTTGGGATGGGTGCAACGTGACACAAAATAGACCTATCACTCAAAGCCAGTACTTTCAACAATGTCAGTGAACGGAAAACTAATGTTCCAGAGGAAAACAACATTTAGATTTTTGCACTCTGTGTAGACCGATTTTTCGTTTTGTCGGTTTTGATCTTCGATTTTCGGTATTTTTCGATTTTCAGAATAGCGACCCCGACGTCGATTTCGGTTCTTCTGAATCAGTTTTCGTTAAACCGACCCCACGATTCTAGATCGCACGCAAGTCACAGAGTTTAACAGACTAAACAACAGTTTCTGCCCGAGCAGAGCGGTACCTTTCAACTTCTTACTACATCCAGTGCATCTTGACTGCTTACTTTTTCGAGGAGTTGCACCGACTGATCCTTTTCGGAGCGGTCTTGGTCAGAAATTGAGAGCGGCGTCAGCGGCACTGCCTTTGGTTGCCTCTTCTGTCGAATGGTCTTGGCGGCCGAGCGGCTCCTGTCCTATAAATCTGCTTTTATGCGCTCTGATTGCATGCAGCCGTGCCGAGCGAAACGGGTCACCTGAGCTATAACTGCGTTTACGATGCGAGGCGGCCGTGAATGCTAACAAGACCGACCGGCCGAGTCTGGTTAGGCGGTCCACCGCTTTATATCCCTCTTCTAGGAAGCGCCCTGTTTCCCGCTTTCCCTCTCTCTCCCATTTCCATCCCCGTGCGGTGCTAAAATTGCGCGAAACCGACCTCAATGAGGAAATTTTTTGCACTCGATAACCAGAAGTCTATGGCAATGGCAACGGCCGGCATAAGGTCACGTGACGCTTTGAAAAGACGTTGAGATTATCATAGTAGACACACAACGACCTTAAAAGTAATGGCTCGCCCACCAGACACGACTGTCGACAAAACATGTCTGGGCGAAGGATACAGAGTCTGATATCCAATGGTAATGAATTGATGACGACGACGACGATGATGATGTTGATGAAGAAAAAAATAATGAAGAAGAAGAAGAAGAACAACAACAACAACAAAAACAACAACAAAACCAAGAAGAACACGAATAAGACGAACACGAAGACCAAGAAGAACGAGAACGAGTATAAAAACAAGAAGAAACTAGAAGAACCAGTAGAAGAAGGAGGAGGAGGAGAAGAAAAAGAAGAAGAAGAAGATGATGATGATGATTATTATTATTATTATGGTGATGATGATGATGACGACGCCGACGACGACAACGAGGAGTATAATGACGATGAAATGATAACGGTAATAATGCCGAAAACGATAACAGCCAAGCTTTAATTAAGATTTTATTCATTTATTGCACTCCAACAGTTCGTTGACATTCTTTCATGCAGGCGTCGTCCTGCGTTGAAGCGCAAACACAACAGTCACAACAGTCGAACCACAAAACAGCCACTGCATTTATGTATGTATGTATGTATGTGTGTGTATATATGTATGTATGTATGTATGTATGTATGTATGTGTGTATGTATGTATGTGTGTATGTATGTGTGTATGTATGTGTGTGTATATATATGTATGTATGTGTGTATGTATGTGTGTATGTGTGTATGTATGTATGTATGTATGTTCTTATGTGTGTGCGTATGCATAAATGTATGTGTGTATGTACGTACGTATGGATATATTTGTATTCTCAAAGCATTCGTAACAATGTAGGTCAGGTAGCTGTATAAGAATTAGTTCTATATGAACAATGTCAAGGCATGGTGCTCTGTCGACGTCAAAGGCCATGGCAGCCATAAAGCAGTTGATCTGTTGATTGTCGGTAGCGTCACTTGTAGTCTCGGCCGCAGTTGACTCAAATGGGCCCTCTTCTCACTTTATCTGGCTCTGAGCAGGCTCCCTCTTCTTCAGATTCGAGCCCCGGCCCCCGCTTGGGGCCTAGATTTCCGCTACTGGATGTCCTTAAGCACTGGATACTACTATACTCTGTTACTTATACTAAAATTTTTGACCAGCGACGACGAACCAGGATTCGATCCGCGGACGCAGTGCTGAGAGGCGAACGTGTGACAACACTCGACAACCTCGTTATATAACGAATAGCGCGTGTTAAACAATTATTCGACAAGTGATGTTGCCGACTTGAAGCTTTCTCGAGCGCCGACGCTTACTGACGGTGGACATGCACCGCGTTCGACCCCAGATATCAAAGAGATTCCGCCGAAAAAGCCTCTAATAAAACTGTTCACCGATTTCCAGGGTTCCAGAGGTCAGAGGGAGGGTCAGACGACGGGGAAAGGACGCTTTAGACGCCCTCAGCAATCGAAAGATCAAAGAACAGTGTCAACTCTGCTACAAGTAGTTCTGTACAAATGTTTGTGGACAAACATTGTATCGCAATATAACCATATTTAGCCAGAAGTATACATACGCACTTCTTTATATATACATATATGTACAAATATATTCATGTTTACTTCGTGGATATATACATAATACAGGTACATTGGATTATATATGTAAAATGACATATGCTTATATCCTACGAACTATGACCGATATATATTAACGTACCTATTGAAGGCGGCGTACCTGGAAAGTTGAAACTGTTCAAGTGGTATTATTAGACGTTGTATAAGTTGTTGGCCGGTTGTATAATCTGGAAAGCATCATAATAGGCCTATGATAATAAAAGGCCCTGCAGTGCACAGTGGCAAAGACCTACGCAAGTCTCATGATTATATGGCGCCACTTCAATACCTATTCTATTCCGTACTCTATGGATATATCCACAATTCTGCTCTAAATTCTGTTGCTGTTCTAATGCATATTCCAGATGTCGGCAACCCATCTTGCATCAAGTGCCAGTTTGCATAACTAAATTTACTGAACCTTTTAATCGCAAATTTTTAATAATGCAGAAAAAATCTGCACATTAATATTATTACAAAACCAAGTATTAGAACTGAATATGCCATCTTTTTGTCGGCTTCCTACTGTACTTAAGGGCCAGGCTGTAATGGACAGCGGTAGGGGTGCCTCCCCAAAGCTTGGGTGACGGAGGACATCTTTCTTAAGGCAAAAGTGTTACACTGACGTGCACAGCCACTGGTCTGACATAGTCGTTCAACACTGGCCTGGTTAGTTACATTGGTTAAAGCGTACATGTACTTCAAAGTGAAGGATCTCACTCGATTGACTCATTGAAAAATGAACAAGGTCGAGGCCATACGGTCGCTACAGAAAAACATTGACAGGTACATTTATTAGCTACCTGCTGATCGATGCCGCGCCGCTCAAAGTAAAACCAGGTAAACCATCCTAGTGTTGACAGGCATATACCAGGTGGGCAGTGTTTCCAAGTTCATCCACCAATGCCGCCATGAGAACATAATTACCTTGGACTCTTAACTGATCCTTCCTTCTCTTGTCTGGTTACATAAATCGGGCATTCGCTCAGGATTTCTGATGCCGCTCGGCATGCCATCTGTAGCCCTATTCCATTGGCCAGCCACATAGTGGCACGCGTCCCATAGGTTGCTGATGAGTGGCTTATTACAACTCGTCCTCTAAATTAAATTTCAATGCATTTCTAAACCTTATATATGTATGTATATATGTACATATATAGGCCCTACATCCCGAAATCCTAACGCTATTTCAATTCGCAGCTGTAACTCATATACCTAAAACACTATCTGTTTGCCCAAATCCTATCCCTAATTAGTAAATAGAGATTAATAATTAGAAATTAGTAATTAGATTCTAAGTCCTATCCTGCTTCAATTCCTATACCTATTCCGATGTCAATTCTTAATCTTTCTCTTATTTAAAATTCCTATTCCATGTATCCATTCCTATCCCAGATTTCTGTTTCAACGCCTATTATTCCTGTTATGATTTTTCTCATTCCTATCCACCTATTCCAGTTGTTTCTATTCTTAAATTTAATTTCCATCAACAACTGCTATCAGTATTGCGATTCCTCTTCTTTTCTCCATTTCAGTATTTTTTCTCATTCCAATCCAGAATCCCTTTCGCTCGGCTGCACAGGAAGGAGAATTGCGAGACCGTTTTAAGCGCAAGCACACGCTCTGGCTTTTCTCTTAGAGAAGCACACACATCTACCTTAAGTGGTCTTGAGACATCCACTCATCCGTCGGCCCACGGAAGCCACAGTCTTTGATGCAGTTACCTTAATTGTGGGCCTCTTGGCTAGCGCGGTCCGTACACGGGAACCTTAAATGGCATGTTACCCATTAAAACGCAAGACAGAACACGCTCTCGTATTACATATCATTAAATCTGAACTGTTTAATAGTATTTTCGTAAATCGATATATACATATATATATATATATATATATATATATATATATATATATATATATATATATATATATATATATATATATATATATATATATATATATATATATATATATATATATATATATATATATATATATATATATATATATATATATATATATATATATATATATATATATAGTTAAGCTTATATTTAATCGCGCGTCTGCCTACTTTATCTGTCCGCGTTATAATCTGGTTTGCATATGAATGTAATCGATCTATACAATGTAATAGATGTGCGCTTGTCAGATGCTAATAAAGGTTACTTACTTTTTTACTTACTTACTTACTCACTTACTTACTTAACCAATATGCCAGCTAGCAGTTATGTTAGCAGATACATTATCAGCTACAGTAGCGAGATGTTGGCCAGCGGAGAAATAATCAATAAGACGGAAACGTGAATAGTAAGACGGTCTTGGGCGATTATTGGGGTTAATCAGTGCACTCGAACTGAAGTGGCAACAGACGTCACTAAACAAACAAGAACTCTGAAGTTCTTGGTAATTATTCTGAACAGCAGTCGACAAGACGTTCTATTAATTCGTTACACGGAAACCAAAAGGATACAAATCACAGTTCGAACTGCGTCGTCGTCGTCGTCATCATCATCATCATCATCATCATCATCATCATCATCATCATCATCATCATAATCGTCATCAAGTAAGTAAGTAGTTCTGGAAGTCTGAGATCAGGTTAGAGAAGTCAGATTCTTTGTAAGACGTCTACCAAATGTGCACACACACATTCATACATACATATTCATTTTATACGTGTCTATATATACATTCGTTCATACATACATCCATACATACATATTTAGAGGATCAAATTACCTCAAGGAATTCTCAATTTCATGCCCATTATATGCATAGGTTGTCCTATTGGGATTCGTACTACAATCAGTCTGACGTGACAGTCCGGTCAAATAATGCTGCTAGATAATCACATGACCTATTAGGCGATATGACCTATGCTTCAGTGAGAGAGACGGATTCCAAAGCAAGAACACACCCTCCACTCAGATCGTGACGAACTCTATTTT
The DNA here is from genome assembly GCA_964023275.1 of Norana najaformis. Lineage (NCBI taxonomy): Eukaryota > Metazoa > Annelida > Clitellata > Crassiclitellata > Hormogastridae > Norana > Norana najaformis. Next base: position 1,323,132 of record OZ029924.1, read on the forward strand.
GCCTGGGGATAAATGGGGCAACTGACACCACTGCTTAAAACTAACACCCCTACCAAAAGTTAGCCGAACTGTAAGCCATGAACAGCTGTCCAAAACTGGTGCATGAACTTTAGAGCAGACAAAACGTCATTGACCCGAGACAAGAGAAAGAGTCGGCAAAAGCAATGTTTACTCGAAGCTACTGACCTTTCGAAATCATTAAATTCAGACTGAGTCGCCTTGGCTGCCGACAGTCTCTCACGAAATCACAGCAAAGTATAGAGTCTGACAGATTTACCGCAGGAGCAATCATCGACGAACGTAAAATTACGAAAATCTTCGGGTAGATGAATATCTTTCGTAAAATCTACGCACGAATCTCTGTTATGCTCCCTGCAGCGATGACTTCACAATGATTTACAATCCCTCGGTCGGAATAAGTCATGAACACGATACGACATCTTGCACAGCCTGCACGCTCTCCTGCACAAAGAAGAGCCCTGCTCCGGTTACAAAGAATTCAACTTGAAATACATTGAAATGCAACACAATGCTGTACTACTAATAAAGCTATCTTACAACACACCATAAGTGCGCTTTGAAGCCCATAAACAATTAAACGTATAGGCCTACACATATACACAAAAGTACGTATACATACATACATACAGACATACACACGTTTGCATAGGTCTACACAAAGACAAGCTTACATACATAATACACTGTTTATATATATTTTTTCCTGAATATAAATTTTAAAGCTTATTCAATGTAGATATATAATATAATATGTAAGCGTCTAATTACACATAATATAATTATAACAATTGCCAGAATTAGCATTCAAAATTTAAAAAAATAGTAGTCCAGCTGTAAACAGCCTAATCAATTTTCAAACTTAAGTACTGCTCTATACTGAGAAGTACTTAGTTCATAAGCAGTATGGAAAGTTGATGCAGTGCATTAGTATGTCCTGACATTAGTTAATTGTGTCAATTCTTACCACTTAAACTCCAGATCACAATCAGTTTGCAAAGTTCATGCAATGCTACTACTTCCACTACTACTACTACTTCTACTACTACTACTACTACTACTACTACTACTACTACTAATTTAAACCCGCCCTATTACTCTAAATTTATGAGCTAATTTATTAAAAATAATAATATGAGCATAACGATTACAATATATTAATATATTATCAGCGTAAGCATTTCACTAAGAAGTTTTAATTAGGTTAATTGAATGCTACGTTCGTTTCCATTCTTTACAATAGCGCTTGGCTAAAGAGATGGGGAAGTCCTTATGATCTTTCCCAAAAAAAGTACTAAAGGCGGGCGCATCCCAAGAGCGAGCAGGCCTCCAGTTAATTTCCTTCATATCATAAATCGTGTTCCTATCCAGAGTTCCAAAGCCTCCGACACAGTCCAATGATTCCTAGAACCTACCTTTCATTATGCTACCGACGCCGAATCGAAATACTACAGCAATTTGTGACAGGTATACAATCGCAACAATAAGTATTTGCACGAGCAATAACGCGATCGGAAATTAAATTTAATTGAATATGATACAATGAAACAAAACAGCGATAAAACTGGAAACAAAACGCCATCTGCTGACGTCTAGTGACTTCGCTGGGGCTTCGAACAAACGGCGGCTATCTTTTGTGTCGACGCCATTATGTGCGCTTGGGAAAAGAGAATCGAATGAATGCGGGACAAGTTGGCTCTCGTGACTCGGGCTTTTGTTCCGTTGTTAAGAAATGTGGAACCGTTTTGATGAAGATCGCATCGTGACGTGCCATGGACTGCAACAACTTCGTGTCTGCCTTTCATAAATATCCAGTCATGAGGTAGGCCTACACAAGGTAAGGTAAGGACAGGGATGGAGGGGAGGCAAGGAGAGGCGAGACAAGATAATGTAAGGTAAGGTAAAGCAGGGTAATAAAAGGCAAGTCATAATAACACACGTCAGGTTAAGGCGAAGATGGGCAATGCTAGGTGGGATCATGAAAGTAAATGCATGACATTGTAGGCATTTATGTAAGGTAAGGCTAGGTACTGTAAGGCAATGCAAGGCAAGAGGGAAAACATGGCAACGCAGGGTAAGATATGATCATTATGACATGCCTCATAGCAACCACCGTCAGGACAACAACAGCCTGGCAATAAGACAACAGTCTGACAACACGATTTCAAATTCAATCACTCGGATCTGAACCAGAGTTGCAAAAGGCTGGCGCTCTTTTGTACAACACAGCGCAAGACAGCACAACACAATGCAAGATAATGCCATAGACTTACAACACAGCACAATACAATGCAACCGAGTATAGGAAATGCTTATTATGTTGTTCAATGTCTTCTCGAGGCATCGCATTGTGTTGCATGGCATTGTATTGCATTTTGTTGCATTGTATTGTATTTCCTCGTATTGCACTGCCAGCATATTGTCTGACATTGAATTTGACTCCTCTGCTTATTTGGATTGTTTCTACGTCGATGTTTCCAGCCGAGCAGACACGAAAGGCGGCCAAAATAACTGCACTTGTAAAAGGTTTACGAAGACGCCATAAAATTGCAGAATAGCAGCAGTAAATACGCAAACATCAAAGGACCAGCGAAAGGAGCAACATAATGCTCATAGAAAACATCAAAGGACCAGCGAAAGGAGCAACATAATGCTCATAGAAAACATCAATGGGCCAGCGAAAGGCGCTTTATTAATGCCATTCGACAGCAACACTCAAACGTCAGTGAATTTTCGGCAAATACGACGTTTTTGTCTCGAAATTTCTGACCGAATTAAGTCTTAATTCCATGTTCAACTTCAAAACTATTCATAAAGTCTGATGTAGCCAGCAATCCACAGAACAACTGCTAATAGTCGACCCAGTACCAGCTGTGCGTACCGGCCACTGTGGTCTACCACTAGACAGTTTGTGCCACTTTTACTGTATTCCTGCACGCAAATGTCTGATTACTTACTCCTGTAGGACCCGACAAGTTTTGGCCGCACCTCTTCCAAACATGCAAGACAATACGTAAAGGAAACTTTATCACTTTACAATAATATACATGCAGTTATTATTACGTACAGGTGTTGTAAGGTCAAGGTGAATGGCCATGGCAGCCGCAAGATGTCGTTAAACTCTGTAAAGTATTATTACAAATGTTGTTAAATTGACATAATTTAGACATAAGGTTAAAGTCGACGTCAAAGACCTGAGAGCAACGACAACACTGGATACTACTACAGATGTAGTTAATGCTGGGAAATTCACATTCGTTGTCTGGTCAAAATTCTCACGTTTGCCTGAAAACAATTCTAATAAATTGTGGCCACCTACATCAGAGTCTGCTTGTAAGTCAAACTGACAATAATTCTTAAAATTAATGTCTGAAAATAGCAAACACTAACTCTTACAGACATAACAGTTTCGTAATAAAGGAAAGTCACTGTGAACTCTAGCCAAACCTTGTTGTGGCCTTCTTATACTAATTAGAAAAAAAACTGCCTGGCAGGAATCGATATCAATTCTGTTTAGAGACCAGACCATTTATATCCATGATGGTTCTAGCCACACAAGTGACTGCTCTTCGCAGTCTCTAGTTTTAAAAGCGGGGTATCACATTACTCAAGCAACGCGTTTCGGTGTATACACGCAGGCACTGCCCCTCCCACACGAAGAAGAGGGCACAATGGAGGGGTCGTTCAATTAAGGAGAAGGTAGCGGAGGCCGTGAGAATTGAGCCAATTGAAACCAAGTGAAGCGTCTAACAAGGCAGACTAATTTAACACAGCAATCGAATGAATGACGGCATGGGATCGATGTCGGCATAAATACAGAAAGACAGCAATCAAACTGTAGACGTCAAATAATTTAGGATCCCTTTATGACCCTTTTATGGGACTGACGTTTTAACAGGTGGCGCCACTCATCATGACTCCAGATTCAAACGAGAGGGTTCGATTCTGTCTGTACGGGGTGATGTCAGGTATGATTCTGAAGGTGAACCAAAGAAACCTCATATTTATGAGGTAAGGCAAGAGTTGTAAGGTTAGGTAAGGTTTAGTTACTTATGAAAGGTAGTTAGGGTGAGGTGAATTTCATCAAGGTCACGCCCCATCACAGTTGAAAGAATGGTACGTGGCCCCTGCGTAAGCCATTTAATTTATTCAGGTCACGCAGGGTAAGGCTACACAAGGTAAGTTAAGAAAGATAAGGCTAGGCAAGTTTAGGCAAGGTGAGATAAGCTTGATAATTTCCAGTAGAGAAGAATTAAGTTTAAGATTCTCCTCCTAGTACGAGAACAGTCGGCTCCACCCCGAAATACAGCTAAGTGTTCCGGTATCGAGTCAGCTGGGTCGGCGACCGTTGCGCTCTTCCGCCCGTGGAAAAATGCAGATGTCGCGCTTCTGTGCATCACTAGCTATCCTCAAGAGAGTACTAGTCACTCCAGGCCGTTGCCCGTCGCTTTTTGAATTTCTTCACTTTGACTTATTCAGTTAGCACTGGGCAAAACCTCCTCCCTCTCGGGAGTGGCCCGGAGGCGGACTCGTGCACGAGGCACTCATCCGTCAAGTGTATCGATACAGTTTCCGTCACCAGTTCAGAGTCTGCTGTAGTGCCCTCGCCCGTCACCCCTGGGTCGGAGGTTCCGGGTTTTCACCCTGCACGCAACAGGGTGACACACTTCGAGCCCATCACTTGCTTTACAGGCGGGCGCTCCGACACCATCCAGTTCGACCAGGGGCCACCAGGCACCGATCCCCAGACTGGCACCACTGCGCAGCCCCCACGACCATGGTACGTGACGTTTATGCCGCCCCGAATTACATACTCTGTCCCAGTGACGACCAGTAAGGAAGGTGCAATCACTACTGCACCGACCGGTTGGCACTCGACCCGACTCTTCTCCCATTTCCGCATTAAGTGGGCAGCGGTAGGCCCATCCCCCTCCGTCCTGCACGGTGATTGTCCCCTCGCAGAACGCTGTCCCAAACGGGATTTTGTTCTGCTCAGAGCGCCGGTAGCAGGCAGGGCCAACGAACGAGCCCGTAGTTGCCTGACAAGACGGTAGAGCTAAGGGTGTTGCGGCACCCATCTCCGGGAATCGAAAACTGACCTCACCATTCGTTTCCAGGCCTTTCGCTTTCGCCGCGACGAGATCACACAGCTACTAACTACTAAACCTTTCCACTCATGGTATCCAACCGATCAGACTCCAGGTGGACTGGATGTCTCAATTGCCATCTAACGATTGACCGACCGCCCCAAGCCGCGAAGCGTACGAAGAGCGAATCGGCCGGTACTCTAGGGTGGCCACTATGTATCTGAGTGGTACCGTTAAAGCCCGTGAAGCTGCCGCCAGATATTGCAGCAGCGACCACAGCCCCATAGGTCGCCGCTCGTCCAGCTAAGCATTGCTCTGCGGGGTAGACTCACCAGGAATAGACCAACGAACTCACACACAAGAGAGTCATAGTTACTCCCGCCGTTTACCCGCGCAAAAAATTATTTTAACCTGATATTTCAAGGAAATGGTCACATAAAACTTGACATCAAACGAGAACAAACAAGACAAAAAAATAACAAGTTTCGTAAAAATTAGTAACAATGCCAAGGCAGCAACAACTGTAAACAATAACATGTAGATCAACAACCGAAAAGTCCTAAGCCGAGAGTTGTTCAAATTAAGGTCACGTGCTAAAGATAAGATAAAGATTTATTCACCTCTTCAGACGTTCCTCAGAATGGAAAGAGCTACGGGATATTTTGCCTGAAGCAAAAGGCAAACACACAATCACATTAATCCAACAAAAAAATTTTTGATACTCATCTACCAAAGGAATGGCAGGCTGAGTTGGCCCAGTCATCCAAGAAGTCACCCAACCAAACAGTAACAATGCCAAACTGTCGGCCTTCAGTAATAATATTTACTTATTCATACTTCATATATTTCTTATCTGTAAATTATGATAAAGAAGAGATAAGTAACCTAATCTGACAAGTCTGAACTAAATTCTCTTTCCATATCCTAGGTAAAACAGTCCCTCAGGATGTAAAAAAATAGATTATAAGCATAATTGTTTTTCCTAAGGTAGAAGTGATCCATTGGGAGTTAAAAATGTCAAGAGATTATTATTTTAATCCAAATGAAAGCATCCTCAAAGGGTTTAAAAAGCTGCACAGCTTCAGAATTGATAATATCACACTATGTGTGATTGACAATAATAATAATAATAATAATAATAAATAATAATAATAATATCTGTCATATAATAATAATATTGGGCCAATCATTTCTTTACAATTAGCACAGGAGCAAGAAATGCATCTGGAGCTAACAATCCTCATTCACAAATGCGCCTGTATCATTATTTGACTGATATTATTATTATTATTATTATTACGCTATTGCTGTGAAAATTGTAATAAAGCAGATGTCAATGAAGCATAAAATGTTACAGCTCTAGAATTTGACTCAATACAACATGTGCAATTGAACTGCTTAAAAATCTAATTTGTGCATCCTCATCTTCAAAACACGCTAGACAGTTTTCAGTTATTAATCTAAACTTTCTGTAGGTCAATCGGAATGGAAATGAATCCTTTACTGACTCTATCCTGTGCAATTTCCAGATTCAATCTCCTCTGCTCTCCTGGTCGTTTTCCGCTTGTACTGTTCCTTGTGTAGTATGGTTCGCCAGGGACTTTATCTGAATGGTCCATATACTGAACCGAATCTTCAAGTTCCGGGGTCCTCAGATTGTAGGTAGAAACGTGAGACAGTTCCTCGGTATGTTCCAAGGTAATCTCTTCATCAGGTTCATCCTGATGCAGTCCAGAGGCAGGCACTGAAAACGATCGCAAGATTGCAGGAGGTCTAGTTTGGAAGTCACTGCCAGTCTCTGGAATCGTGGAGGCAGAAGGAGGTTTTTCTGATGGTGGAAGACAAGGCAGGTCATGCAGATCCAAGTCACCAAGACTGCTACGCAATTGTTCCTGCCACATATCGGCATAGATCTTTCCAAGCTTCAACAGATCCTCATGTCTGCAAAATAAAGCAGAAATACAAAAGATGTTTCAAAAACTCAGACAACACATTGAAGAATGCCAGAATATGACTCTGACAGAAGGTTTCGAACCTCAGATGGAACAATGGCCGACACATTTTCCTCTATAGTTGGTCTCAGCGAACATTTGAAATTTCATTTATTGCATTCTTCAGAGTCAAAGCTATCCTAAATCAGATATATTAAGAACACACGCATTTGCAAGCAAATGGTGCTTAAATAGCTGGAAAAATAACCACTGTCTGGCCATTAAACACATCTAAAATCTAGACAACAGATTTCAAATCTAGGATTGATAGCTGTTACAATGCTGGTTCTTGGTAAGTTAAAACTGTCACAACAGTAATAACAGTTACAGGCAGAGGGGTCAGACGACGTCTAATGACTGACCGGCCGTTTTCTACAATAGCACCATTTCGAATGACTAGGATTTGATCGGCATCGATAACAGTTGAAAGACGATGGGCTACGACGACTGTTGTTCGATTCTCACACATACGCGACAGAGAACTCTGAATGTTCCGTTCTGTCTTTGTGTCCAAGGCAGACGTCGCCTAAGAAAGAAAACAAAGCAGGATGAAACAGGTAAGAGATGCTATTATCTTTATTATAATTATTGCAGGGCACGGTAGCCTATTTGTTAGAGCACTCGGCTTATAATATGGAGAGTACGGATTCGAACCTCACCAGAGACGGTTACTGTGCAAGTCCTTCATGCATGATTGCTCGGTGCCATCAGTTGATGCTTAGTCCTTAGGTAGTGGAGCTTAATAAATGCAAAAAATGCCCTTAGTAAAGCTACCATGTTCCAGAGTGGAACATAGGCAAGGTGATCATTTCCTGGTCTTAGGGCCTTACGCCGGCAATGGATGAAACCCCAAGTCCTGTACATGGGTCAGTGCATCGCAGGACTTGACGTGTACATCCAGTTTATGCCAGTACCAAATTCCTCTGCTAGGTGACATATATTACATGCACCTTTTATCAACACTTGCAGAATGTTCCCTTTTGCTGGGGCTTGGCTTGAAAAAGCGCTATATAAATTCTCTCGGTGACTTAATCAATAAGCGAAATACCACCACCACATCATCTCGCTTAACATTAACACTGAGCGGCTTGAGGTTCTACCTCATCAAGAAGGACGATTTTCGGGTCTTTGAGGAGAGTTCTGGCAATTGCAATTCGTTGTTTCTCGCCTCCACTCAGTCGAAGGCCGCGTTCACCAACCAAAGTATCGTAACCTAAATAAAAGAATCAATTCCATCTTCTCAAAGGTTTATGGAAGCACTTCAAATGAATTTAACTGCTTAAAATTCCCTTGTTCAAGTATGCATGTATCTATGTTAATGTCAATGGTATGTATGTAAGCATGCATGCATGCATACATACATACCATTGACATTAACATTAACCACATCAACTGTGTAATTGGTCAAATGTTAGCATTTGTCTTCCTTACTTACTTATTCAGCAGTGCCTTCTCCCATAAAAATTACGACATTTCTGCCTTGTTGTGATTGGTTGGCAGCATCTCTTAGTAGACATCTTTAAGCCTCACTATATAAATTATAAAAGGAGTTGATATGCTGACCTTCAGGAAGTTCACGGATGAAGTTATGTATATCGGCTGACTTAGCGGCTGTGAGGATTTCATCGTCTGAAGCTGACTGGTTGCCATAGCGAATGTTTTTTCGAATGTCATTGTTGAAGAGAACAGTGTCCTGGGGAACAACTCCGATCTGTTGTCGTAGTGACTTCTGGGTTACCTGCACCATAATTATTATCAACAGTACACTGTCAGGCAGCCATTTTGTATAAGCTGCTGTTACTCTAACGTTTGATTTACGTTTCTCTCTCCACTTCTCTCTCCACCTGGAGCTTGATTAATTAAGCACTTAGATCAATCGCTGGTAGCTTCAAGTGCAACTGCAGTCAAAAATTGTAACCCGTTGGAGAAGTTGGTTGTAATCCAATTATTACAGAAATCAGATGTCAGGCTGGTGTGGGTAAACATGTTCAAAAAGATTACAAAAGTGGGCAGTGACTGCCAAATGTTTGAACAAGTTTTCAAGTAGTACCGTTCACATTACCAGGCCAGTTGCTCAACTGACAACAGGTGTTGGTAAGAACCTACCTTTGCAATATTTTGTCCGTCGATTAGAACTGCTCCAGACTGAATGTCATAGAACCGCAAAACGAGACGTATGATTGTACTCTTTCCACCCCCAGATGGTCCCACGAGTGCATAAGTCTTGCCAGGAGGGACAACAAAACTCACATCATCCAACAAGGGCTTCCTGCAAACGTCAAACAATTTAAGGTAGGGTATTTAATGTTAATTTGCCACAAACATCTGTCAATGTTAGTCTTCCCAGCTATGAAGGTACAGTTACGCCAAGATTTCCAGGAAAGACAGGACGTTCTAAACAAGTAAAACATACAATTTCGGCAATAGTTGATGCTAAGAGAAAACTGAACTCTATTAGGTAAACTACGTAGTACCTCTGGCATGATTTGCTCTGTTTCCCAAAACTTATATAGCACATTCGAAGAACCTCACAAAGGCACTGTGGCATGACTATCTAGCAATTCCAAAAAGGCGCATCTTAAGATGGGTTGAGAATGTTTCTTAATTCTGTCATCAGGATCTAATAAGTGAACTCCAACACAGAGTTTCACGAATCTGGCCCTGTTCAGCCCTGTGGGTGATGTACCTGTCGTTGTAGCAGAAAGTCACGTGATCAAATCGAATTTCTCCCTCAGTGACCCTGAGAGACACAGCATCCGGGTCATCAACCACCTGGAAAAAGTAACTGCAATCTAAAACTCTCTGCATATATGTAAGTACATAGACATTTACAATAGCGTCTTTTAAGTATTTCATAGAAGCTCTGCTGTGTTAGCCTACATGCTAAAGTCGTTATGACGAAAAAGTTCTTCAATAACTTAACAGGATTTCTTCAGTGATAGAGCTGTAGACCTGCGGAACAGTTTGGACGATGGCCCTGTCTCAGTGGACACCATCACAGTAAAGGATTCCTTTCAATTCCGATTGACTTACAGAAAGTTTAGACTAAGAGCTGAAAACTTTGTGTTTTGAAGATGAACTTAACAAATTAGATAGTTTTTAAGCATTTCAGTTGCACATGTTGTACTGAGTCAAATTCTAGAGTTGTAATATTTTATGATTCAGTGACACCTTCTTTATGACAATTTTCACAGCAATAGCAAAATAAATAACAATAAGAAAAACAATAACAATTATAACAATAAAAGCTAGGAACGATTGGTTATTAAACATTCCTGGTTAATTTGTAGTGGTTCTAGCACAGATTACATGTCTTCTGAACCATTTAAAACCCTTGTTTATCTTATGTTACATGTCTGTAAGAAAGACATCATAATGCTGTATAAGTGAAAGCTGATACACCATAGCACACTCAAAAGCAATGGGATCATTGATTTAAGTTTATTTCAGTGTATTTTGTTTATTAGTGACAGATATGAAAGCAAACAATGTCAAATTACACCACACTATGGTTAGCACTCACAGGAGTGTTTAAAGGCGCTAAATAAATGTTCAATTCAATGTCATGCATACAAATACAAGCGAAATACATATATACTGACTCAGCAGAATTCTCTTACTTCTTGCTTCTGCTCGAGCATATCAAACATGTTCTCCATATCAATAAACGCCTGCTGCATCAACCTTTTCACAACAAAACATTAACACATCGCTCATTATTAATATTATTGTAAATCAGAATTGCACATTTTTATATTGCGCCTCTTCAAAAAAGTTATAACACAGTTGTAACTCATTTTGTATGCAAAATTTTTATAATGCGGTATTCAATATATCGCTGTAGCGGATATTGACTCCAAGTTCCGCCTTATAATTGCTTGGCGGTGTACAGACAAAAACCTGACATTTCATCTCATTATCTCATGACCACCATCACCATCAATTTCCACCTAGCAAGATGCTGTCTTCCCGGCTTGACTGCCCCTTGACCAGATTCTGTCCTGGCACCGAAACTGGCATGGTGGTCTATCTCCTTTTCCTGAGCCGGCAATGGACGAATCCCAAGGTCCTGGACACGGGACCAATGCATCGCCGGACTTGCCATTTACTTTCCAGCTTAAGCCAGTACCAAATTCTACTGCTTGGTGACAGAGGCACGGTGTGGGCAAACAACTTGTCCAGGGTCGTCACACGAAGTTGAACCCACAACCTCATGATCACTGACCAAACTCGATACCAACAGACCAGCGCGCACCCACGTCAACCTTACCTTACAATAATATCAAATCTCTCCATCACACATTCCATAGAAATTTCTAACACCATAGATAGATACACACCTGTAGTACATTCCGAGAGCGTTGAGTGGGCCATAGAGTTGTTCAACATAGGAGATGAACAAAACGTAATCTCCAACGGTCAACTGGCCGCTGTAGACACTGCGAGCACAGATAAGTGACCCGCCGAGCAGACCAAGACCCATAGTCGTCTTCTGCAAGAAGTTGAGGGCGGTCAAAGATGTCGATACCAACCACTCACAGCGCTAAAACATATAAAATCTTACTATTATTACTAAGTAATCAATTGCTTTATTTATTTATTTATTAAATTATTAATTGCATTTATTACATTCACTGCTACAAAATATCAAATCTTGTCATTTTTATTAAGTGTTTTATTATTTATTTGTTTCTTGGTGCCACAAAAAAACTGTGTCAGAGACAAGCTTACACACTGGCGCTATATACAATCAAATTCGTAAAAGCCAGGTCTTGGTGTCTTAACATCAGTCTCCTCAAGACACAGGCGATGGTTTTGCACTTCATTGTTGTTCCAATGAAATATTTCTTTGCTTATCTTAAATCGTTGTTTCTAATCTAAATGAACGAAATCACAGCTTCAAATTCTTTTCGCAAGAAACTTCCCTTAGACAAATTCCCCTTGAATGACTGACTGACTGTGATTCATAATCATAAACTCGAAATTTCTGAAGCGCTGCTTCAAAGCTAAGTGCAAGGCACCAGCTTTTTTAATGAGCGCCACGTTGTCAGTGGGTTGTCCAAAGCTGCCAACCGATGAATAAGTTTATAGTTACAAGATTTGCTCAACTGACCAGAAGTTTGTCGACAGACTCAGCATATCTGTTTGTCTCAAAGTCCTCTGCCGCGTGGTACTTGACCGTTTCAAAGTTGAGGATGGAGTCGACGCTCGCTGCGTCCTGCGCGTTAGTGGCGTCGTTCATTTCCCGGCGAAATCTCGTCCTCCACTCACTCAAAACAACGGTAAATACTGCAGAAGAAAAGGAGCAACTTTCTAGAATTCTGTAATAGTTTCTGCTTTTCATTTAGATGGCACGACTATCTTTTTCTTGAAATATCAAATAGTCATTCCACTCACATGTAGTCCTTTGAATGACTGGTTCTAGAATTAATTTGTTTTGGAAAATACATCACATATAAAACTTGTTTAAAATTTGTTGCATGAATTATGGGACTATCACAGGGTACGTGAATATAATGTACTAATTATAATATTAAAATTATAATAATTAAACAGTATAAATTAACATACTAAGTGCTGTATATGTGTGACATGTATTTATGTATATAGGTATGTATGCATGTATCCATGGGTATGTATGTATGTATGAATGTACATGAAGAATTGAGTAGCACCTGTTATGACCTCTTGATCACCGTGAATACGGCTGTCGAAGTAATATGAATAGGTGCACCATAATATTATGATTATGGAGTGTGTAAATGAGAAAAGGACATTACCTCATCTCATTCTACATCACAAACGACTGTTCAGCATAGAATATTCTGTCAAATTCATACTTGCGTATAACAACATCGTAGAGAAGACTATGAAACCCATCCACCAATTGAAGATCGTCACAAAGAAAACGACTGCAATCACAACATCTGCGATAATCGGTAGAAGGTTAAAGATCGCATGACTGCAAGAGAAACCAAGAAATAACATAAAACAAAGTAAAGCAAGGTAAGCCACGGTAAAGTAAGGTAAGGCGATCGCTCATTTATTAAATGTGCCAATATCAGCATTTGACTTCAGAGGTAAATGTAAATGCAAATCTCCAAAATTTCTCAGTGACACACATAAACCATGTCAGGGAGACCAGCTTATTCACCGGCGCTAAATGAAATCAAGTCTGCAAGAGCCATGTTTTTTGTTAGTTTCGATGCCAGGTCAGAATCTGGAGGAGGTCAAGCTGGGGAGACAAAATGGTACATTCTACGGTGGATATCGTTGTTGATCGTGGTCATGGGATGGTACAGAAGCAGGATAAGATAGCCTGAAAATTCGTTCATTCATTGATTCAGTCATTGATTCAGTCAGTTGGTCAGACAGCCAGTCGTTTGGTCAGCCAAACAAATTCTGATTACCTCAGCACAATGCTGATACAAATCTATATACAGAAGCATTCATTTGCTCATTTATCCATTCAGCCAGTCAGTCAGTCAGTCAGTTTCAGACAGTAAGTGACCTGAGGACAACGTTGATACTGTTGACTCCTCGATCCATGACCCGAAGCACTTCACCCGTCTTCCGATGAAGGTGCCATCGAATGGAAAGACTACAGAACACATCAAACATCACACGGATAAACCAAAACTAAGCCGTAATCAGGTCAGTATGCAAAACAAGATTCTTACACAATAACTAGTCAACTGTGCGTCTGAGACTTGGTCAAGGTTTCTACACAGTATATGTTTCAGAAAAGGCTTAGATTTGCACACCTCATAATAGGTTGAATGCTCAGTTGATCAGCTACCAGCTACCATACAGACTTTTGTATTATATTTTCTTATATCTGTAGATTACCGGCAATTTCCCACCCTTCCCAAGCTCGAGGAAGACCCAAGATGGCATGGATCAACAACATAAAGTCGTGGACTGAATTATCGTTCAACCAGTTACTACTTGAGACAAGGGACAGAAGCAGATGGCACAAAAATAGTCTGTGGTGCAGCCAGTCCTCGGCTCGAGGACGGTTGAAGACAAGACAAGACAAGACAAGATCTGCTATTTATTACCTGTGTAGGTGTTGAAACAGCTGAACGCGCATCTTTTTCCTAGTATCTTGTGAGACTCTGATCCAGAGAAGCGTGCGAAGGATGTTCAAGTAACCCGTATCACCTAAAGGTTTACCACAAACAAAATTCAGTCAGTCTCCAAGGTGTTGTCTTGAAGCGGCAGTATTTAAATTTATTTAACTTATTTAATGCACTTATTACGGATCAGGGTCAGTCAATGTGAATCTGAGGCACGAGAAGTGTTTGTGTGTGTGTGCGTGCGTGTGTGTGCTCCTTGTCCAGGATCGTTCGGGGTCATTCATAAAGGACATCTACAAAAATGACCTACTTTGAACCCTTCCTCTCTTGGTCCGCATTTGACATTACCCTCCACTACCCCCTCAGCAAGTCCGCACTCCACAGGAGTACTAAGGCCTAGATGATGTTATCCTGTTGATATTGTCCAGCTAAGTGGGCTATGTGGCAGCCCTGGTACTTTGATACTGCTGCATCTAGCACAAGGACTCCAATTCGATCCAACTCACAACAGACTGCTGTTAGACCTCCCTGCCCTTGTCCGCAGTGGATGGCCCTCCCTCCCCCTCGTAGCCAACGTCCTTAAAGGACAACCCCTTATACAGAGAACGTTCAGGGGTTCTCAAATGGATCCACACAACCCACCCTACCAACTCCTCTTCCCCTTATCTCTCTGGTCTTTTGGCAACCGGACTTGGTTCTTTACAGGGCATCTCTGGACAACCCCACTGACTTGACGCAACACTCGTGAATAAGCTTTGCCCTACGTTTAGTTCTTAAGCAGCACTTCAGAAATTTTGAGCTAATGATTACCATTACGAGTCTAACTACTGTTTGCTCTGACCTATCGGAATTTGACCTAGCTTCTCCAATAATTTTGATTATAATTTCACTTGAAGCGACCATCAATTGATGCTTGGGGCATTATGATAATGGCGCTATAGAAGTCATTAGATTAGATTACTCAAATGCTGAAAGATGATCAAAGTAAGCAATGCAATAAAATGTCTCCACCTTGAAGCGTCTTAAGAACAATCCAGAGCACAATGAGATCCCATCGAAACTGAAATGCTGCATCTCTTGCAGAATCTGAGGGACCCGTTGTAGTTTGTTGTCCTTCTATTGTTGCACCAGTTGTCACATGTTGCATTTCTACTGTTGGACTAGATGCAACGCCGTTCTCAAATTCCAGTTGGTTGTGCGTCGTTGCCTGAGACATGGTCATGCTATTGACTAACAAGAAAAGGAAACCATTCAAATAAACCTATGCATGTATCCAGATACTTAATATAGCACCTTTAAGTACCTCTCAGCAGTGCTGGGCTCATGATATAGGTTATTAAGAAAAAGTTCATATATACCTAAGTAATGCTTGAAGACTGGAAAATCAAAGCTGGGGAACTTCTCAGTATTAATTTTTAATACTTGCTGGAGAGAGCCACAATTCGGCAAGAGCAGTAAGGACATTTCTAAGGACACACTACGAAAGAGTGGAGACTTCTTAGAGATCATCAAGGCACAATTCCAGGATCTCAAGCTCTGAGAAGACCCAGGACGACATGGAGCAATAACATCAAGTGGTGGACTGAATTATCGTTCAACCAATTATTACAGGAGACAAGGGACAGAAGCAGATGGCACAAAATTGTCCATGGTGCAGCCAATCCCCGGCTAGAGGATGGCTGAAGACAAGATAAGACAAGGACATTTTTATGCTGCCAGCAACCTATCCCCTCTTTATCTCACTCGTCATTCTGAGTGTGCTGAGGGATGTTAACTGACTAGGGGAAAACCGAATTTAATGATGCTGACCTGTCACGCATTATTAGTGTACCATAACAATGGCCTACTTTTGCCGGCAGGCCTACGTCAAGCTGGCTGTTCTTAAAAAGATAAATCAAACAGGACATTCCCACATGTTTACCATAAGTTCAGTTCTTACAGAATGCCACCTATTGGCTAAATTATTGTGTATAACAACCCACACATATAAACTGAACAACCCACACCAACAAGCCAACTAGAGTCAAACCCCATCTGTATAAATCTGATAAGTATTCCAATATTATCATTAGTTAACTAGATAGTCACAATGGACACCTCATTTGTCATTCACCTACCTTTACAGAAAAGAGAGGGGGTAGTACTTGCTCCCACCCTCAAATAACTAACAAACATCAATGGTTGAAATTAATATCACACACTTGAAGCAAGGGGACAAGTTTTCAGGCATGTTTATCTGATAGCTGATACTTCAGCTTGGTTTGGTGATTATTCAAACAGGATGCTAATCAGGAATTAAAATTCAAATTGATCTAAAGAGGGCTATGCTTCACAGCAATCTAATCTATAACCTATGGAGATCAATATAAGGTCATCTGGGTTGACATGCAATTGATGCTCTATTTATAGGTGATGTTTACAGTAAGACGTGTTGTCAGACGCGATGGGGGTCTTTTGCAAACAGTGTCATCACCGTCGTCGTCTTGTTTCTGCATTTAATAAGCATTACTATCTAATGACTATTCATCAATTGATGGTACTATGCAATTGTGAGTGAAAGAATTGCACAAGATCTTTATGCAGCAACTGTCTCAGAGGAACCCCTACTTTCTGCATTACAAGCTGAGCGCTCTATCTATGGGCTACCATGCACCAATATGTTGGAAAGTATTGTCTCAATGAAGCATGGTGCACAATGCACAAACAAAAGAATACAATACAAACACAACGAAGACAAACAAATAAAACCAGAAATACGGACACAAACTGAAGCAAACTGACCCAGACAGATGATAAAACTCCAACAGTTTCAGCTGTACATAAACAATTTCTGGTCGAATTTGTACCAATCACCCAATCCAATGCAAACACAACTGTCATCAGGGTTCCTCAGCACCCGGTCACCATCTTACCTGGTTTACCAGGCAGCAGAAGTAGATTGGCTTTAGGAAACACATCCTGTGGAAGCAAGTGTACCTGCAAAAATGCTGTTAATCTGGCTGTTTGGTTGTGTCTGTGTATGTATGTATGTATGTATGTACAGATGTATGTACGTGAAGATTTGTATAGCACCTTTTAATGACCTCTCTAGCACTGTGAACACAGCTCAGTAAGGGACCTGAATAAGTGTGTCTTAACATAAGGAGAGAATGTGACTTGAGCAGAATTTTAAGGAACATTCACCCCGTTCACAGGAAGATTGTATGTGTCCCTGTTATCATGCTTGTCTCTGTGGGTATGTCTGTGTCACTGTAGATGTTAGTGTTCTTACCTAAGTGCATAGATAGATCTTCAAATGTCTGAGTCAATTTTATTATTATCAACAGTGAATCATTATCTTGTGATCCAGAAGCAGAACAAAGAAGTCAATTTGAAAGTAATAAGTAAATTATGCAATCAATTATACATTTAAATAGACGCTAAATAAATATTTTGGTCGATCAATGCAGCCAATGTACAGGTCCTTATATTAGGTCCCACAACCACCCACGTCCCACACCCACCCACTTTGATGACAACACCCCCACTGATTCTTGCCCTGTCACGGTACTTGACATCAGCTCTTGACCCGAGTCACATGAATAAGCGACCAAAATAAAACGCAAATAGCGCACATTTTCAGCCGAGTCATGATGACCGATAGCACAAATATCCGCTTTTTACCCGAGCATTCTGTTTTCAATTTATAAATCTTCTGTGAGTGCTTTTGTAAACATTTCAAGAACTATTGCAAGCTGATCTTAAGTGAATATGTTAAAATTTTAAAGCTGTTGAATTTATGTATCTATATAACAGTGCCTAAATAAATAGCTAAATAAGCAGATACACAAAAGCATAACACATGAATATATACACATACATACACACTCACATGCATAAATACAAACAAACATACCATACATACATACATACACACATACAAAAAATACCTACATGCATGTACATACACACTGGTATGCACATACTCAGGCCTACATACATACATACATACATACACACTTACATACATACACACACATACATACATACATATATACATACATACATACACACATACATACAAAACACATACATACAAACATTCATATATACACACATACATATGTGCAGACATATGCAAAAACACACACTGCAACAAAATTTTGTTCCTGTTGGATATCTAATAGTTTTAAATACTGGAGAAACAATTTGGACTTTTCCATCTAATACATGTTGGTTAAAACTTCAGCCAACTCTGAACGGATCAGGTGGATACATCGCTCAGAATTGGTTGATTTGACCAGAAATGACCCTTCAACAAGTCCATCATTTTAAATAACATAAGTAATGTTTGATGTTTAATGGCATGTATGGCTGCCAAGGCTATTTGTGTCAATTTGACCTAATTTAATATCTAATATCTAATCCAATCGAAAGACTTTGACCTAATTTAATATCTAATATCTAATCCAATCTAAAGACTGATAGCACCGTTATCATAATGTCCAAGGCATCAGTTGATCGCTTCAAGTCAAATCACAACCCAAAATTATAATCCGTCAGAGAAGCCAGGTCGGATTCCGATATGTCACAGAAAGCAGAAGCCAGGCTACGGTGGGTAAGCAAGTTGAAAGAGATGAGTTTTTAGCTTAGATCTGAATGACATCAAAGAATTGACAGAATGAAGCAAAATATTTCTAACTGACCTTACACTACATTTAAAAAGCATGGCTAATTTTAATATTTAAGCTGCTTAACACAAAACTGCTGAGCTGGCTTACATGAAAATGTAAGTTGTGTACTTCAACATTTAACTGACTTACGTAAGTATTTCACCTACTTACCGATGAACTTTTGTAGTACTGGAATAAGGACGTTGACAGCACGGCTGGCTACGAGGATGATTATGCAAGCAATGACGTGCAGTTGGAGTTTGCAGTTGTTTGAAGGCCAAATGAATGGCCACATACGATGACACTTCATCCAAAACCCAGACCATGCCGACTGGTTTAATGCTGCCTTCTGCTCTTTGAGTAATCCCTGCAGGAAATTTTCCAGTAAAGTAATGCTATTATTTTAGTATCATCATCATTATTTTTACTATCATTATAAGTAATGAACATTATTATTATTATCAATCAATGAATTAATTTATTAATATTAAGGTAAAAATGATCCATCAAAAATTAAAAACTTATATTATGGGCTAGAAACATTACAAGTGCAAAAAACTGTTACATTATGTTATGTTACTTAGTATGTTATGTTATGCTATGCTATTATGTTAACATTTCTTTTCCAAAAATCTTATCCTGATTCTTCCTCTTCCCCTTATCTTTCTTCTCGCTTCAATTTCAAATGCCATCCGCTGTAGCCGTCCGACTGTTTGACTGCCTGACTCCTGGATCTTGACCTGGAACCAAACCCTTTTGCCTATCAATTTTGTTTTGTCTCAACGCCTGTGAATAAGCTGGTTCCCGCGACTTAGCTTTCGTTAGGCGCTGTAGAAATCTTGAGATTACGATTACGATTAACATCACTAATGTAGAGTAGCTTTGCTTGTGCCTTGGTATTATGTAAATTGTATCATTTGTGTCATTATTTTAAATTAATTTTAAACTAAGGTAGCAATGATAAAAGATTGTCCTAAATCATTATTGGTGGCTTTCGATGAACAAAAACAACAGCTAAAACTGCAGGCAGTTTCTCCTACGATAACAACATCCAAATACTCTTAATTGCAACCTCTGAATCTGAATTCCTTTAGTCTCCAGAAAGTTAAAGTGGAATGAACTGGCTTATTCACAGGCACTCAATAAAGAAACTTTCGGACAGAGGTCAGATTTGGCTATGGATCAGTTTAAAAAGGCAGCCCAGGAAATTATAACAGATGGTGCTGGTAATAATTCAGACTACCATCAACCATTAACTGACAAACAACCAACTACAATTACTAAAATATTCAACCTGCCAACCGTCTGCACTCACAACCACCATCCAATCTCAACGAAATTCCAATAAACTTACAACTGATTTCAAACTCACACCTTTCCCCTTTCTACACAGTTAAGCCTGGATGCCTAGTAAAAGGCGTTGTGTAAACACTTGTCTACATTACAATACCAGTAACTAATAGTCTGACTGACTACCGTGAGCCGGTTCGTTCTGCCAATTCGTTGATGTCATTCAGGTCTAAACTTAACACACATCTATTCAAACTTGCTAATCAAGCTTAGCCTAGCTTCTGGTTTCTCTGACCTATCGGATTTCGATAGGTCTTCAATGGTTTATGATTTTGACTGCAATTTTGACTTGAAGCGACCATCTACTGATGCTTGGGCATTATGATAACGGCGCTATAGAAGTTATTAGATGAGATGAGAATAGATCGAATTCTAACTTGACACACACGACTACCTTTTCGTGTTGAGCTTCTACGTTGTTTTCCGCTGCAGTTTTAATCCTGTTTCGTTTTCCCTTCATCTTTTGGCAATCAATTAGAGAAAATAAATCTCTGGAAACACATAAAAGGAGCTTTATTTTTCCGACTACTAACTGTTGCTAAAACAAAGCAGGTTCAATCGCATAAAAAACTTTCGGCTAAGAAGCAAACACTGTCGTCCCAATCAGCAAAGTGACAAACATACGCAACGACTTTCTAACCGAAACACTTGCGTTCCTGTCATTTTAAGCTCGACCGTGATTACGAAATCATGCAATTAACGATGATTCAGGACTTTTTAAAGTATAGCTGCATCATTCATTTTGTCAGATGCTCAATTTACAATGGCTGGAAACAACTATTCTGCACCTGGTGTAGTAAGTTTTTGTGTCTATTTAATCCATCGGTATCTTATACAATGACGGCCGCGGTTTCGCAAACTTCAAAATGTAGACTAACTTCATCTTAGTAATCGTAATTCCGACCAGCTTATTCACAGGCGCTCAGTCAAAACAAAATCGGTATCAAGAGGCAAAATGGTTCGGTTCCAGTTCAAGATCCAAGTCTGACGGAAAGACAGGTGGCTGCTACGGGTGGCCATGCTCTGATGCCTCCCACTGATGTAGATTAATCGCACCTGTCTAAATAAGATTCAGTTCTATTAGATTTAAATTTAGAATATCGGCAATTCTCTTATCTGTTTTCTTGACAGAACTGATAGCCTTTCTGAATAGATATTAGATGAGGCTGCATAAATGTTCTTATAACAAGATAGATAGCGAAGTCGGTAATTCTGAATTTTAAGGTAGGGGAAGGCTGGAGTCTAAGTGACTAGGTTACCCATTCCAACAAGTACTGACCATGAATCAAATTGGTTTGCATCTTTCACTTACTTAAGGCAGAGGAAGGCACAAGTAATTATTAGATAAAGTGATAATCAGCCACAACAAAGATCAATTCTGCATAGTTGGAGTTTGAATGGATGAACTTCTGTGACAACAAAAAGCTACATAAGGTGGCCATGAAATTGATTTCAGGCTATGTCTTTTGTTCTCTCCCATTATCATGATTTAAATAAATTAACACACTTCTCATAGGTTTTCCAAAAATTAAAACAAAATTAATCAACCTCTGACAGATCAGAGGCAATAAGAAACAAGCTCATCGCATACTTAGGCGAACTATTTCTAAGTGAGTTTGGTTCAGAAGAACTATTAGGTCGTCCTGTGCTAAATGTACAGTGGTGGCCAGTTACTGGAACCAAAGCAAGTTCAAAGGACGTGGCTGACTGGGAAGCACAGCTTACTAGTTCTGAATTTCAGCAGAAGATTATTCAAGAATTATACCTGTTTTCAATGATTTTTAGTGACAATGGGTTTGAACTCCTGCCTTTAAAATATACTAAGTAAATCTGAGGCACGAGACATATGTGAATGAACAACTCATCCAGAGCAGTTAAACCTGCAATTGTTGGATTGCACATCCAACATGCTACTGTACATATCACCATAGTGCACATACCATGTATACAGCTCATGTATGTAAAAAGCAAGTAGTCGTGTAGGGAACTTCTGCCTTTCATGCTGCTTAGTCTGGCAGTGGTAACTGCAGTTTGAAGTGGCGAATGAGGTAACGTGCATGGATTTCCATCAATCAAGAAACGAGACGGAATTTACCTGACTCTATAAAAGCTACTGTTTTTATCAGATTCTACAAAAAATCACTCACTCTAACTACTGTGTGCAACCAATTAGATGCAAAAGACGTTTTGTAGATTCTAAACTGTTCCAATTTGTTAACGATATGATCATTCACGTTAGTCCAGTCAAAAAGAGCCTGTGTTTCATATTTTCCTCAGTTTTTTGTTCTTATTGGTGTGATCTTTGTTGATGCTGTACCAGGGAAGTTGAAACTCTCTAAAATTAAAAAATCTCAATTCAACCAATATGCATTAATGTGTTTTAATAAGACAAATTAATGAAAGTAAAAGTAATCAATATTATACCATAAAAAGAGACTTAACTGTAAGTAATGTCAATAGGTATTTATAGAGCGCCCTTTGCAAGCGTCTGACAAGTACAGAAAGTACAGAATACACTGCTGAGTTATTGATATACTATGCAACAGTCTTCCTGACAATGTGACGAATGCCCCATCCACGGACACATTCAAGTCACGACTCAAGACACATCTTTTTAGGATATCTTATGACTGTAGTTGATTTTTGTTTTTTTAACCCATGTACAGTGCCCTTTCTTCTGCCTCGGCTGTGCTACGGCGCTGTATAAATTGTCTTATTATTATTATTATTATTAGTTGCCCAGTTAGAAATAGGATTACTCATCAGCTAGAATCCAGTAGTTTACAATCAGCCAAATTTCATACAAGACAACAGTAGTCCAGCAATTGGATAAACTTTCCTTATGGGCCACATGCAAGGTGTGATCTGAAGTAAAGGGACTTCCTTTCCACTGGGAAACACATTTCCCATTAAGAATCAATTTTCCCCAAACAGTTTTTGCCTGTAAGTCTCCCCAGTTGGTACATACTATATTCCATCGAGAATCGATTTTCCCCAAACATTATTTTGGCTCATGTGCACAGGTCTTCCAAACTGAATTAGACTAGACTCAATCATTGAGAATCAATTTTCCCAAAACAGTATTTTGGCTCCTGTTTGTAGGTCTCCAAAATTGGTTCAGTCTACATCCCACTGACAATAAATTTTCCCAAAACATTACTTTGGCTCCTGCCCATAAGTCTCTTGCCCACTGGTTCAGATTATTCCCCATTAAGAATAACTTTTCTCCAAACATTCTGCTCCTGTCCATAGGTCTTTACCACCTCTGCTGCCAACCATAACTCACACCCTAGTTAAAAGGCATGATGGAAAATGTCAATTTCTCACAAAATAGTATTCAAACCCTGAAAACTGAGGTAAAAGGCAACTGTATTAGCATTCTGCCGCCATTCAGTATTTCCTAATTTTCCCTGAGTGTAATCATGATTCACAAGATATCTAAAGCTTCAACACATGTTCTCAACGTGGCTGGTATCAGTGGGATGAACAGCAGATGGGCAAAAGCAAATGTTTGGGGTAAAAACAGGCTTGCCACCATTATATATTCCCAAATTTTACCACAGGTGATCATCACCCACAAAATACATAAAATTTCAATCAGAAATAAAATAACATTTATAAGGCAGCCTTTTAGGGATATTTTTACACAACAGTCACTCATTCTAGCTCTGAAGAGACTAACCATAGCCACAAGTTTTTGAACCTGGCCTCACAAAGTGGGTTCTATAGCACTTCAACGAACATATCCATGCCTTTACGTAATAAAATGATGCACTGGTCTTGCTTCCACAAAGATTTCCAACTTACTGTGAGTCTAGAGTTGGAAGAGGATATCCAAATGCTGACACCGGTATCTTATCGTTCACCTCGATGTACAAAGCTGCAAGCACCAAAAAGTCAATTGATTGATTGGCAGATTAATTCAGCCAACATACTAATAATTGCTCACAGCCTTACTTCTAAATGCCATTCAGTCATTAAGTCAGTTCATCCATTCATGCATCCATTTATTCCATTCAATAAACTCATCCATCCACAGATCCATCCATTTTCTCCATTCATTCATCCATCCATCCAAAGGACTGTCATTTGCTCAATCTCAAAGCCAGTGGTCTGTTCAGCGTTGTACGTGATCTGTGATCCAACAATTGTGGGTATGAGCCTACTGTGCAGACTCTGGTAATGATGTTGGTCAAACTACTTGCACACATCCGTCTCTTTGTGTCACCAAGCATTTGGTACTGGTATCTGGAGGTAAACAGCAAGTCCTGGGATGCACTGACACGGGTCCTGCACCTAAGGATTCATCCACTGCAAGCCCAAGGCTTTAGATTATTAGGCAAGGAGAACCTCCTTTACGTTCCACTATAAGACTTGGGAGCTTTACTCTTTACTCAACAGATTTCATTAGCCGATCAGTTACTCAATTCATCCATCCACACATCAACGAATCAGCACATCCATGAATCCACCTATCCATGGATCTATCCATACAAGTATACACTCATCCATGAACAAACCATTATGAATCCACCCTTCCATGTATACATCCATCCATCCATCCATGAATCCACTCATTTATGAATCCATCCACCCATCCATTCTCACACTGTGTTACACCAAACAGATCTGATTAGCTGGTTAATATTAACCTTTATCAATCTGAGGTAGAAACGTGAGAATATCTTGTCTGGTGCTGCTAGAGGCATCATCCTTAAGCTGCTGACGTCGAAGAAGCTGCAAGTCTTTGAGGCGCTGAATGTCCCAGCGCTTCCTCCTCTTCTCCTCAGCCTCTGATTTCTGATGTCGCTTCAGAAACACTCGGTCATCTAGATTCTGCAACGAAATTGAATCATAAATTATTTTGCGTAACGAAATCTATACTAATACACTAATTAACTGTTATTAATAGCATCGTCATTATTATTATTTTTATTATTAATGCAGTAATATTAATAATCCCAGCCAGAAGGAGAGACTAATATTGTAATATTAGTAAAAACTAATGCACAAATATCCCTTCAAGAGAAAGAAAAACACAACTAAGATTTTTAGAACTGCAATTTCTTGCCTTGCTAAAACATTTATCCAAGACTGGTATGATTTATTTTTTAACCTAAAGTAGAAATAATCCCTCTGAAGCAAAAGAGGATGGAAATAGCATCTATTGAAAAACCTCACCTAGTCCTAACAGGTAATTATTATCCTTTTTTGGCCAACTTACCTCAGTGCCCTCCATGACGTACAGTGAACTCAGAATTTTTATTCTCCAGCTTGGAACTACATATAAAAACAACACTTATCTCCTTCAACTGCAGAATTGGTAGACAGAAGTTAAAGCTGCGTTCTAAACACATATACCAAAACTAGGTTCAATTCAGTTAGGTTGCCTTGTTATTTCACAAATGACATGTAGTTAAAGAATATATGCTTCTCAGAATGCAGAATCAACAGATCAGGGTGTGATATAGGAATCCTTAAGTGGGTCAGAGGCAAAGAGTTGGCAAACCACTGAGTTCCGTTGCCTACTAAGTACTTAGTATCTGGTAACGAACTATCACCAGCTTTGCAGGACCCTCTCTTTCTCTTGCATCATTTCGTAAACAAACAAGCTGATCTTTTTCCAGCATTTGAGGTGGATTCATAAAATAGTCCACTACAAACACCTGAATAATAATAATAATAATAATATTAATAATAATAATAAACAGTCAAGCGAATTCACGATCTCAGAACTAGCACTCAATGCAACGAGCGAGTGTATCCAGTGGCAAATTAAGGTCTTCATCGACAAGAATAAAATGAAGAAGAAGGCGTCTACAGCCGAAATTAAAGAAGGAGAGAAGGCGGTGCCTGTAACCAAGATTAAAGAAATGGAGCGAGCCTGGAGCTGTTCGACGCGACCCTGCCAACGGGTCCCAAACGGTCCTCAAGATCGAAAAGCCGCAACGCCTGACCTAGGTCAGCAGGCGAGTCAAGGTCGAGGAGACACTGACACTCAGACTAGCAAAGCCCATGACTCAGCTGCCATCGAAGCAGGCGATGGTGACGAGGAAGAGGAGGGAGTTGGAGTAGTAGGATGTTCATCCGATTCGCACCGGTCACGGTCCATCGAAGGTGACGTCCGGGTAGAAGTTCACCACAACCGTCCTCTGTTTGACCTTGACCTGTCTGACCTGGAATCTGCACTTGACCTTTCCCATCAGCCTATGCATTCACTTCCGGCTGTCGATGTCATCCTCTAGGAACGAAGGAAGGGCCCTCGATGGGTGCACGCGTGTCTGATACTGGCTGTGCTACCTGAACAGTACTGTCAACCCAGTATAATAATAATAATAATAAATATCCACATGCATACATCTGAACACACACCAGGTATTTGATCCTGACAAGATGACTTCACATCTTCTTCATCTTCGTCATCTACATTTGTATACAGAGGCGGAACGTAGTACAACATCTCTGTCATCAGAAGCTCCGAATTCTTCAGCAGCCTTCTCCGCAGTCTCTCCTGCTTTCTCTCCATTTTCTCTTTCGTTTCTTCCAGACGTGAAAGTTTCTGCGTTGAAACCTCTGTCTCCAACACGCCTCGCTGGGCTTCGCTTCGTCGAGCTGTCCTCGTTTTCCCAGATGCTAGTTTACCGCTAGGTTTTCTGGGCGAAGTTCGAACGACTTGTGTGGTTTTGTCCTCGATGCTCCCTTGTGTATCATCCAGTTTTCTTTTGCTGTCATGTTCCGTGTCTGATCTCGTCTGAGTGTCATCTATTTTCTCAGATGCTTCGCTGTGAATTTCAGTCACTTCTAAATTCAGCTTCCTGCAAAAGGAAGATTAGAAATTTTTGGCGTTACCACCTTAATATTATTATTGTTATCATCAACTTCGTCGTTGTCGTGGTCATAATAATAATACTAATAATAATAATAATAATAATAATGCACAAGTTCCCACTGCCAGTGGGAACCTTCCTCTTCTTCACGATATATCCTGCACATACAATTACAAACACTAACCACCACAGCTATCTGACGGCCTGTCTGACTCTTGGATCTTGGTACGAAACCAAACCCTTCTCACCTATTGATTTTGTTTTGACTGAGTACCCGTGAATAGTTCCCGCGACACAGCTTTCATTGGGCGTTTTGGAAGCTCAAGTTTACGATTATAATTCTCTCGCTGTCTGAGCATTTGTAACAGAAGAACCTGCCTTTCTTTTAGAACTCAAAAATCAGCTGTTAGACTTGCAAAGTGAGGAACTAAACACATTGTAGAAATGTCCATGTAAATAAATACATACTTGTTTTGGCAACATTATAAGAAGGCAAAGAAAGTCAAATATTAAGGAGGTTAAAGGTTAAGCAGATTAAAGACTCTGATGCAGTCTGTTTACCTGTTTGTTCCTCTGGTTGGCCTGACATCTGACCTCAGACGTGGCGAACCAGAGCTAGCTGGCAAAGATGAAGCCGCGATTGAATGTACGCCTTTCTGGTAAACTAAGGACATCCGCCTTTCGATACGGTCCAGGCGACATTTCAGCTGTACAAGAAATGCATGTCAGAATTGTAAGCTAATCAAGCAGAGTCGGCCCCTTTTCCATGGCAAGCATGGAAGCATCTAGACCAACTTTCCTGTGGCTGTATTTTCTCTATGAATAAACCTCAAAAACACACAAAGTTGTTGCAAGAAGTTCCACTTTTCATTTAACTTCAAAAGCTCTCTTAGTCTGATCTCTTCTTTTTCACTTTCAAATATGTGACTGTGTTTGAGAAAACTCTCACAAAGTCGAAAAAGTAACGCGCTCCGAATGCAAGTAGGCGTAAAATGGTTACAATTAAGTTGTAATTGTAATTGTAATTTGTATAGCGCCTCTTCAAGATAAACTCATCAGAGGCGCTCTCTGCGCTAACGATGCTAAATGTCATTAAGAATGAAACAATGCCCATCCAACTTTATATGTTAACCCCAATATCTTAACGTTACACCGTTGCTAAGTAGCACAATCAACAACCCACCATGTCATTTTCTTTACGCAGAGCTTGTATCGTTCGATCGTTAGCCAACAGAAGCTCCTGCTGATTTTGAATGAGATCGAGGTTGGCCAGCAACAAATCCTTCAACGAGTCATCCCGATGTTCACCTTTATCTGCATGCAATCCCTGCGAACACTCGGACCCAAACAGCAAGCTCCCATTCAACCCATCATCCGATTGCCCGCCGTGGACAGCCGACTGCCGTTCAAATCCAATTTCGCCCAATCTGCTCATTGTCACCTCACAAACTAAAATTATCGGCGTCCTACGGTTTCTAACTATCAAGACTCGCCAACTAAAAATCCACGATTATTCTTTAAATTATCAAACATTAAATGTTATTAACCAAAACTAGTTAATAAACCGGAAGTTTAAACAAAAGATGTTTTAAATTTCAAGATTATGATTGGACGACAGTATATTTATAGCGCTATGAGTCAAGGTGGTTGCAGATGTAATTTATTTTATAAATCGAACAACATACTGGAGAAAACCATACAACTGCAATTTACGTCACAAAGCATTTGCATACAAGAGTACTCTGAAACAGCATACAAGAACCCAAACTGGAGAAAAACCATATAAGTGTGATATATATATAACAAAGCGTTTGCACAAAAATCGTATGTTGATTCCCATAAGACGACACACACTGGGGAAAACCATTCAAGTGTAATATTTGTCGCACAAACTTATGCACAGAAACCTAATCTAAAACTTCAAACAGCATTGCCCACTGGAGGGAAATGGTAAATTTGCCAGTTTTGCAACAAAATGTTTGCATATCTCAGTAGTCTTCGTGATCATATAAGAACCCACACTAGAGAAAAGCCATACAAGTGCAATTTATGTCAGAAAGCTTATCCACGGTGTGGTGGTCTCAAACAGCACATGATAACCCACACTAGGGAAGGAAGATACAAGTGTAATTTATGTCATAAGACGTTTGCACAGAGGCGCGGTATGGCATACCATGAAAATGTTCACACCAGAGAAAAACTCTACATATGTCAGTTATGCAACAAGTTGTTCGTATATCTCAGTAGTATTTGTGATCATATAAAAACCCACAATGGAGAAAAATTGTACAAGAGCAGACTCAAGACCTCTGATTGCAACAGTCGCCTGATTGCACATGGAAAGAGCAAAACTGGAGAAAGGACTCAAAGCACTGTACGGAAGTAATTCACGTAACAGACTGACTGAAGATGACAACCGTGTTGACGAAAAAGTTTCATCAACAGCAGAAACAATCAAAGACGTTTCATCTAGACAGAGAGAGAACCAAAGTACAGATGAAACACAACTTTCTGAAGGTCAATCGACAATTCATGCTGGTCTTAATCATTTATTTTTTACATCTTTTGGTTGTGGAGTGTGTGATGAAATGTTTGAAAGCGAAACGGAATTCAAGGAACATTGTTTTCATCATTACTGTTATGCTCCCCAGAAAGATACATTCCTTGAACTCTTTGAAATCATCTGTTGAGTTACTTTCCTTAAACACAAGAGAACAGGTCATCGTGTAGATCTGTTAGTTCAGAACTTCTACAAAACTTTTCGATTTTCCGAATAGTACCTTTTGAGGATATTAAGCCGTGTCAGTCGTTGAAGGAATTATTAGATTACGATTGCGTACAGAACATAAACTTTGTGTTCAATCACTAGAGGGAAAACCATTTCTTATCCAACTTCTGATTTGTACAAGTTGGTTTTTATTTATCGCCATTTTTACGAACGTGACAAAGGAGAATATATCTATAGGTATTATTATTATGTGATTTATATTCTAATTTTTCTCTGAATTACCGGCACAGACCAGAATTATAAATCTCGTCTACATTTACGCAAATTCAGGAATATAACAAAGTCAGTGTTTTGGGGACTCTTCTGAAACCAGAATATGTAACTTAGGGATTCAGAAATAGTCAGACGGACTTAGACGAGTTTGAGCCAACACGAACTCTGATTCTGGTAAGTTTTCACATTGGACTGGTTTATTATGAATAGGGTAATTTTTGAGAAACGACCGCGTGAGGTCGCCCTACTGTTAAGCAATATGGCCTCCCCAGAGTGCGTGAAAACTAGAGCATGCTACCGTAAGGACTTTCAATAAATAGAGAATAATCGTTAAGTAACAGACTAAAACAAAGTTTTTGAAATACCTTTACTTCAATTTTACAATCTGGGGTAGCCATATTGCCTGTAATTATTAGGTCGAATGTGAAGAATTACTCGGGTTCAAATGTTGGAATCATGGTCTGACATGGACAAGTTGGCAATGCAGAGCACGACATCTGCCTGTTATATCACAGTGGAGAAAAGCCATACAAGTGTGATTTATGTCACAGAGCATTTGCATATAGAGATCATCTGGTAGCCCATACAAAAACTCACACAGGAGAAAAGCCACATAATTGCAATTTATGTGAAAAAGCATTTGTACAGAAGGGTGATCTAGAAGTCCATGTGAGAACTCATACAGGAGAAGGACCATACAAGTGCAAATTTTGTCAGAAAGCGTTCAGGCAGAAGAGTAATCTGAGACACCATACAAGAACACACACTGGAGAAAAACCATACATGTGCAATTTATACAAGAAAAGATTTGCCCTGAAACATTATCTAGAAGACCATACAAAAACACACACTGGAGAAAAGTCATACAAATGTGAATTATGTAATAAAGGATTTATATACAGTGGTAGTCTCACATGCCATGTAAGAATCCACGCTGGGGAAACACCATATAAATGCAAAGATTGTAACAAAGCATCTGGAAATGCTTGCAATCTAAAACACACTGTGCAAGAATACATGGAGAAAAGAAAGTTTACATATGCTACTTATGTAGCAAAGCATTTTCGGAAGCTTCCCTGCTGCAGACCCAGTTAGGATTGCACACAAGTGAAATGAATGTGCACTTAATAACCAATGCTAAGAATTAATCAGGTAAGATCCTTCACCACCACTGCCCATTTTTGAATGGGGGACACGCCATTTTATGGTTTCGATGTAGGTACAGTTAACAATGGAGACTGACTGAGAAAACATTCCACACAAAGTGGAACCATTTCTTCAGTTCGGCTGTCAAGAAACACTTTTCAAGGTACTTGAAAGGCGTTATACAAATGTCCAGATGTTCACTTCTAAGCATCGTAATTGAGAACTCCAATTTTCTAAAGGAGGGCACCACCTTATTCGCCAGCGCTGAGTCTGGTCAGTGGGGTTGTCCAAATATGTCATGTCAAGAACCAAGTCCGACTGCCGGAAGACAGATACAGAGATGGGGGAAAGGAACTGGTAGGGTGGGCAGTTATTTGTGGTAGGGCAAATTTCCTGCTCAACGCAAGCATTTCCTCTCAACTGACCACCACATTGGTGGACGGACGTTTACCAGATGTTACAACATGCCTTAAAAAGAAAAGCACGATGTTTCTGCTCTATTTAAAATTCTTTGGCATATATCACAAATTTCGTGACCCCAGGCTCGGAAAGCGTTTCTAACAAATCTTGTATCTAAAGTTTGTGTACAGTTTATATGTTAATGACTGTTACCAAATTGGATAAAATTTTAGCATCTGCCAAAGTTGCATATATATCATAAAAATGCAATAATTTTTGTAATGCCCTATCATTTCAATTGTATTAATCATTCTACTTCAGAATTGAGGAATATACAGTGATTTTCTATGTTCAAAATATGCTGTACATTACATGTATACAACTTTAGTTCTGTATGAATGGCAATAAGAAGGAGCACAGCCTCTGACTCAGTTTAACTTCTTACAAAATCAAACTAAAGTTGTTTATGTGTACAGCATATTATTAAAGTTCTTCTTTGCATAAAATGTAAATTTTGGTGTGACTGTCTGCAACACTAAATCATTAGCTTGTACTAGTGTTCACCACTCCCATGTGTTTGAGGTGGTGACTTAATACAAAAAAACATATGCTTCCTGAGGCCCTCATCCATCGTCCTTTGCACAGCGTCTTCCCAGGTTTATTATTATTTACAGTCTACTTGGCTAACAGACTAGTCAATTCACTGTTTCATTTCAGAATAAATTACTCAAAAGGGGGTCCCACTACATAAACTGAAATATGTACTTTGTATTTGTATACAAGAATAATTAAAACTGGAACTAATACTTGCTATATAATTGTTTCATCATGTGTTTTTCTACTTTGTTGAAGGTCTAAAGATGCATGCAATACATCAAAACCAGGAAAAACGATATAGCTGTGAATTTTGTAGCAAAGCATTTGCACAAAAAGGTAATCTGAAATCCCATGGAAGAACTCACACTGGAGAAAAACCATATAAATGTGAAATATGTGGCAAAGCATTTGGACTCAAGCATCATTTGGAGTGCCATTCAAGAAGCCACACTGGAGAAAAACCATACAAGTGCAATTTATGTCACAAAGCATTTGCACAAAAAGGTAATCTGAAATCCCATGGAAGAATTCACACTGGAGAAAAACCATATAAATGTGAAATATGTGGCAAAGCATTTGGACTCAAGCGTCATCTGGAGCGCCATTCAAGAAGCCACACTGGAGAAAAACCATACAAGTGCAATTTATGTCACAAAGCATTTGCAGAAAACAATACTCTGAAACTGCACTCAAGAACACACAGTGGAGAAAAACCCTATAAATGTGACATATGTAACAAAGCATTCACACGAATTGGGAATCTCAAAGTCCATGTAAGAAAACATGATGGACAAAAGCCATACAGATGTCACTTATGCAACAAAATGTTTGCAAATCGCAATAGTCTTAATGCACATACAATCACCCACACTGGTGAAAAACCGTATAAGTGCAATTTATGTCAGAAAGCATTTGCACGACGTGGTGATTTCAAACTACACACGAGAATACACTATGGAGATAAACCATACAGCTGTTCCGTATGTTACAAAACATTTGCAGGGAGTCAACATTTAAAAGGCCATCTGATACGCCACACTGCGGGTGAACCATACACAGCACATAAATATCGAAATGTTGTGTCAAGGATGACAGGGAGACACCATGAAAGTAGTTCATATAATGTTGTTAACAGACTGACTGAAGATGACAACCGTGTTGACGAAAAAACAGATTTGTCAAAAAGAAAGACAGTGAGTGACGTTTCATTTCGACAGAGTGAGAACCAAAGTACAGAAGAAACACAACTTTCTGGAGGTCAATGGACAATTAATGCTGATCTTCAACATTTATTTTTAAGACCTTATGGTTGTGGAATGTGTGATGAAGTGTTTGAAATCGAAAAAGAATTTGCAGAACATTGTTTTCATCATTACTGTGATGATCCCCAGAAAGATACATTCCTGGAAGTATTTGAAATGCATCTGTTGAGTTACTTTCCTTAAGCACAGAATATAGTTAAAGTTTGTAGATCTTTTAATTTTATTTGCATTAACAATCTCTAAATGGTAATTGTTGTGCAGCAGAAATGTAGTGTCAAAGTGTATAGGTAGCAAAGAAGACTTAAATATGCTATGAAATAATTAGTAGCTTTAACTTCAACGAAAAGCTTTGAACAGAAAATATGTATTGGCAAAATGCATAATTCACATTCAGTAGATCATACATATGTTTTTTATATGACTTGGTTGTACTGAAGTAACCAAAAACAATCATTCACCAAGAGTTGTTCCAGATTTTGGTAGAACTGCAGAAAGGCAATTGAATGACCCAGTTGAATAGTGATAAGTATGAAGTATTGAATACAAGTACTGTCATTGTTCACAATTTGATATTTAAAAACTATAAACCTAGTATAAATTGGATCATTTGCTGAATGGAAAACTATTGCAGCTTTTTATGTACAGTGTTTATACATGTTCATATCTTGCTGTATCAAGTTTTTTGTCTCAGAAGCCTGTGATGCTAAGTCCAGGTGAAGGACTTTTTGAAAATAAATCAACTGTCGATTCTGATGAAGTGCATTTCAAGATGAGACTCTATGGTTGTGGTATCTGTAATGAAACGTTTAAAATAGAAAAGGAATTCATGGAACATTCTTGATCACGGTGATATATCACGGGGAGATGCATTTGTTGACCTTTTAGAAGCATGCCTTTGTTGTTTTCAATGAAAACAGAAAACATTAATTCATAACTTCCTACTGATGATTTTACAAAGGAACTTATATCATTACCATTTGATAGATGGTTCCTGTCATGTGCTGTGATAATAATTAGCATACGTTGACACAACCGTTAGTTATTTAATGTGTTTTTGACTTTGTTAAAGGTCTCAAGATGCATGCAATAAACCATAACCAGAAAAAAACGATACATCTGTGAATATTGTTACAAAACATATGCGCAGAATGGACTTTTCGAACTTCATCTAAAAACTCACGATGGAGAAAAGCCATACAAGTGCAATTTTGTCACAAAGCATTTGCAAGGAGTGATCATCTGAAACATCATTTCAGAACCCACACTGGAGAAAATCCATACACGTGTAATTTATGCAACAAAGCGTTTACGCAAAGTGGGAATCTCAAAACACACATAAGAATCCACACTGGAGAAAAACCATACAATTGCAATTTATGTCACAAATAATTTGCAGCCAAGTCTAATCTTGAGTCCCATAAAAAAATTCACACTGGGGAAAACCATACAAGTGCAATTTTTGTCACAAAGGGTTTACAGGAAAGCCTTCTCTACAATATCATACAAGAATCCACACTGGAGAAGAGCCATACAATTGCAACTTATGTCACAAACAATTTACAATAAAGTCTAATCTTGCATGCCATAAAAAATTCACACTGGGGAAACCATACAAGTGTAATGTTTGTCACAAAGCTTTTGCACAGAAGTCTAATCTGAGAACACACACAACATTGCATGATGGAGAAAAAAAGCTACATTTGCCAGTTTTGCAACAAACTGTTTTCACAACACAGTACTCTTTATAAGCATACAAGAATCCACACTGGGTAAAAACCATACAAATGCACTTTATGTTACAAAGCATTAGCAAGGAGTCATCATTTGAATGGTCATATGAGAACCCACTCTGGAGATAAATCATGGACACCATATAAATCTCAAAGCATTGAGTCAAGCATGACAAGGAGACACTGTGGATGTAATTCATATAATACCATTAACAGACTAACTGAAGATGACAACCGTGTTAACAAAGACGTTTTGTCAACAATAGAAACAATGAAAGACCTTTCATCCAGACAGAGTTCGAACCAATGTATAGATGAAAAGCAGTTCTTTGGAGGTGAATTCAAGGAACATTGTTTTCGTCATTACTTTGATGCTTCTCAGAAGGATACATTCCTGGAACTATTTGAAATGCATCTGTTGAGTTACTTTCCTTAAGTTTAGAAAACAGTATTCAGTGGATTGGATAATCTTAGTCTTATAATAATATTCACAATTTTTGCCCTTGCATTTGCTGCTCATTTGAAAGCTGGATGCACGCTTAATCATGTGAAAGCCAGTGTAAAACTTAAAAAGGAACTTCTCAATATGAAATGATGGAAATGATAGAAATGTTCCACATGAATGTTTTACCACTCTTATGATCTGGTACAGTGTGAGTGCAGCTTTTGTGAAAAGGGATAATGTGCTATCATTCTAATTCTGTTCCTCACTATAAAGAGATATCCATAGAACTAATTGGCTAATGTGTTCGTAAAATGAAGCGAGTTAAAGCTCCCGGCTTGGCTCACACAGAAGCAGCACATTTAATTCATGCTCTTCTCGGACTGTTTGTTTTACTGTCACTTTTATTCAACCAATTGCTCATGGATCGCAAAGTTCCAACCAGTTTTGGTCTGGGCTTCACCAAGTCGTTGGGGAAAAAAGGCCACCATAGAAAATAGCAAAAGTGACAACAGTTACTATAGAATCATCACAATACAGTTAAAATTTATCTGAAGTCTTTGAAATGTCTATACCTGCGCATTACTTTACTTGCAGTTTGGATTCAAAAAGGACTTTGAATGCACTCATTATGCACTTTGGACATCTGCAAAAGCTTGACAAAGTGTATCATTAAGCTAATGGATAGAAATGTTCCACATGAATATTTTACCACTCTTATGATCTGGTACAGTGTGAGTGCACCTTTTGTGAAATCGGATAATGTGATATCAGGTATGATAACCGAGGGCTGCGAAGTTAGGCAGGCGATTCCAGCTACTTGATACAACATATTCTAAGCTTGTGGTCTGTGCTTAACAGTGTGCATGCGAGGGACCGTCAGAAGTCAAGAGCTACCGACCGGAGGGTTCTACGACCCGGAACCAAGGAGACCAAAATGAGGGAGTTACTCTCCTTCATTATAGAATGATAATTCGACATAATGCTACTATTATACATTTAATCGCCAGAGGGCAGGGGCATCAATCCAACTTCTACATAAGAAATTTTTGTTTAATTTCCGCCATTTTGATTAGAAACATTTCGGCTAAGTATCATACTTCGTATTCGGCACAATCCGAGCACGTTCTTCTATGCATAAAATTTAAATTTCATTGTGAGAATCGAAAGTACTGACTACAAAGTTTTTGAGTTGACGGCACGATACAAAGAGGATATGCTTCCTAAGACCCTCATCTGGAGTCGTATGCACAGCTTCTGGACAGGTTTAACATTACGTCCAATCTACTTGGCTAACTGACTAGTCGTTTATACCGTTTAATCTCAGCTGAAATTATTCAATGCGAAGTTCTCACTAATTAAGCTGTGAAATTTGTAAGTCCTGATAACTTACGCAGCAAAAGTAGATTCAAATACTAGTTATATCGTGTTTTTTACTTTGTTAACGATCTGAATATGGACGCCAAAAACCATGAACAGGAAAAAACATACAGTTGCAAATATTGTAACAAAACATTTTCTCAGAATGGGCTTCTGAAACTTCATGTAAGATCTCATGCTGGAAAAAAGACATACAAATGCAATTTATGTCTAAAATCATTTGCTGGAAGAAGTTCTCTACACAAACATAGAAGAATCCACACTGGAAAAAAACCATTCAAATGTGAATTATGTAGCAAAGCTTTTGTACAGAAAAATCAGCTGGAAAGCCATTCAAGAACGCACACTGGAGAAAAACCATACAAGTGCAATTTATGTCACAAAGCATATGGAAGGAGAGATCATCTGAAACAACATTCAAGATCCCACACTGGAGAAAAACCATATAGATGTGATTTATGCAACAAGGCATTTTCAACTAGTGCGAATCTCAAAAGCCATGTAAGAACTCATTCTGGAGAAAAGCAATTTAAGTGCAATTTATGTCATAAAGAATTTAAAAGAAAAGGTTCTCTACACAATCATGCAAAAATCCACACTGGAGAAAAACCATACAAGTGCAACTTATGTCACAAAACATTTTTACTGAAGTATAATCTTGAATACCATAAGAAAAGACACACTGGGGAAAAACCATTCAAATGCAATTTTTGTGATAAAGCTTTTGCAGAGAAGCATAATCTGAAAATACATACAACAGTTCACACTGGAGAAAAACGCTACATTTGCCAGTTTTGCAACAAACTGTTTTCACGACACAGTACTCTTTCTATGCATGCAAGAATCCACACTGGAGAAAAGCCATACAAATGCAATTTATGCGAGAAAGCATTCGCACGGAATGGTGATCTTAAACAGCACTTGATAACCCACAATGGAGAAAGAACATACAAGTGTAATATATGCCATAAGACGTTTGCACAGAAGTGCAGTCTGGCATATCATAAAAATGTTCACACTGGAGAAAAACCGTACATATGTCAGTTATGCAACAAGATGTTTTCCCAGCTTAGTAGACTTCGTGTTCATACAAGAACCCACACTGGAGAAAAACCGTACATATGTCAGATCTGCGACAAGATGTTTTCCCTGCTAGGTAGTCTTCGTGTTCATACAAGAACCCACACTGGAGAAAAACCGTACATATGTCAGTTATGCAACAAGATGTTTTCCCAGCTTAGTAGTCTTCGTGTTCATACAAGAACCCACACTGGAGAAAAACCGTACATATGTCAGATCTGCGACAAGATGTTTTCCCTGCTAGGTAGTCTTCGTGTTCATACAAGAACCCACACTGGAGAAAAACCGTACATATGTCAGATATGCGACAAGATGTTTTCCCAGCTAAGTAGTCTTCGTGTTCATACAAGAACTCACACTGGAGAAAAACCATATAAGTGCAATTTATGTCAGAAAGCATTTGCACGATATAGTGATGTACAAATTCACATTAGAATACATATTGGAGATAAACCATATAAATGCAAATTATGTCGCAAGGCATTTCTTGAAAGTGGCAAACTCAAATGCCATTTAAGAATGCACACTGGAGAAAAACGATACAAATGCACTTTCTGTTACAAAACATTTGCAACAAGTCATCATCTAAAGGGCCATGTGAGAATCCACTCTGCAGATAAACCATACACACCATGGAAATCTCAAAGCCTTGAGTCGAACATGAGAGGGAGACACCATGGACTTAATTCACGTAATAGTGTTAACAGACTGACTGAAGATGACAACCATTTTAACGAAAAAGTTTTGTCAACAACAGTAACGAGAGACTTTTCATGCAGACGGAGTGAAAACTCAAATACAGATGGAACACAACTTTCTGGAGATAAATTAGCAGTTAATGCTGATATTAATCATTTGTTTTTTAGACCTTTTGGCTGTGGATTATGTGATGAAATGTTTGAAAGTGAAACGGAATTCACGGAACATGCTGATCTTAGTCACTCGTTTCTTAGACCTTTTGGCTGTGGGATATGTGATGAAAAGTTTGAAATTGAAAAGGAATTCAAGCAACATTGTTTTCATCATTACTGTGATGCTCCACAAAAAGAAACATTTCTTGACCTATTTGAAATACGTCTGTTGAGTTACTGTCCATAAGGAAAGAAAACAGTTAATTGTATATGTAATATTCTGAGCATACCCTTATATCAGAAAAGTTGAAACAGTTTATGTTCACTTCCCAAAGCACATTGCTTGTTTAACCATTTTCAGTTAAGCCCAGTGATTGCTTTTTCTTGAAGTTGAGTCTTTGGGGGCAAAGCATCTAAATTTTACTGAATCACCTCTTTTAAAATTACCTGAGGTAATCTGGAGGTTGACGACACCAATATGCTTCTGTGCAACAATTTTACTAGTCCCAGGACACAAAGAAATGAACTTGGAAGTTAAACTTCAAAATAAAGGAAGATCATTTAAATGTGACTTTGTAGCAAAATTATTTGCATTTCTAAGGTTCTTATCTAAAGATCCATGTTTGATGAAGGCTTAGAACACATTAAACAAACACTGACTTGGAATACCACTCAAGGACCCACAGTGGAGGAAAATAATAAAAGTGCAGTTATGTCACAAAGCATTTGTATGGAAGGTTATTCCGATAGACCGTATTATACGAATTCATAATGGAGAACAACCATGCAGGCGCAATTTGTGCCGTGAAACATTTGCACAGCAGAGTCAAACGAAATGCCATGCAAGAACAGCAGAAAAGCCACGCTAGTGCATAAAACGTAAGAAAGCATTTGGAAACATTGGCAGTCTGAAAAAAAACTGTGGAAGAATGCATGTAACAAAGGATTTCCATAAGCTTATCTGGCAAGGGAGCACTTACGACTGTTGGAATAAATGCACATTTGAGAGCCAATGCTAGCCACTTGATGGATAAACTTAATCTGCTCCTATTCAATGGATATAACTAATTACTTAAATTAATTACTTAAATTACTAATTACTTAGATTACAGCAATAACTTTTGAAAATCTTGACTGTGGTAGAATGAGTTATTTTGCTTCATGATAGATTTGGTTTATCAAATGAAGATGGCAGTAGACTGACATAAGGAAGTTGTAAATGGAATCTAAGCCAGGCTTTCCAACTAACTAAAACTTAGAGGAAAAGTCCACATGAAGAAATCATGCAGTGGTTATTGCTGATGAAACCGGTAATGGTGCAACCTTATGGCTATGGAATCTGCAATGAAATTCATGGAACTGAAGGAAATAGCCTACTGAATTGGATCTGAACAATGTCGCTTTGCATGACGTGGCAGTATCAAACTACCCTACTACGTAGCATTATTAGCCCTGCAAGATCAACAGGGTTGTCTTATATAGTGCCCAATGCACTTGAGTGTGGATGTCCTAAAGGGCGATGCAGATGGTCATGGCAAAAGTGTACAAGGGGATACGAGGTCCAAAGTAGGTTAATGCTGTGATCATCGGTTATGGACGACCTCTTATTGTTCTATGCTGTCTTTTGTGTTTTTTTCTATGATCATAAAATCTTATTCTCACGTTCTTACTTTATTGCTGGTAAAATAAAAACCATTATCTTTAAAACACTGGCTAATTAAAACCAAACTGTAGTTTAGCCATAACTTTTGTAAAACTACATAGGCTCATCAATTCATTTTAGTCTGATTTTCCTAATTCTTGTTTATTCTGATTCTGACCGGAATTCACAATCATAACGTGTCTGCCACAGAATTTGATTGGTTTTGGACCGTTTTGCTAGCGAAAAGCATGAAAAACTAAACATGCAGCTACCATTGATAGGTTTAGTCCCTAATCCATTAAAAAATAAGTCCTGTCTGATTATTAAAGTGACTTTGGCGGAGGTAGCTTTAGAGGTTCGTTTCTCTTAATCCTTGACAGTTTTTACATAAAAATTAGCTTATGATTATGCATGGAAGTATTGGTTTTGCAGCAAGTCATTTTTTTCAACACACTAAGATTGTATCCCCTATTTCATTCAACAATGGTGGAACTGTAATGGAATGGAATGTTTTGTAAACTGAGATTAAAATATAGCGCTGTAGTTTATATTATTAGATTGAGGAGCTCTAATTTCTCTACTGAAATTCAGAAGAAGTAAGATTTCATTTCGAAAATGACGTGAACTTGTCGATTTTGAGAAGAAGAGAATTTCGAGGATATCAAGACATCAGGAGCTGAAGAAATCTAAAGATTCCGATTGCATGCAGAACATAAACGTTTAGTGATCAATCACTAGAGGGCAGAACCACGATTATCCAAATTCTAGATGTCATAATTTGGTTTTTATTTATCGCCATTTTGACAAACTTGATAAAGGAAAGTTTATAGGTACTCTTAATTATTGAGTTATATTCGCATTTTTCATAAAATTTCAGGCACTCGCCCGAATTAGAAATCTAATCTGCATTTACAGTTATTCAGTAACATAACATAGTCGACAATTTCTTGCGTCTCTTCTGAAACCAGAATATGTAACCGAGATTCCGAAAAGTTAATTCCAGCAACACGATCAGTCGGATTCAGACGAGTTTGAGCCAGCAGGAACATCATTCCGGTATGTTTTCACATCGACTAGTTTGCTTATCAACAAAGTAATTGTCGATAAACGGCCGCGTGCTATCGCTCACTTATGAACAATATGGCCACCTCTGAGTGCGTGAAAAGTTAGAGCTTCTTAACCCAATAATTCAGGCAGTATGCATGATAAGGGTTAAACATTCACAGGACTTCGATCAACTCTCTGAACAAGGCAAAAGCATTT
Source organism: Norana najaformis (assembly GCA_964023275.1). Lineage (NCBI taxonomy): Eukaryota > Metazoa > Annelida > Clitellata > Crassiclitellata > Hormogastridae > Norana > Norana najaformis. The sequence goes on from OZ029924.1 coordinate 1,364,929, forward strand.
AAAGCCTTGGATGGCGCTGGAAAACGTGGCATTTTCTCTTTTGTCACCGGATAGTAGGGTTAGAGAGTGCCCAAGCTCCGTAACAAAATTTAGCCCATCGTTGTTAATTGGACCAAGAGTTTTGAAGGCAAGTGGAACGAAAATATCTTGTAGCAGGAGTCGATTGTAATTTTATATCTTTTTAGATGCTGCAAATTCCACAGCTCCACCGGCCGAGACAGAAGTACCAGCCATGTACGAACCAACCACGGTGTCAGCCACAGTGACATCCCAAAACTGAGGTCTCTGTTCCATTAAATGAGTGTGAACCCATCTGGTTCTTCGCAGGTTCTTTGATCGCATGAAGACGGCTTCGACAGATTAGATAATTTAAGATGGCGTGCCAGGCCAAGCGCCTAGCCCAAGGCACAAGAGAGGCCATGCGATCCATCCACCTCCACAGTGATCCACTAGGGCAACGGTGTGGTTCGCAAATACTTGTTCCCAGGTGAGGGACAATAGCGATTCTCACACCCTCATCGTCCAGTCTTACGCAACAGGTGGTAATGGGTAGATACTCCTGCGATGCAGATATCGCTATGAAGCATGCCTGGTGGCATGAGTCGGTGAGAGAGAATTAGCGGCTGGTCTAAATATGATTGATTTTGCTCTGGGTGCACTATTTTACTCTCTTCGCACCAATGCTGCAGCATAGCTTCAAAGTGTGTCATCGCTGGTTTGTACAGTGCATAGCGTGGAGGATTGGAGAACTCAGGAACCTGCAGTGGAAGCCAAGAAGGCTGGGAGTGTATGCGAAGTCACCGGCGTATGCCCATCCCATGCCCATGACCGGAAGAGAAGCCTGGATCCCTTGACTGTCCGATAAGAAAATATTGAGGACCGAACAAAGGCTGTGGTGTAGGAGAGAATCATACTTTGAAATGTGAGGTGGTCCAGACATGGGCGGCATCTTAAGATGAACTTAGCGAGCTTGTAGCAATATAGGAGCATTGTGTTTGGCAATAATCCCCAATCTTAATATGTACCATGCATATTGCATGTCTAGGTGAATGCAGTCACTAGATGCACAGCTTCTGGCTAGGGTTAACTTCTTAAAAGATCAAGTTATTGTCGCATATATGTACACCATATTTTGAAAGTTTTTTACACAAAGTGTAATTGTTAAGTATACTAAAGCATTATATCTTGTACTCACATGCACCACTACCATGTTTTTGAGGAGGAGGCATGATACAAAGAATATGTGTTTCCTAAGACCCTTATCTGGCATCTTCGCACAGCTTCTGGCCAGGTTTACTTCAGTCTACTTCAGCTGCCGATATAAAGAGGGGTAACACTCCTTGTCATACTTAACTTAAGTTCAGCTTTTGATACTGTCAGTCATCAGATTCTGGTTGGGAGGCTACAGCACAGATTTGGTCTGACAGGCAGTGTGCAACTATGGTTCGTTTCTTACTTATCTGAGAGATTGCAGCGAGTGTGGTATGGGGGACTGACCTTGAAAGTTGTGAACCTTACCTGTGGAGTACCCCCAGGGCAGCGTAGCTAGACCTGTATTATTTGTCCTGCTTACCGATGATGTTACTGTCATCACGAATCTGGTTTTTTTTGGCAGATTTATCAACATTCTGACTCTTCATCCAGCCCTGCTTTAGTACCTCAACTATTGATCTTTGAGCAGAAGGAACTGAAGTGGATGGCCAGCAACAGACTCTGTTTAAATCCATCAAAAATAGAAATAATCTGGCTTTCCTAACCACACTATCTTAAGGATTGCCTGCCAAATCCAGTGTTGCTACTTAATGTCTATATTGCCCCGTCAACTTGGGCACATGACCTCTGATTTCTAGTTGACAACTACCTATCACTTAGTGTCGTTGCATGTGCCATTTAGGCTGTTGTTAATTGCATGCATTATAAATGTCTGTTTAATAATAATAATAATAATAATATTAATAATAATAATCATGATATTAATAATAATAATAATAATTGTGATAATGATAATAATCGTGATAATGATAATGACAATGAAAACGAATAATAATAATAATACTTGGCTAACTGACTAGTCATTTACATCGTTTTTATTTAAGGTGAAATTATCCAATGTGTAGTTATACCATTTAAGGTGTCACTTTTTGTGAGTTCTTCTAAATTACATAGGAACAATGAAAACTGACACAAATATTGATTTTATAATGGTTTTATCTTGTGTTCTTGACTTTGTTATTTAAAGGCTTGAAGATGCACGCAATAAACCATAACCAGGAAAAGCCATACGTATGTGAATTATGTGGCAAAGCATTTGGACAGAAGCATCAGCTGCAGTACCATTCAATAACCCACACTGGAGAAAGGCCATACAAGTGCAATTTATGTTCCAAAGCATTTACAGTAAAGAGCTCTCTACACAGTCACGAAAGAACCCACACTGGAGAAAAACCATACAAGTGCAATTTATGTCACAAAGCATATGGAAGGAGAGATCATCTGAAACAACATTCAAGATCCCACACTGGAGAAAAACCATATAGATGTGATTTATGCAACAAGGCATTTTCAACTAGTGAGAATCTCAAAAGCCATGTAAGAACTCATTCTGGAGAAAAGCGATTTAAGTGCAATTTATGTCATAAAGAATTTACAACAAAGAGTTATCTACACAGTCATGCAAAAATCCACACTGGAGAAAAACCATATACGTGCAACTTATGTCACAAAGCATTTGCACAAAAGTCTTATCTTGCATCCCATAAGAAAATGCACACTGTGGAAAACCCATACAAGTGTAATGTTTGCTATAAATCTTTTGCACGAAAGTGTTCTCTACGAATACATACAAGAATGCACACTGGAGAAAAACAGTTTATTTGTCAGTTTTGCAACAAATTGTTTTCAAATACAAGTAATCTTTATACACATGCAAGAACCCACACTGGAGAAAAGCCATACCAGTGCAATTTATGTGCAAAAGAATTTGCTTGGAGTGGCAATTTAAAAAGGCACATGAGAAGACACACTGGGGAAAAGCCACATAAGTGCAATTTATGTCACAAAGCATTTTCATCAAGTAGTGATCTCAAACAGCACATGATAACCCACACTAGAGAAAGAAGATACAAGTGTAATGTTTGTCACAAAGCTTTTGCAAGTAAGTTTTATCTGAGAAAACACACAACATTGCACACTGGAGAAAAATGCTACATTTGCCAGTTTTGCAGCAAATCGTTTTCACATCACAGTGCGCTTTATGTTCATACAAGAACCCACACTGGGGAAAAACCATACAAGTGTAATATATGTGAGAAAGTATTTGCAGTGAGTGGCAATCTCAAACAGCACATGATAACTCACATTGGAGAAAGAAAATACAAGTGTAATTTATGTCATAAGACTTTTGCGCAGAGGCTCAGTCTGGTTTATCATAAAATTGTTCACACTGGAGAAAAACTGTACATATGTCAGTTATGCAACAAGATGTTTTCCCGGCTTAGTGATCTTCGTGCGCATACAAGAACCCACACTGGAGAAAAACCGTACATATGTCAGATCTGCAACAAGATGTTTTCCCAGCTAAGTAGTCTTCGTGTTCATACAAGAACCCACACTGGAGAAAAACCATACAAGTGTAATATATGTGAGAAAGTATTTGCAGTGAGTGGCAATCTCAAACAGCACATGATAACTCACATTGGAGAAAGAAAATACAAGTGTAATTTATGTCATAAGACTTTTGCGCAGAGGCTCAGTCTGGTTTATCATAAAATTGTTCACACTGGAGAAAAACTGTACATATGTCAGTTATGCAACAAGATGTTTTCCCGGCTTAGTGATCTTCGTGCGCATACAAGAACCCACACTGGAGAAAAATCTTACATATGTCAGTTATGCAACAAAATTTTTGCAAATCTCAGTACCTATCATGTTCATACAAGAACACACACTGGAGAAAAACCATACAAATGCACTGTCTGTTACCAAACATTTGCAAGAAGACATTGTCTAAAGGGCCACATGAGAACCCACTCTGGAGATAAACGATACACGCCATATAAATCTCAAAGCGTTGTGTCGAGCATGACAGGGAGACGCCATGGACGTGATTCACCTAACGGTGACAGATTGACTGGAGATGACAACCGTGTTAACGAAAAAGTTTCATCAACAGAAACAACGAGAGACCTTTCATCCGGACAGAGTGAGAACCAAAGTAGAGATGACACAAAACTTTCTGGAGGTCAATGGACAATTGATCCTGATCTTCAGCATTTAATTTTTAAGCATTTTGGTTGTGGAATGTGTGACAAAATGTTTGAAAGTGAAACGGAATTCAAGGAACATTGTCTTCATCATTACTGTGATGCTCCCCAGAAAGAAACATTTCTTGAACTATTTGAAATGCATCTCTTCAATTACTTTCCCTAAACTGAGAAGATAGTCAAATTTTGTTGATCTTTTAAATTTATTCACATTACCATTCGCTGAGTGGCAATTGTCATCTGCAGAAGGATGCATTCTGCAGCAAAACTGTAGAGTCAAAGTGTCTGTCAGCAAAGGGTTTTTACCGTATTTGGGTATCAATCACCAAATGACGTATCTGATAGTTGTGTTTCCTCATATAGTCTAAAGTTATTTAGCTGTCACTTAGTTATACAGGTGGTGAAGAAGACTTCATATGTTATGAAATAATCAGCTTCTGGTTAGGCTTAACTTCTTTCAAAATCAAACTGAAGTCATTTCAGCATACAGCAGATTTTGAAAGTTTTTTCACATAAAGTGCAAATTTTTGTGTGACTGTCTGCAATACTAAATTGTCCAGCTTGCACATGGCAGGCATCACTACTATGTGTTTCAGATGGTGGTGCAATACATGTACTAAGAACATGCGCTTTCTAAGACCCTCATTTAGGTTTTAACATTACAACCAATCTACTTCGCAAAAAGACTAGTCGTTTATACCCTATCCTTTAAGCTGAAATTACTCAACATGGAGTCCCAACTATTTAAGCTGTGAAATTTGTACTTTGTAATTGTATACAAGAATATTCAAAAGTGGCATAATATTGCTATGTAATTGTTACATAGTGTTTTCTACTTTATCGAAGGTCTGAAGATGCATGCAATAAACCTAAACCAGGAAAAACGATACAACTGTGAATTTTGTATCAAAACATTTGCACAGAATGAGCTTCTCAAACTTCACCTAAGAACTCAACGATGGAGAAAAGCCATACACATGCAATTTATGTCATAAAGCATTTGCTGGAAACAGTTCTCTATGCATTCATACAAGAATCCACATTGGAGGAAAACCATTCAAGTGTGAATTATATGGCAAAGCATTTGGACAGAAGTATCATCTGGAAGACCATTCAAGAACACACACAGGAGAAAAACTATAGAATTGCAATTTATGTCACAAAGCATTTGCAAGGAGAGGATATCTGAAACAACATTCAAGATCCCACACTGGAGAAAAACCATATAAATGTAATTTATGTAACAAAGAATTTGCATATAGTAGGACTCTCAAAAACCATGTAAGAACTCACACTGGAGAAAAGCCATACAAATTGCAATTTTTGTCACAAGCCATTTGCACGGAAGGGTCACCTGGAAGAACACACAAAAACCCACACTGGAGAAAAACCATATAAATGTAGTTTATGTAGCAAAGATTTTGCACAAAGTGGGAATCTCAAAATCCATGTAAGAAGTCATGCTTGAGAAACGCCATACAAGTGCAATTTATGTCATAAAGCATTTAGAGGAAAGAGTTCTCTTCTCAATCATACGCAAATCCACTCTGGAGAAAACCATACATGTGCAACTTATGTCGCAAAATATTTGTACAGAAATATAATCTTGAATCCCATAAGAAAACGCACACTGGGGAAAACCATTCATGTGTAATTTTTGTGACAAAACATTTGCACAAAAGTCATCTACAAATACATACAAGAACGCACTCTGGAGAAAAACAAATCGTTTTCACAACACGGTGGTCTCTGTGCATGCAAGAACCCACACTGGAGAAAAACCATATCATTGCAATTTATGTGAGAAAGCATTCACACAGAGTGGTGATCTTAAAAAGCACATGATAACCCAGACTCGGGAAAATCCATACATGACAGGGAAAAACAGTGGACATCATTCAGATAACAGTGTTAACAGACTGACTGAAGATGACAACCGTGTTGATTTGTCAACAACAGAAACAACGAGAGGCATTTCTTCCAGACTGAGTGACAACCCAAATGCAGATGGAACACAACTTTGTAGAGATAAATCAGCAGTTAATGCTGATATTAATCGTTTTTTAACCCTTTTGGCTGTGGATTATGTGATGAAATGTTTGAAAGCGAAACGGATTTCACGGATTATGACGATCTTAGTCATTCGTTTCTTAGACCTTTTGGTTGTGGAATGTGTGATGAAATGTTTGAAAACATAAAGGAGTTTAGAGAACATTGTTTTCAACATTACATTGATGCTCCCCAGAATGATACATTCCTGGAACTATCTGAAATGCATCTGTTGAATTACTTCCCTTAAGCACAGGAAACAGTTCATTGGGTTTAGTCATTCTAATTCTGTTTCTCGCTATAAAGAGATATCCATAGAACTAATTGGATAGAACTAATTGGCCAATGTATTCGTAAAATGAAGCGAGTTAAAGCTCACTGTCTGGATCACAAAGAAGCAGCACATTTAATTCATGCTCTTCACAGAGTGTTTGATTTTCTGTCACTTTTATTCAACCAATTGCTCATGGATCGCCAAGTTCCAACCAGTTTTGGTCTGGGCATCATCGTACCTTTGGAGGGTTTGGCCACCATAGATAATAGCAAAAGTGGCAGCTATCAAGGCATTATAGCGTAGTTCAGATTGATCTAAACTCTTTGAAACGTGTATGCTAGCACATTACCATGCCTATTTAGTCACATCCGACTTGCATTTTGGATTCAAAAAGGTGTGGGTTGTTCACATGCACTTCTTGCAGTCAGAGCAATATTGGATTACTTACTCACTGTCTTGTCATGGTTTGACTATAAACTTATGTACACTGGTCATCTGTAAAGCTTTGAGAAAGTGAATCATTGTGCCTTGTTCATTAAGCTAATGGATAGAAATGTTCCTCATGAATTTTCTTAACCACTCTTATAACCGAGAACAGTCTTTGAGCAGCTTTTGGGAGATGGGAAAATGTCCTATCAAACATGATAACCCTGGCCAGATGAGTTGAGGCAAGGTGATGTTTTGTCGCCAATTCTATTTGCTGTGTATGTCCAACAACATGATCGAAAAATAAAGTTGATCCAGCCATGTTTGTAAAATTAGGGAGGTATTCTTAAGACGCCTTATGTATGCAGATAACCACCTCATAATATCGGCATTACTGTGTGAGCTTCAAGCAATGGTTGACATTTACTGTGTTGAGCGGACATGAAATTAAATGTAACTAGCATAGTTAGTCCTAAAAGATCGACAAGCATTGTCTAATGTATTTCCTAGTAGTCCGCCTCAGTGCGGACGTCCCCAGAGGGCGATTCAGATGGTAATAAGGGGATAAGAGGTCCAAAGTAGGTCAGTTCTGTGTATATCCTTTTTGAACGACCCCTTCACGAACTCTTTGAAACATGTCTTATATTGTGTGTTTTCCTATGAACAAAACATATTAATTCACAAGTTCTTACATCGGTTTTGGTAAATTAGACCCATTATTCTGATCAACTTTTCTAGTTAAATCTAGCAGAAGTGTACCTATAGTTTCCGTAAAACAACATGACACATCAATTCAGTTTTTAGTGTATGGTTGCTAATTCTCGTGTATCCAAGCACATCTCTGTCTGGTTTTTAGTGTTATTCAGAATAATAGAATGTGCCGGCCACAAATTTTTATTGGTTTTGGACCATTTTGCAATCGAGAAGAGTGAGAAAATGAACATTAAACTACAATTGATTCGTTTATGTAGTATGTAGTCTACCAAAATAATAAAAATGGTTCATGTTATTATTAAATTGGTTTTGGCTGTGTCAGCTTTCGAAGCTCATCTCTCCTAATTCTTGACAAATTTTACGTCAAGATCAGCCTATGACTACGTGCTGAGGCACTGGTATAGCAGCAAGCACTTTTTCTACACAATACCCTCGTATCCCTGATAATTTCATTTCAACAATACAGGGACTACTGAAATGGAATGTTTTGTAAGCATACATTTTAATATAGCGGTGTAATTGATTACAAGACTGAGATTTTAAAAAAATGTCAAGCTGCATCATTTTACACTAGAAAACTGCCGTGAACTTGTCGATTTGAGGAATATGAGTATTTTGAGGATATCAAGACGTGTTAGCAGCTGAAGAAATCAAAAGATTACGATTGCATACGCAACTTAACGTTGTGACCAATCACTAGAGGGCGGAAACATTGATTATCCAACTTCTTGATCTAATTATTTGGTTTTTATTTACCGCCATTTGTAAAAACTTAATAGAGGAAAATTTTGTAGGTACTCTTAATTATTGAGCTATATTCGCATTTTTCATAAGTTTCATAAAGAATGTAACATAATCGATTTTTGGACCTTTTTTGAAACCAGAATATTTAACTCCGTGATTCTGAAAGGTCGTTCCAATAACACCGATCAGACGGATTTAGACGAGTTTGAGCCAGCAGGAAGCATCGTTCTTGTAAGTTTTCACATTCGACTGGTTTAATTGTGAACAAGGCAACTGTCGATGAACGGTCGCCCGACTTACAGGCCATATGGCCACCCTAGAGTGCGTGAGAAATTAGAGCTCCTTAACCCAATAATTCATACAGAAGGCTTGCTAAAGCTCAAGCACCCCCAAGACTTCCATCAACTCCTGGAACAAGGTGGGGTGCTTCAGTAATTGAATAGCTTTCATCTGACAAGATTATGTATAGAATGATAGGTATGTGCATCGAAGATGGAATTACCAGCTGTCTGTCCCAACAATTCAAATAAATTTACATCAATGAACAGCTGTGAGAAAAAAATGAGGAAACACTTAAATTAAAACCCTTACGCACTTTCCAGGCGGGTTCCACAGAGGGACCGGACGGTCTTCGACCACAGCATTTAATGGATCTGGTGGACTCCTTCGATGCAGGTCCCGATTTGGTTTCCGCCATAACCGCTGTGGTTAATCTCCTTCTGGCTGGGACCTGTCCTTCAGAAATGCGCTCAATCCTATTCGTCGGCAACCTCTTCGCCTTACCTAAAAAGTAGGTCATCCAGCGCCATCGGTTACTACTGTCGCATCCCAAGTCAGAATGCAGCCACTGCGCCGTGGAATGAGCGTGAGCCCGTTGGGTCTTTTGCCGTCAGTTCTGGATAGGCCAGCAGCTTTTTGATTGTAAATGAAAACCGTATGAATAAGTACTCGACAGATTAGATCATTTAAGACGCATGCCAGGCCAAGCGACCAGGTCCCACGACACACGACAGGCCATGCGATCCGTCTGCCGCCACAACACCCCTTCTTCCTCTTATCTCTCTCTCCTGTCTAACCCCAAACACCACCCCTTAGCTGCCACGCTGTCTCCGTATGACTTTTTGGATCTTGATCTCGAACTGAACCTTTCTGCCTATCGATTTTGTTTTGACTGAGCGCCTGTGAATAAGCTGGTGCCCGCGGCGCGGCTCTCACTGGGCACTGTAGAAATCTCGGATTACGATTACGATTACAACTGATCCACAAGGGCAACTGTGCGGTTCGCAAATACTTGCTCCAAGGCGAAGGCCAACAGCGATTCTCACAGCCTCATCATCGTGTCTTAGGCCACAGGTGGTGCTGGATAGACCAAAGAACCAGTGCCCTAAATGCGGTGCAGAGATCGCTTTGAAGCGCACCTGTTGGTATGCATCGGTGAGAGAGGCCTTGAGACTATTAGCAGCCTTTTGGATTAGTGGCTAATCCCAATACGATTGTAGGTGGGACTCTGGTCTAGGTGCACTGTTTCACTCTATTCGCAGCAGTGCTGCCCCATAGCTTCGAGATATGCACATTGCATAATATCGAGGATTGTAAAACTCGGGTACCTGTAGGGGAAGTGCAAGCGAGGTCATCCGGCGTATGTCCAGTTCTCCAGTGTTCACCGGAAGAGAAGCTTGAAACCAATTGGTCTAAATAGGCCCCACGCCATAAAAAGGCATCCAGCTACGCAATCATCATTTTTATGCAAAGTTCTCATTCTTTCAGAACTACCACTTCAGTTAGGGTGGCAAGGATCAACCTTTTCAGGTACTTAAAAGGCGCAATACAAAAGTCCCGATGTTCACTTACATACAGGGTTTCTGCAAGGGAAATTTCCAGCTCAACCCAAGTGACCACCTCATAATTGGTGGACATTTCACCACATGCTGTAACACATGGTAAAAAGAAAAGCACAAATTTCTGCAATATTTAATTTTTTCAGAGATATCATGAATTCCATGACCCTACGCTGAGAAAGCATTTCTAACAAATCTTATATGTCAGATTTTCCAATCAATATCTTGGTGACTGTTAGTCGAAAATGGATGAAATTTTAACATCTGTACAATTCTTTGTGCATTCCACAAAATACAGTAATTATTGTTGTGCTGTGTAATCTCAGCTCTGTTAATCATTCTACTTCCAAATCGGGAAGCATTCAGTGATCACTTTGTCCATGCTGAATGAACATTTTCTATGTGTGCACTGTCTCTGTGAATGGCAGTATGCAGGTGCACAGCTTCTGGCTAAGATTAACTTCTTTGAAAATCAAACTAAAGTCGTTTATGTGTGCAGCATAATTTGTAAGTTCTTCTTTGCATAAAATGTAAATTTTGGTATGACAGTCTGCAATAGTAATATCGTCTGACTCATACTTATGCTGTGTTTGAGGAGATGGCACAATACAAAGAACGGCATACTTTGCACAGCTTTTGGCCAGGCTTAATATTACTTTAAATATACATGGCTGCCTCGACTTTTGTGCATTGCATTTCGTTTTAGCTGTAATTACTTGGTAGGAAGTCCCCACTATTTAAACAGTGAAATTTGTAATTTGTACTTATAAAGAAGAATAATTAAAACTGGCAAACATACTTGCAACTTAATGGTAAGATAATGTGTTTTTTTACTTGGTTGAAGGTCAGAACATGCATGCAATATATCAATACCAGAGAGAATGAAACAGCTCGGAATTTTGTAACAAAACATCCACACAGAATGAGATTCTCAAACTTCATGTAAGAACTCATACTGGAGAAAAACAGCATAAATGTGAATTCTGTGGCAAAGCATTTGGGTTGAAATATCAAATGGGTCGCCATTCAATAAGCAACACTGGAGAAAAACCACACAAGTGCAACTTATGTCACAAAGCGTTTGCAAAGAGCCGTTATCTGGAACAACATTCGAGAACCCACATTGGAGAAAAACCATATATATGTGATTTATGTAACAAAACATTTGGACAGAAGCATCGTCTGGAAGTGCATTCAAGAACCCACACTGGAGAAAAACCGTACAACTGCAACTTATGTCAGAAAGCATTTGCAGAAAAGATTACTCTGGAAAACCATATAAGAACCCACACTGGAGAAAAACCATACAAGTGCAAGTTTTGTCATAAAGCATTTGCAAGGAGCCATCATCTGGAACAACATTCGAGAACCCACACTGGAGAAAAACCTTATAGATGTGATTTATGTAACAAAGCGTTTGCACGAAGTGTGAGTATCAAATCCCATGTAAGAAGACATGCTGGAGAAAAACCATACAAGTGCAATTTATGTCACCAAGCATTTGCAGACAAGAGTAATCTGAAAACGCATACAAAAACCCACACTGGAGAAAAACCATACATGTGCAGCTTCTGTCACAAAGCATTTGCACAAAAGACAAATCTTGAAGCCCATAAGAAAATACACACTGGGGAAAAGCCATTCATATGCAATTTATGTCACAAAGCATTTTTACGGAATGGCGATCTCAAAGCGCACATGATAACCCACACTGGAGAAAAGCCGTACAAGTGCAACTTATGTCATAAGACGTTTGCACAGAGGCGCTTTCTGGTATACCATAGAAATGTTCACACTCGAGAAAAACCCTATATATGTAAGTTTTGCAACAAAATGTTTGCAAAACTCAGTAGTCTGCATGATCATACAAGAACCCACACTGGAGAAAAACCATATAAGTGCAATTTATGTCCAAAAGCATTTTCACAATGTATTGGGTTCAAAATGCACATGAGAACACATACTGGAGATAAACCGTATAAATGTGAGTTATGTCATAAGTCATTTATGCAAAGTGGCCATCTCAAAAGCCATTTGAGAGCCCACGCTTGGGAAAAATCATATATATGCACTTTCTGTTACAAAGTATTTTCAAGGAGTCATCATTTAAAAAGCCATCTGAGAACACACACTGGGGTTGAACCATACACGCCATATAAAGGGCACAAACTTGTGTCAGTCATGACAGGGAGACACCTTGGAGGTATTTCACTTAATACTGTTAACAGACTGACTGAAAATGACAACCGTGTTGACGATAAAGATTTGCCAACAACAGAAACAATCAAAGTCGTTTCATCTAGACAGAGAGAGAACCAAAGTACAGATGAAACACAACTTTCTGGAGGTCAATCAACAATTAATGCTGATCTTAGTCATTTATTTTTAAGACGTTTTGGTTGTGGAATGTGTGATGAAATGTTTGAAAGCGAAACGGAATTCAAGGAACATTGTTTTCATCATTATTTTGATGCTCCTGAGAAGGATACATTCCTGGAACTATTTGAAATGCATCTGTTGAGTTACTTTCCTTAAGCACAAAAATCTGTTCATTGTGTAGATCGGTTATTCGTAGTCTTATATTAATATTCGCATTTGTTGACGTTGCATTTGCTGCTAATTTGAAAACTGGATGTACCCTTATTGATGTGAAAGCCAGTGTAAAACTTAAAGGGAACATTTCAATAGGTTTAGTCGTTCTAATTCTGTTTCTCACTATAAGAGATATACGTAGAACTTATTAGCCAATATATTCGTAAAATGAAACGAGTTAAAGCTCACTGCCTGGATCGCGTTGAAGCAGCACATTTAATTCATGCTCTTCTCAGACTGTTTGTTTTACTCTCACTTTTATTCAGCCAAATGCTGAAGGATGTCAAAGTTCCAACCCAAAACTCACACTGGAGAAAAGCCACATAAGTGCTATTTATGTGAAAAAGCATTTCCACAGAGTAGTGATCTCAAACAGCACATTTTAACCCGCAGAAAAACCACATGTGTGTCAGTTATGCAACAAGATGTTTTCACAGCTTGGTAGTCTCTGTTTGCATACAAGAACCCACACTGGAGAAAAACCACATAGTGTAATTTACGTCAGAAAGCATTTGCATGATGTAATGATTTGAAAATTCACATGAGAACACACACTGGAGATAAACCATGTAAATGTGCATTATGTCATAAGGCATTTATGCAAAGTGGCCATCTCAAATGCCATTTAAGAACGCACAATGGATGTTACAAAATATTTGCAATGGTTCATGGACTAAAAGGCCATTTGAGAATTCATAAGTACTAGGGATAAACCATACAAGCGCACACTATCTTAAAATGATCTTTGATTGTAGCAGTCGTCTGATTGAACATAAGTGTTTAGCACTTGAGAAAAGCTCTCTCTCTGTGTGTGTGTGTGTGTGTGTGTGTGTGTCAGAGCGTTGTGTCGAGCATGGCAGGACGACACCATGGACGTTTTTCATGTAACAATGTCATCAGACTGACTGAAGATGATAACAGTCTAGGTGTAAACGATATGTCAACAACAGAAGCTGTGAAAGACCTTTCTTTTAGACGGGATTGAGAACCAAAGTACAGATGAAATACGACTCTCTCAAGATCAATCAACAGTTAAAGCTGATCTTAGTCATTTATTTTTTAGGCCTTGTGGTTGTGGACTGTGTGATGAATGTTTGAAGTTGAAAAGGAATTCAGGGAACATTCTTTTCATCATTACTGTGATGCTTCCCAAAAAGATGCATTTCTTAACTATTTGAAATGTGTCTGTTGACTTACTGTCCTTAAGTAGCCTACAGAAAGCAGTTCATTGTGTAAATCTCTTAAGCTTATATTAATATTCACAATTAAGGTGACCAAGTGGTTTTTGCCGTCTCAAGAATAACTGGGTGTACAGCAGAAATGTTGAGATCAAGAGTTTGTCAGCCGAGAGTTTCTTCTTGCCATTTCGACATCATTCGCCGATAAATGTATTTGCTTTTCCTCATGTAGTCTAAAGTTATTTAGCTTATATTTAGTCATTTAGGTAGTGAGGGAATCTTACAAGTGTCGTGAAGTATTTAATGACTTCAGCTACGATACGCAGTTTAGCTAAAAAATAAACAAGAGCAGACTGCATTATTACATTCAATCATCATCGTCATCTACTTCATAAAAATCATGCATGTGTCAGTTGTGAAACAAGATGTTTTCACAGTTTCGTACTCTTTATTTGCATACTGGAGTAAAACCTACAAGTGCAGTTTTTGTCAGAAAGGATTTGCGCAGAAGGGTAATCTGTTTAGCCATAGAAGAAGGCACACTGGAGAAAAATGATACAAGAGCAATTTATTTGAGAAAGGATACGGATGGAGTTCCATTTTCAATAAGCACATAAGAACACACGTTGGGGGAAAGACATACAAGTGCAATTAAGTGACAGAGCATTTGCCTTTACTGGTTATCTAACGTAGCACGTAAGTACCCATACTGCAGAAAAACCGTACAAGTGCAATATGTGTCGCAAAGCATTGGCACAGAAGGGTAATCTCAAAGACCATGTATGAAGACACACTGGAGAGAAACCAGACATATGCCAAGTGTGTAGTAAAGCGTTTATTTGCGTCAGTAGTCTTAATATGTATTTAAAGACCCATACTAGGGAAAACCCATACAAGTCTTTAGAGATCGTGCCAACCAAAACAGCGGGACACTCTGAAAGTAATTCACATAAGAGATTCAGCATATTCACTGAAGATAAGAAATGTGTTGACGAAATAAATTTGTTAGCAGCAGGAACTACGTAAAACCTATCATCTTGGCAAAGTTTGATGCCAAATTCAGATGAAAAGCAACTACCAAGTGATTCATTGACAACTCACACTGAAATTTATCATTTCATTTCGAAACCATATGGCTGTGGAATGTGTGATCAAATGTTTGAAAGCCGAACGGAATTCATGAAACATTGTTGCCATCATTACTGCGATGCTCCCAGAAAGACATTTCTTTATTTGAAATGCATCTGTTTAGTTAATTTTGCAAAAACAGTTCATAGTTTAGCACCGTTCATTTATCTACACCACGTGTAGGCCTATCGGTAACATTCGCTAAATGGTAAATGCCACCTGCAGAAACGGTTACGGGGGACAGTGAGGCATCCATGGATAGGGACAGAAGAAACCAAAGTGCAGAAGTCCTTAAGGTAGGTCCTATGATGGAGCAGAGTCAACGAGACAATTACGCATAAGGGTTAAGATATTAAACCCAATCTACTGCTGAATGGGCAGCCAGAGTAAAGTGTCCTTCACGAAGAGAGCTGTATGACCATACCTCGAGATACCTCCTATCAGAAGGGCAGCAGCATTAAGTACAGGTTGGAGCTTCGAGATATTAGCTAGAGAAAGACCAGGAAAGACAGCATTACCAAAGTTCACCCTGGTAGAGATAAGGGTAAGAATTAGAGTGCCTAGTAACAGCACATGGAAGGAGAGTGAGCGGCGGATGGTACGAAGCTCACGAAGGTGATAAAACATGAGCGGGAGACATTGTTTACATGATCAGTCAAAGATAGTTTCTGGTCCAGGACAGCTCCAAGATCACAGACTGTAGACGAGAACTGAATATATCTGGAAACCTCTGGTGTAGGTACAAGATACAAATCTTAGCAATCTGAGCACGGCTACCAAGCCAAATAAACTGAGTCTCATTATAGTTTAATCGGAGGCGATTTGAGGACATCCGTAGACCAATGGCAGATGTTGCATACAGAATCCTCTTCAGAATATTGATGGACAGCAACCCCCGATGGAAGGATAATCCCCTCAGGTCAGCATTGTACAGAATGTATAGAAGAGGGGACAGAACAGAGCATGGGGCAGCCCAAACAGAATTTGAGACCAGGTAGATCGTGTGGAACCAAAGACAACACAATAGGAACGGTCCGAGAGGAATGACTGAAACCAAAGAAGAGCTGAAGCAGTAATACCAAAAGATTTCTCCAGACGCTACCCAAGGATAGAGTGATCCACAGACTCAAAAGCAGCGCTAACATCATAAAGGGCAAGAAGAATGATGATGTAATGTTCAGCCGTCTTGACCGCTGAAATTTGATTTATCATGGCATTCAATAGCTAAGAGAACATGGCTTTGAAGAATCCAAAGCACTTTGACCGGTAATATCACTAAAACCCAAAGAATAAATATATAGTTTTATCCTTCAATCACTGCAGTGCCTGCTAATGTTCAAGACTGGGTTAAAGGTCTAGGTAAACGATATGTCAACAACAGGAAGCTGTGAAAGACCTTAAACTAGCATAATCGTTACTGTAATCGTTAAATCGTAAACTCGAAATTTCTAAAGCCTTACATAAAGTTAAGCGCAGGCCACTGGCTGATTTACAAGCGCTGAGTCAAGTTAGAAGGCTTGTCCATAAATAGTACATGAAGGACAAAACCCGTTTTCCGCTAGACCAGAGAGGCAAGGAGACAGAAAGAGAAGCTCTTATGGTGAGTTGTATTTGAGTTTAAAGAAATAGGGACGGTGGTGGACTGGACAGATTTGAATAATAGGCTCTGTCTTGAGACGGGACTGCATTGCTACTTTTAACGGTACATGAAGAAGGTTCGCAGCGTTAAGATGTATACTACTATATTATACAAAAAGAATTGTGCAATAAAGATTGGCCATTAGTTTCTTTAGTGTCACTAGTATACACAAATAAAAGTGGATACTCAATTGGATAGTAAGCTTCTTTTGTGCTTACCAATTGGTGCGTGACAATATTATGCTCAGTAAGACTCAACGCCGCCAAAGGCGGCCTCTTAACTGGCGAAGCCTTGTCCATGAAAAGGCCTGCTGTAGTAATTCAAAGCTCCGACTATATCATCGGCTCAATCAGCTTGTCACTGTTCTACTTGCCGTGAAAGTCAGTCGTAAAACGGTTTTTCCTCTGAAATAAGCTGATGTGGCAAGCTATTAAAACCAAGCTGGTAAGACATGCTTCCTAATTTTTAAGAACTCATTTTGAGGTCTACTTGATCAACACAAAATGACATGGCTGTTCACGATACATGTTGTAGTCGAATAACAAAGCCTCACAGCCGAGTCTGCGCCTCTTCCCGTGAAGTTCAAAAAGCACAGTTAATATAGGCGTACTCTTTGCTGTTCAAAAGGGTCATTTCTGCTGCATTACTGTTAAGGCAAATTTAGACTGGTTTATTTACATACATGCATACACATAAGCATACATACTTACCAACCAGCCTACCTACCTATCAACCTACCTATAATAATACAAACATACATAAAAAACACGCATACATACATAAATAAAAGCATAGATACTAACTATATACATACGATCGTATGCTTCATCTATGTGTGTATTTGTATGTATGTATGTATGTATGTATGTATGTGTGTATGTATGTACGTGTACACGTGGTCACGTACGATCGTACGATCCGTGGCCAATATGGCCGTTAATTTGCCAGTTAGTCTCATTGCAATACAGTGGTTTGTCATGGCGGATTTTGCTAAATAATTCCTGCATGTTGGAATTCTGTGTCAGAGTGTGCGTCGTCAGAACTCAGGGTAAATGGAAGTTTCCACAAATCAAAAGTGTATGAAAGAATGCTAAGTCAGCAATCTGTGAAGGCAAAAGAGCTTAACACGAATTCAAGACTAAAATTGGAGCACAAAACAGGGTATTTCAGCTATGTTTCGAGTCCGTCGTGAATTTCCTGTGTTTGTGGACGGCGCTTGGTTGCATATGATCACAGTATGACCAACATTTTGGAGCGGTTCACCTACTTAAAATGCGAACAGATTACTAGAGTCATGCGTCCCGTTACCTCATCCTTAAAATTGGAAGTCGCTCTAAAGCCATTGCTGCCCTACCCCTATGGAATAAACTCCCACCAGAAATACGACAGTTATCTGACCCATCACACGAACTCACCAACACTTCATCTCTTGCAATGAATTTTTGTTCTTGTTGACTTTAAAATAATTGGGCTACAATAGGCAGCGCTTTTGTCAGGTACTCAAGAGGCCCTACGGTAAGTATCTGGATACAAACATACATACATACTCGCACACTAAAGTTTAAACACTGCACTTAAAACTCATTTATTTAGACTTTATTACGATTAACTTAGTTTATGTTACGCGCTTTCGTGCAAGACTAGTTTTTTTAAAGCGCGCTATAAATGTTAGCTTACTTGCCTGGTGAAGACACTGTTCCACAGTTCGAATTGGCTTGCCTCAACTGTAATTATCATCAGCATTAAAAGGCTTATGTATGTTAATTGGTAGGTCTACATGTGACATGTGAATCACAAAGTCCATTGTTCTTAATATGTCGTAATAACGGTATACACTATCAAATGAATTTCAAGCAACTCTGTGGGGGATGACAACGTTTTAGTGGTAGTCACTGCCAAGAAAGGCAAAAAAATGAGACAAAGTCGCAAAAAATCTACCAAAAAACAAATCAAGATTGTTTTCTCAGTCATGTTTTGGTCGTATGGTTTGAAAAGTCAAAAATTTCCAATTCAATCCACTAAACATAGAGAAATTCAAGCACAGGGGGTTGCTGTAGTCTATTGTGAAATACTAGTAGTCTGAACGTACCTAGTCTACACGTGTGCCAAAGGGCTTTAATTTTGAAACGATTTTACACATATTTTAAAACATTAATTGATGTTTTCTTCTAAGTTAAACAACGCCGATTGATATAGTTCCGCGCCTTTCCTTAGGCTCCGTCTGTAGATAAAGGCCTATCTAGGTGGCAAAACGATTTTGTTCAGTCTATGCAGGAATAAGCTAACGTTTACTAAACAACTATTCTCATAGGTGAACTGTGCGGCGTTTATAAATATGCATTCTGCCTACTAGGAGTTCATTTCTGCTTCCAAAAGTACATGAAGGAAGTTCGTAGCATTGAAATGTAATTATACTTAACAAAGGAAGTTGTAATATAACGATTTGTCACTAGTTTATTTTGTGGAACATGTGTACATACTGTACTGTATGATAAGAATGTGTGCTAACTTTTGCAGCTCCCTGTTTACCAAGTGGTAACATCCTGTTCAGTAAGCCTACATGCGGCTATCCGCCATCACGTATCTATAGACAGGCCTAATGTAGTAATTTGAAGCTCCGATTATGTCACCGCCTCGATGCTTGTATATGCTTTAGAGCCCTTTGTTCCGGGTGCAGTAAAAATCAGCCTTAATACATTTTCTCCCTTGGAGTGAGCTAACACATCATGCTGAAAAACCAAGCTGGTAAGACATTTCTTCTATTTTCGGAGAAATCATGTTGAGTTCTACGCAGGACAACTCATTGTCTCGTGCCAGAGTATGTTGAAGGTCGGATAACAAAACCTTATATTGGGGTTTATGCTTTAGTTCGTAGGATTTCAAAAGTAGAGGTGTTTAATTTGTGTTGTTGAATGTGTGAAATTTCTATGCCATTACTGTAACGCTAATTTATATACCTGCATACATACAAACAAACATACATACATATATGTTCATACATACAATACACACGTGCATACTTGCATTCATGAATACATGCTTACATACATACAATCACGCATACATACATATAAACATACATACGTACATATATACACACACATATACATAAAAGCATACATACAAACTGCATGCTTACGATAGTACTATTACCAAGTTAATTTGAGTACGTATGAAAGTATTACCAGACTCACTCAGTTTAGTAGTTGTTGAAGTTTGTTGGAGTTTAGGATAGAGAGAGGGGACAGCTAGTGCAGAAACATCAACTGATATCAACGCCTGGACGTGCCGGCGAAGGAGGGGGAGGACGCCTGATTAATTGGTTTGTTCAGACAGAGAGATGGGACTGATAACTGGTAGTGAGTCAACCGGCCCACCCGAAAAGCGATTGCACAACCAGTTGCAATAGAGAGACAGGAAGCCAGACGGGTTCAGATACAGGGAGAGATACGCAGAAAGACCACGCTGAGTAAAGAGTCAGCTTAGACGCGAGAGAAGTCAGTCGAGCTCTGGACGCCACAGAAGACTGTCGAACTCAGGGTTCGCTGTAAGAGCTAGCTAGAATCGGTTGAAATGTAGGCTCTTATAAAGTCTAGCGTCTCCTGGCGCTATAGCAATCTTTATGGGTAGAATTACATCTTGAGGTTCGTCGTAGGCTAATGTTACCATTGCCCGCTCCGTAGAGTAACTCTGATTGAACTAGAGAATCATACTCGCGTTGTCAGACATTGAAGAATGACAATAAACTATGAAGGAAATTGAACAATGCGCTATGGACGTGAAACCTCGTATAGTAATTGGTACTGCACCAGAAACATTTATACTATAGTACTTACGACGTACATCAATCTATCTCTGCATTTATGCACATACGTATGACCATACATACATTCACGTGTGTGTGTGTGTGTGTGTGTGTGTGTGTGTGTGTGTGTGTGTGTGTGTGTGTGTGTGTGTGTGTGTGTAACTCTTGCGGCCTCCACACTCCAGAACCTCATCCCGTCCTCTATGTTGTCTCGGTCGTCTGGATCTATTTGTTCCCCGTGTTAAGTCTTCGCTTGCGCAGCAGAGGGCTTTTGCTGTTGATGGTCCATCTCTTTGTAAAGGACTTCCGCTATCGTTTCGTGCAAGGCTCACTATTGGTGATAGAGCTCTGTCAGCTCGTTTTTTAAAGGCGTTCTTATTTCCCCGGGGTTCTCATGCTGGAAGCTCTTCTGAGTAGCTTGTTCTGTAAGAAGCGCCATATAAGTTATCAAATATAATACAGTACAGTACAAAGTGTGTGTATGTATACAGTATAATATGTATGTTTGCATGCAGGTAGGTAGGCGAAGGTGAACACAAATGCAAAGTGTAGGCAAGAATGCGAAGTAAGCGGCATGAGAAGGCAAAAAAGCTCGAACACGGATTCAAGACTATAATTGGCGCAATACATGGTGTCTCAAGTATTTTACGAGTCCGTTGTGAATTTCGAGTGTCTGGGTACGTCGCTTGGTTGCACATGATCAAGGCATGACGAAGATTTTGGACCGGTCCACCAATTTAAAAGGTGCACAGGTTTCTAGTGTCAGTCACGAAGATGTTCTACGACGAATCACCCTAATGCTGACGAATGCGTGTCATGCATACGCTGGTGCCCCCCCCGGGATATCCGAATGCTGCGTATTCTACCATCTAGGGAGTAGACCTAATGAGTGGTAAGGTAAACATCACTTGCGGACTTAGGAGGCTGTTGTCGTTTCTCTTCCTCGATGCTCAGCAGCCAGGAACACTTTACACCACGTGAACTGTCAACTCTGGATGGGAATCCGTTGGTTTGGTTCTCAGTGTATACCGTAGTCCGCCTTTGTTGATCGTCTAGTTAACTGAGCATTACTTGCTTACAAATGATTTTTTGTTTTTACTTGTACTTTAATAATAATTGAGCTACTGTAGGCAGCGCTTTTGTGAGGTACTCGAGAGGCGCTATGGTAAGTATCTGGATAGAAACATACATATTCTGTTCGCACACTAAAGTTTTCGGACAGTGTGTAAGCCACGAATTGTTAAAACGGTACCTGCTTGATAGAGAACCTCTCATATAACATAAAGTGTGTAAGTCCCCCCAAGACGAACATTGATTCGGAATGTAAACAAACAATTGTTCTGATCATTGGTTCATTCATTCTCATACAAGGATTTAGCTGACTACGAGACAAAAACGAGAAATGGAAGAACCAGTGAATTCTATGCATGATATCGATGTCACATTCCCATACAAAGACTTTTTGAAGGAATGGATGGATCCAGACTTTGGACTGCTGGACAAACTGCGTGCGAGAAATGCTTTAACCGAGGAAGAAATCGATGAGATCAAGGCTCGATGTCCTTATCGTGAACGAAACTTGAAGCTTATTCATTTCATTCTGCTCAAACAGAAATTCAAAGAGCTAATCGAGGCTTTAAGAGATGCATCGCAGACTCACCTTGCCAACTATCTGATCGGAAATGGAGGCGAGTTTATTCTTATTTATAACTTATCATTCGAATTATTCTATCTGTTGTTATAGCAATTCGTAATAGAATTCGTGTTCTTTGTGCTTACATTAAAGATCTTACCTTATCAATCGAAGTTCATAACTGCCACTCGAGAATCGCCATGACGATTAAGCGACGATACTATGGTTTATATTTTAAACACAAATTTGTAAATAAAATCGTGTAATTCTCGACTGTAAATTACTACAAAAGATACGCACTTTGGCATAATCACAGGCTACGCTACAGAACAGCCAAGTGTTGGAGGCCATTTGGTAAGCATTTTGACAATCTTTGTAAATCCAAAACATCCGCTAAGTGAATACTTTTTCCAATCCATGCTGCTAAGTTCTGCGCAGATGGCAGTGGGAACGTTTATAAGCATTTGAGTTCACTGTATGCTGTTTTACGTGTGATATTCCATTTTCTTTTGCTGTTGACAGTCACCCTTAAATTGTGAAGTTCATGGCATTAATTAGTGCCTATAATGTTGATATCTTTAAGAAACTGGGTAATTTGGTCCCATTTTGTTTTCAGAGCATAAACCGGAATTTGGTGGAGACTGGCCTTTGGGTAAGAGAGAATTATCGATAATCGCTGCTAACACAGAATATTTGGTTGATTTTTTGGATACACGTGATGTACTTATTCCATTATTTTCTGCCTGGGTCATCAATAAGAGACAGAAGGAATTTATTGATTCTAAACGACCATCTTACAAGAAAAACGAAGAACTGCTAAAAATCTTGAGAAGATCCAGTTTAGGCAACTATTGGCAGACAATCAAATGTCTTCGTGCTTCCAACCAAAGCCACATTGCAGACATATTTGAGAAAGGCGGAGGTACGTCTGATATACTTGACTTAATCAACAGAAACATACAATCCATAATAAACTAGTAACTCAAAATCAGCACAATGAGACCAACTTATTCCTAGTCGGCGCTTGTGTAAGTTTCACCCAGTGTGAAGTCGGAAAAAGTTTAGCAAATAGAGCCAGTGTAATGTGGAGATGCAAAGCGTTGAACTTTAGTTTAGTGTCGTTGATATTTGCATTAGGCCTACTGCGAAAAACATGATTTGCGATAGAACTGTGTAGACACTTGTTACGGGATGAACCTAAGGCGCCTTATTTAGAAACTCTAGATTATTGCATCTCAGCCATCCAAAGGAGCGCGACTTGAGTTAGACTGAATCGTATGCTGAGTCACGTGAAGGTATAAGCGTATCCAGCTGAAGATTGTTACATGGTACGTCTAGAATTACGGTTTGCATATAGTTTATTATTTAAGGGCCTATGTTGTATTAATACTTCTATAATCGCGTTAAGGTTATTGCAGGCCTATATACTATACAGTACTTGGAGTATTTCGCGGCACGATGGTCAATTCGGAAGTGCGCTGGTTCTGTTATTTAACCATTGTGGGTTCGCGCCAGCTGAGCGGACTCCGTGTAACACCACTGGACCGATAATTGGCCTTGCGTATGTGAAAAGTGCAAGAAATAAAGAAATAATACGGTAGTTATGACATGCGTATAACATGTTATTGTACTAGTGTTCTTTGTTGATTGACAGTGGTCGTGCAGACAGACGCCGCTTTAGATGCAGTGGGAGTCGACGTGAAAGAGGCAGATGAGCAAATTGTAACAGGGATTACTAATGTGCTCGGTAGCAGATCATTACCTGAAAGTAATCGGATCTTGGAATTGGTGAAGCTGAGATTAATCGGGGCCAAAGTTGATCACAGTGTCGCCCTCTACTTCCATTGCCTTGAATTAAGAGAAGTAGATCGTCTTCAAGAAATTTGTGAAAGCGGATTCATGAAGGATATTGTTGAAACAGTGTTTAAGAGGTTGCTCAAAACTAATGCAAATATTCAAGTGACAATCAAGTGGGCAATTGATGGTTTCAATTGGAGCCCATATTTCCACAACGGTAAAATTTATATTAAAAGCTTAAATAACTGAGTGCTACGATATAAGTTTATTTAGCTGTTAAGAGTATTTTCATCCTTTCTAATTAAAACCGTGTAAAAAAGCTTATTAAAAGAAATTTCTCTTATTTGTACAATTTTAATAATAATAATAATAATAATAATAATAATAATAATAATAATAATAATAGTAGTAGTAGTAGTAGTAGTAGTAGTGGTAGTAGAAGTAGTAGTAGTAGTAATAATAATAATAATAATAAGAAACTTCTAATGCGCCGGTGTCTGATGCAAAAGGCATCAACCGATGGCACACCAACGCCAAGCCGCAATCAGGTCAATATCCAGAAGATCTGTCCACAGGACAGGGAGGCAGCCTACGGTGGATGAGCAATTTGAAAAAGGTAACTTTTAAGTTGAGAACGAAATGAAAAAAGCGACTGAGCAGAACGAACAGACATAGGGAGGGAATTCCAAAATTTAGGACCAGCAAATGAAAAAGCCAGTTTACCCAGAACAGTTCTAGTCCATGGTGTAAACAGAGAAAGACAAACAGATGACCTTGCTGAATAATGGTAAGTCTTGGGAATTAGGACTGATTTTAAGTACTGTGGTTGGCCATAGCACAATGTTTTATAAACTGTAAGTCCCAATTTGAAACAAATATTTTGCTGAACAGAAAGCCAGTGCAAAGTTTTAAGCACAGAGGTAATATGCTTATGTTTTGAAGTATTAGTTATGGCTCTAGCCAAGCAGTTCTGAACTCTTTGGAGTTTCTGCCTATTTGACTTTGTGATACCAACAAGGATTGAGATAGTCAAGGCGATTAAAGACCAATGCATTAGCCAATGATATTCTAGAAGACATGGGAACATAATGCCTAATTCTGCGTATGTCACGAATATACATGTATGATTATTTACAAATACCATTTTCATAGTTTGTGAGAGACATAGTAGAATCAAAAATAGTCACGAGCAGTATCAGACAACTCAACAAATGAGTCACCCAGCTTTAAGAATTTAAGCCATTCAAACTTCTTAAGTTGCTGTGGAGTGCCCAGTAGTAGAAATTCAGTCTTTGCTGGGATTAGGAAGAGTTTATTCCCTCCCATCGGAGACTGCAATTCCTCAAAGGCATCAGACAACAGCTTGCACAGATGAGCAGCAAGATAAACTGTCAAGTGAAATGTAGATTTGGGTATCATCTGCACAGAAATGGTATCCTAATGAATGATTGACCAGGAATGTACCTAAAGGTGTGGTGTATAATGTAAACAAGGGAGGACCAAGTACAGAACCCTGCGGAACACCACAGGTCAACAAAGCACTAGGCGAATAA
This sequence comes from Norana najaformis, assembly GCA_964023275.1. Classification (NCBI taxonomy): domain Eukaryota; kingdom Metazoa; phylum Annelida; class Clitellata; order Crassiclitellata; family Hormogastridae; genus Norana; species Norana najaformis. The sequence continues at coordinate 1,390,561 of OZ029924.1, forward strand.
AATGATCCATTTAAATATACTGATTGCGTGGGCTGAGATGAGTAGCAAACCAAAGTAGGGCAGGACCAGAAACCCCAAACCAATGCTGGAGATGATGCAAAAAGAGAGAATGGTCCACATGTCAAAGGCAGCAGACAAGTCAAGGAGAACAAGAGCTGTCACCTTACCCTTATCCATGGAGCACATAATATCATTATGAACAGCAAGAAGTGCAGATTCTGTTGAATGAAACTTGCGGTAAGCGGACTGAAATGGAGAGATTAGCAAGTTGGAAGATAGATGGGTTTTCATACGATTTAAAACTACCCGTCCAAGAAGTTTAGATACAAAATTTAAAGTTGAAATAGGTCTCAATTTAGGCAGGCTACACAGTCAACCTTCTAAGTAAAGCTCTAGAACAGAAATCCAAAGCACATTGGCTACGGGATAATTTGTTAGGCATACATTACTATGTCGCTCGGAATCTGCTGTGGCGTCAACCACAGACCATTATAGGATATTATATTTTTGGTATTGCGTGCTTTATTAACCATATTTATGCCTAAGTCCGTTGGCTTAATTGGTGGTAATGGGAAATCTACGCCTAGAAATCACGTGGACTTATTTGTAATTGAAGACGACGATCATAATGATGATGATGGTGACGGGTATGATACACATTTATTTACAGCATTCGATCCTTCTAAAGAGGAGCATGAAAGAGGTAAAACCCATCGAGGGGAAACAACTGTAAGCAAAATAATACTTCCCTTTAACATAATTTCGGGAGTAAGGCATGATGAAGGCGCTACAAGCTCAACTTTACATGCAAATATATACATACATCCATACATATATGCATACATACAGACACATGAATCCATGCATAACAGATACATACATGATTTAGTGATTAGCGACATATGCATATTCTAATCTCAGAAATTCTTTACTGCTTTTCTTGAATTCTACTAAATATCGACAGATATCTGCTTAACAAACTATGACTCCTACTGATAAGTTGTTATTTTCTACTTTGTTAGTGTTCTTAGTGACAACTTTATATTGGGTTCTCACTATGTAGCGATCACTGCCTTACCACTGTATGTGTTATGATAATTGGTCTGCAAAAGTCTTTAGATTGTATAAGATTAGATTAGATTAAGGTTGGCACTAAATGCACATGCGGAAGTCTAATTCGTTTGAATTCAATTTATGTATGTTACCAAAGACTTCTCAGAAACCACTTTTTAATGAGAGTTTATAATTGTTGTTTTTAAATGTAGAATATTTTTAAATTTCAGATTAATGACCTTCCACTGGAACTGATGGACCTGATTCTAGAAAAGTCTTATTTAAGCTTTCTCCATATCGAAAATGAGTCTCGTGAACGAATAGAGAAACAGGACTTAATCAGCAAAATGGCGTCCGTCGATTGGTGTTGGTTTCAACGACTCAAAAGGCGAAGATGGAAAAGGAGAATCTGGCGCCAAGTAACATGTAAGTACCAATGAGCAACATGAATGTGAAGGCGTCAAAGTGGAAGACTATACACCCAAGTCCTTCAAGTTGGTCAAAAAATGCAGCCTGCTATCATATTCACAATCGTAAATTCGAAATTTTTCCATTGCTTAACGCTAAGTAGCGGGAACCAGCTTATTCAAAAATAAGTCAAAATAAAATCGATAGGCAAGAATGGTTCCGTTCGAGGTCAAGATCCAGGAGTCAGTCAGGCAGGCATGCAAGTGCCTGCGGTGGGTGGCATTTGGAATTGGATCTGCAGGATAGATAAGAGGAAGAAAAGGAATCAGGATGTGTTCTGCGGAAGAGGAGTGTTTTCAGTTTCGAGTGGAAGAACAGGGCAGAAATTGAAAGAGGTGAAGTGATCGTGAGTTCATATAATGACGACAGTGTGACTTGAACCCACTTCATCAATCGTTCAAAGCATTCCAAACTTCAACTTCAAGTAATCTTGTTAAGGCTCTAAATAAGTTCACTCCAGCGATTTAGCTTATTTGTGCGCTAGAGAAACCCTGAGAAAAATATTAGAATATATAGGTTTTGAACATTAGGCTTATTTAAATATCCATGGTGTGTGTTGCAGCGTTTTGTAAAGAGACTGACAAATTCGCCTTCTACAGGATTAACCGTTACTATTTGGTGGAGAATATACTACCCACAGTTCTCATCAGTCTGTTGAGATCTGCTGACTGTCTCACAGATGTCCAAGCAAGACTCCTGAACAGACAGAAACATCGCAAAGACAAAACAAAGCGAGACAACACCGACATCAACGCGGATCTACTGCATGTCTTACGATCCTTCAACACTGACACAAGATACTCAGATTTCATTCGTTGTCTCCGACAATCCAACCAAAACGTCGTTGCAACAATTGCACAAAAAGGAGGAGGTACTTGTAAAGTGCTGCTTAATATATTTATCAAATCGCCCAAAACGAAGTACCAATATACGCTTTTAGTACTTTGGTAGAAAAACCTTCGAATATAGGGCCTACGCCCGTAATGCATAAATGTAGGTACAACTGTTATTTTGATGTGAAATGAAATAGTTATCTTGATACTGACATTCGATTATAAACGTTTGGTTTCTCTATGCACCCCATATAATGTAGCTTCGACTCATAACATATTGCATGGTATAACACAAATATAGCATCTGATTTGCATAAATATACAAAAAATATAAACCCGCAAAATAAGTCAAAAAACTGAAAGTTATCAAGAAGGCCAAAACTTTAAAATTTCAATTTGTGAGTGTAAACGCAAATTCTTGTAGCGCCACGACAACATAAACGCATGAGAGGCGCTCGATTATTGTATAAGGCTGTTTACAAGAAACCAAGCAATGTGTAAAAAATCAAGACGATTGGTAGAATTAAAACACCGTCAAACGCTTGAATGGCGTCTTTATCCAAAGTTTGCCTATAGACCTGCATAAATTGGTTAGAAGGTTAACGCTGTTTATGAATGACTTACAGGTAATTTATTTCACAACATTTTTACTTAAACAATGCATGGTTTCTGCATAGCTGTCGTAAAGGCTAAGATTGTGATCAGAAAAAGGATAAAGCAAGAGCAAGTGGTACAACAACAACTGTTAGTCCAAAAACTCAATTGCCTAAAGGACAAAACCAGATCAAGGGCGGCTGAGTTAGACAAACTAATGTTTCAGCTGACTGATGACCAAACAGAAATCCTTAACTCTTTTCCTGATAGACAGGCTGTGGCTTGGGTTTGGTGTCGATCGCAAATCGCTTTTGAAAATCTCAGATCGCAAGATGAACAACATGGCCTTGTGAAGTTGGTTTCATGTCTAACAAAGAATCCACAGTCAGCTGCCGGAAAAACACATGAAACTAATCAACGACAGGAGATCGACATTGACATCGACCAGTTCAAGAAAGAAATTGGCAAGTTCATTTTATTTATATTGCCAAAACTGTTTTTGTAGAAAAGAAATAAGTTATTAATTGTCGTAATTGTCGGCATGATTGCTTAATTGGCAACGATTGTCAACTGCTTAGATGTCTTTCTTGTTGGCTAAGCCCAGTACTCTATTGACGATTTCTCAAAGCAACGTGGATCTTGTGGCGATTGACCTGCAAATGCTGCGCGAGTTGTCTTCAGAATAGAGTTTGAGTTAGAGTAGTCAGTGACCAAAACGGAGTGCTGTGCATCGCGGAGTGGTAACTATTTTTCATTCTATCGTAATCATAGGCTACTAGTAAATTCGAGATTTCTACAGGGCTCGAAGAAGGCTAAATTGCGTAACCCAGCTTATTAATAGGCGCTCACTCAAACCAAAATCGATAAGTTGGGTGACTCAAATTCGGTTACGGGCCAAGATCCAAAGATCAGGCAGACAGACAGTCAGCCGACTACGGTGGGTAGTCTTTGTAACTGAAGGTGCAAGATAGATAGAAGGGACAGGAATAAGGACAGAATCTGTGAGAGTGTTTTCAGTTTTGAGTGAAGACCTGCGCAGAGATTGCAAGGAGTAAAAGTTTTGGGGAGTTCGTAGAATGGATTGTGCAGGTGTAAGATGCATAATGGACTGGTTTGGTTTAGTTCTGTATGTGCACAAAAGCATGCCAGTTGAGGCATTCGCAAATGAAGAATCGTTCGTTTGCCGATAAACTTACCGTTCCTTTCAATTTCTTTTCTTGACACAAAGAGACAAAATCATTAATTTTGAGGTCTTCATATAATGGTGTTAAATATTGATGCAAGTACTCATTCTCTATTATTGTGCATTTAAAAATTAAAACAGTTATTAGTCGAGCTAATATGAATAATACATTTATCTTTGTCTTAGTTCTGTTTCCGACCATTGTCAACTTCACAGCGAGTCTCGAAGATGATTATTTAATGGGAGTGACTAAACTGCGAAATGAAATCTACGTACTCTGCCTGTCGTTTTCTTCTCCAAATGCAATTTATGTCTTTCAGGACATAAATCCATTTCAACTTAAACGGAAAATCGAAATAAAGAACATCAAGTGTCCAGAAGATATAGTATCTAGTGAAAGGGTGAACTGCCTGTACGTTATTGACACTGGAAGCAATTATGTTTGGAAAATTGTAAGAGACGCAGATAACGATTACAGAACCATTGAGTGGTTATCGATTGGTATTGATTGGTCACCTACTCTGTCAGTGTCCAGGGATAGTCATTTACTTATTGTTAGAGGCAGTGGTCCACTATCCCGACTGGAGATCTATGGAACAGACGCCAACCTCCGTCTCTCCATTTGTTTGCCTCAAGACATCCAGTTCCCTCAACAGGCAATGGAAACATCAACTGGAAACTTTGTTATTCTTCACGACTCAGTTCAGGAAAATACTGATTCAAGTGGGATATGCACAGAAATATGGAAAATATGGGAAGTGACCAGAAACGGAGAGATGGTCATCCGTTGTTTTATTCCTCAAGACATGCAACAAGAACTCTGTTGTTTTCATCTTTCAATCGATTCAGACGATCGAGTTTTTGTTGCAGACAGCTGTCGAGTGATTGTCTTGGATAGCGACCTTCGGTGGAATAGAACCCTTATAGAAGAAGAGAGCGAACCACGGAGATTATGCTACGATGATGAGAATAAACAACTGATCGTTTTATCTCCATTTAGAGGATTTGGCTTGAATATTTATAGTTTCAAGTGACTGAATATTTTGACAACTCGCTTTCTTAAGCACCTCATATGAAAAGATGCGACTCAACACAATGGGAACAGTTTATTCTTTTATTCTTAGCTCCACCCTTCAAGTTTATTTATTTTTTGACCAGTATAAGCTAGTAACATTTCATTTATAGATTTCTCATTTACAGATCTTTTGGGTGATAATACTTTTCGCTTTCTCATATTGCAACACTAAAGTGTCCCACATGCGTCGCCAATAATCTTATTCATTGTGACCCTCTGCAGGGCTGATAGTCGGGTGTTTTAGACTTCAAGGGTAGAAGTCTTTCCTTGTCTTGATAAAATAATCAGTATACGCAGAGAAAGGTTCCCACGATCCCCAACCTCAGAGAAGTAATTATTTCCCTTAAAACCAAGTTGCCAGCATCTGGGGGATACTGTCATACAAATATGCCTAATGCTGCTACGTGGTAACCAGTATGCTGCTCATTCTGTCCGCTCTGCCAGGTCGCCACACACTGAGTTCTGCAATGCGGGGTCTCGTTGTTTCCCGCTCCGCCCATCGACAGGTTTACGTTGCGGTTTCTGCTCCACTGGATCGAGTTTTATTTAGTGAACTTTTGCAACACCGTTATCATAATATGTGTCGTTTTCTCAACTTCCTTGCATGATTTGAGATTGACGCTGGACCAGAAGTGTAATTTATCATAACATGTGAAGAGTGTATATCGGACATGCTTTTACAACCCGCTTTATATTCATGGAAACGACACTCGCTGACAAGTGAAGCTTCTCTAACCATAACGCGTGCATTTATACTCCCCAGAGTTTACTATGGCAACATTATTCTTTATTATTAAATGATGCAGTTTACCTGATTAGCAATACACCTAAGTTTTGGCACATGTGGCAAAACGGATTCTGTTTAAGATCTTAGTCTTATGTGGATTTGTCTTCAACCGTTCTCGAGCAGAGGATTGGCTGCACCAGAGATAATTTTGTGCCATCCTCTTCTCATCTTATTGCTGATGCTTAATTGTCGCGCTGACTGGGCTCAGTTTACCTTAAGAATCCATGCATATCGGTCTCAGCCATCAGACATCTGATCCTATCGTTGTCCTGATCAAGGTGTCGTGATTGTCCCACCAGTCCTGATGTTCCACAAAGTACAGTAGTATAGTACCTTTGTAGATCTAAGTTCTGAAATTCGATGTCTAGAAATATATGTCATAAGCTCCTCAGTATTCATGTGCCTCCTTTCCGTGAGCCGTAGAAAACCATTCTATTCGATCGTGGTTTTGTATAGGCAAGTAGAGAGCGCCTCTGAGGACTTAAAAAAGCGATTTATAAATTTGCGAATAAACGTACAATATGCTGGCAGGCAGTTCTTGCTTACTTTTATCTATAATATCTACGATAAACCTGACTCCCTTAGTGTTAATCGCGGACAGCCGTAAAAGAGATTGTCCGGTATGTAAATCTACTCAAACTATCGCCCCGTCTTTATCCTCTATTTTAGTTCTAAAATTCTGGAAGAACTAGTTGCTCATCACTGTCACTTTCGTCACACAACTTGTACCTTCCTTTCAACTGCCTACACTGCAGTACTTACCATTTGCAATCACATAATCAGCTCCAAGAAGAAAGGAAAAGAAACTGAGCACTGTCATTTTCTTTGCCTTTCTGATGCGTTTGATACCACTGATCAGAATATACTCCTTCACCGTTTCGAACAATGGTTTAATCTTTCTGGTTCCAATCTCCGTTGGTGCGCATCTTAATTGCACCCTTAATCTCATCGGTTAGTGTATACCAGTTCACTTGTTCGCCCACAATCTTGAATTGCGGCGTTAAAAAGGAACATAGCCTAGACGACGATTGACTGACCTTGTTCAACTCTTGTAAGTGCTGCATAATTATGTCGAGTGGAAGAGTGCATCTCCCTTGTTCAGCTAACTCTCCGTTAACTTACTTATTCGTTGTATTGTATTCCGTCATTCAGCACTGTTACATTCCTCAAAGTCAACATCATATTTTGAGACTAGCAAGAACAACATTTTATAGGGAACATTCACTAGGTGGTCATGGCTGCATTATGATTAAAGCCCGACAGCCAATTTCAGTCAGCCGCTAAACTCAGCCTGGAATTGCATGCTGGCTTCGACAGGTAACTCAGAATTCGGTTATGAAACGGCGACCCATGGTTACTGAATTGCTATCAACCGCGCAATAAGGAAAGGTATCTGTTGCCCGGTGAACATGTAGTTCCACAGTTCAAATAGGCTTGCCTCCACTGTAAATTGTCATCGGCCACATTAAAAGGCTTATGTATGTTAATTAGTAGGCCTACATAAGTGACATGTCAATAACGAAGTCCATTTTTCTTAATACGTCGTAATAACCGTATACACTAGCAATTGCATTTCAAGTAACTCTGTGGACAACGTTTTAGTGGTAGTCATTGCCAAGAAAGGCAAGAAAATGAGATAAAGGCGCAAAAAATCTACCAGAAAACAAGTCAAGATTGTTTTTCTCAGTCCTGGGTTAGTCGTACATTTTGAAAAGTCAAAGATTTTCCAAGTCAATCCAATTAACTCAGCGAAATTCAAGCACAGTGGGTTGCTATAGTCTATTGTAGGATACTAGTAGTCTGAACGCACCTAGTCTACACGTGTGCCAAAGGGCTTTAATTTTGAAACGATTTTTACACACATTTTAAAGCATAATTTGATGTTTTCTTCTACAGTTAAACAACGCCGAATGACATAGCTCCGTGCCGCTCACTAGGCTTCGTCTGTAAATAGATAGGGGCCTGTTTTCAAAAGTACATGAAGGAACTTCGTAGCATTGAGAAGTAATTATACTATGCAAAGGGAGTTATACTATAACGATTTGCCAGTAGGTTATTTTGTGGAATATGCGTGCACATAATAAAAATGCGTGGTAGCTTTGGAGCTCCATGCTTGCCAAGTGGTGCATGATAACATCCTGTTCAGTATGCCTACATGCAGCTATACGCCTTCACTTAACTGTAGAAGGCCTTAAGCGTGTATAGGCCAACTGAAATAACTTGAAGCTCCGACTATATCATCGGCTTGATGCCCTGGCTTGTAACGGCTTGAGAGCCCTTTGTTCCTGGTGCAGTTAAAATAAGTCTTCACACATTTTCTCCTCTGGAGTAAGCTAACATATCAAATTGGTAAGACAGTTCTATTTTTGTAGAAAACCTGTTGAGCTATACGCAGGACAACTCATTGCCTCGTGCCAGATTATGTTGAAGATCGGATAACAAAGCCGCATATCGGGGCTTATGCTTCAGTTCGGAGGGTTTAAACGATAGAAGCGTTTAATTTGTGATGTTGTAAGTGTGAAATTTCTATTCCATTACTGTTAACACTATGTTACATACATACATACATACAAACTGCATGCGTACGATCGTACTTACGACGTACATCAATGTATCTGCGCATTTAGTCACATAAGTATGAACATACATACATACATGCATGTATGTATGCACTAATGCACGTAAAATATGTATGTTTGCATGTAGGTAGGTAGGCGAAGGTGAACACAAATCCAGTGTATGCAAGAATGTTAAGTCAGTGAATAAGGCAGAAGAGTTTGAAAACCGATTCAAGACTATAACCGGCACAAGACGGTGTTTCTTTTTTTCGAGTCCGTCGTGAATTTCGTGTGTCTGTGGATGGCGTTTGGTTTCATATGATCAACGTATGCTGTCGAATGCGTTTATATGTCTGGTGTTTTCAGGGATATTTGGACATAGAGTATTCTACCATCTACGAGTAAGTGCTGAACAGTAAGCCAACGCTCAGCTGCGGACGTCGGAGGCTGTTGGCGTTTCTCTTCCTCGATGCTCAGCAGCCAGTAACTCTGTGCATTATGTGAACTGTCAACTCTGGACGGAGATCCGTTCAGGAAACATCCATTGCCCGCCTTAAGATGCACGCATTTGGAGACATCTAGGAAGCCACGCAGTAGCGCTCTTGTTAGGTAACTGAAAAGCGCGAGGAAAGTTTTTTGATACATACATGCATGTGTACCGTATCCCTCCTGTATTGAGTGATCTCTCTAGTATCTCAGCATTGCATGCTTATTAATGAACATTTTTGTTCTTCCTGACTTTAATAATAATTGGGTTATGGTAGGCAGCGCTTTTTGAGTTACTCAAGAGCTCCTATGGTAAGTATTTGGATACAGACATACATATATGTGTTCGCACACTAAAGTTTCATGAATGTCTGTAAATCACGTATTGTGAAACGCTGGCTGTGAGATAGAGCCTCTCATGCAGTATAAGTTGTGAAGTTTCATCCAAGGTGAACGTTGATTTGGAATGTAAACAAACGACTGTTTTGATCATTGGTTCATTCAATATCATTCTAGTGTTTAGCTGATTGAGGTGAATAAAACGGAAATGGAAGAGGCTGTGAACTCTGTGCATGGTGTCAATGTCATATTCCTGTACAAAGACTTCTTGAAGGAACGGATGGATCCAGACTTTGGACTGCTGAGCAAACTGCGTGCCAGAAATGCTTTAACCGAAGAGGAAATCGATGAGATCAAGGATCAACATCCTTATCGTAAACGAAACTTGAAGCTTATACATCTCATTCTACTGAAAAAGAAATTAAATGAACTAATCGAGGCTTTAAAAGATGCATCGCAGATTCAACTTGCGAACTATCTGATCGCAAATGGAGGCGAGTTTCTTTTTATCAGTAACTTACCATTCGAATTATTTCTAAATCAACACAGCATATCTGCCTGTTGTTATCGGCAAATCATTATGAAATTTATGTTGCTAAAGGTTGCCTTGAAGATCTTGCCATATCAGTCGAATTTTGTAGCTCTCACTCGAGAAACACCATGGCGATGTAGGCGATGACACCATGGTTTATATTTCAAATAAAACTGTAAAATTAAAATTGCGATATTCTTGACTATTAATTGCTACACAAACTACGAACTTTGGCATAATAGCAGGTTACGCTGTCGAGCAGACTAGTGTTGAGAGTCATTTTCTTCTGAATGAGAAAGCGTATTTGACTCCCCTCTTAGTACATTTAAAGCAACTCAAGGTAATTGTACGTTCTAAGCCATTCTGCTTGTTGTGGAGATGACAAATACGAAATGTAAAATCAATTGCGTTTACTAAATGCTAAAATAAATGCAATATTTGATTTCTTTCGCCCTTGACGCACATTCTTAAACAATAAAATTTATGCATTAACTACGGCCTATAATGTTGGTGCCCAGAAAACTGGGCAACGTGGCTGCAATTTCTTTTCAGAGTATAAACCGGAATTTAATGGAGACTGGCCATTGGGGACCAGAGAAGTATCGATATTCGATGCCAACGAAGAATGTTTGGTTGATCTCTTGGATACAAGTGATATACTTGCTCGACTGTTTTCTGCCCGTGTCATCAATAAGAGACAGATGGAATTTATTTCTTCTAAGCCAACATCTTACGAGAGAAACGAAGAACTGCTAAAAATCTTGAGAAGATCCAGTTTAGGCAACTATTGGCAGACAATCAAATGTCTTCATGATTCCAATCAAAGCCACATTGCAGAAATATTTGAGAAAGGCGGAGGTACGTTTGAAATACTTGTCTTAATCGGCATGCAATCCATAATGAAACTAGCTACTCAAAATACGCGCACTAAGATCACCTTATTCATTATCGGCGTTAGTGCTAATTTAACCAAATGGGACGCTTGGATAAGTCAAGCAAAAAGAGCCAGTGTAGTGTCGTGACGGAAAGGGTTGAACTTTAGTGCCGTTGATATTTACAAGACTGCGAAATACGTGATTCGCGACAGAACATTTTATACAAGATCGCTATAGATGATGCTCAATTTCACAGTATGCATATAATTTATTATGTATGTTGTATTCGTTACTGTACTAACACTAACGTTATAGTAGGCATAAAAATATACAAGTATCAAAGTATTATCGCGGCACAGTGGTTTACTCGATAGCGCGCTGAATTTATAGGCTAATCCAACGATTGTGCGTTCGCATAAGCTGTGCTGACTACGTGTACCAACCCTTGACCGATTTACTGACCTTGCGCGTGCATAGAGTGCAAATAATAAATAAATAAGGTAGTTATGGAATGCGTAAAGCATGTCATTGCACTAGAGTTAATTGTTGATTGACAGTGCTCTTGCAGACAGACGTCTCTTTAGCTGCGGTAGGAGTCGACGTGGATGAAACAGAACAGGAAATTGTAACAGGGATTAGTAATATGCTTGGCAACCGATCTTTACCTGAAAGTAATCGGATCTTGGAATTGGTGCAGCTGAGATTAATTGGCGCCAAAGTTGGTCACAGTGTCTCCCTCTACTTCCATTGTCTTGAATTAAGAGAAGTAGATCGTCTTCAAGAAATTTGTGAAAGCGGACTCATGAAAGATATAGTTGAATCAGTATTTAATAGGTTGCTCAATATTACTGCAAATATTCAGGTGACAATCAAGTGGACAGTTGATAGTTTCAATCGAAGCCGACATTTCCACAAAGGTAAAATTTATTATAAAAACTTAAGTAATGGACTATTATGATAGGCCTATATCTAGCTGTTTAGGTAATTCTCCTGTGGAATTAAAACTGTGGAAAAAACTTATTGAAAAGCAATTTCTTTCTCTTATTTGTGCAATTTCTACAGAGTCTGTTATAGGCCTAAGTAAAGTTCTAAAAAGTACATCCAAAGCACTCTGACTATGGAATAATTTGTAAGGCATATTACATATGTCGCTCGAATTCTGCTGTGGCATCAACTATAGAGCATAATATAACATTACATTTTTGGTCTTGCGTGGTTAATAACCATATTTATCCTATTTCCTTTGGCTTCAGTGGTGGTAATGAGTAGTCTACGCGTAGAAATCATGTGGATTTGTTTGTCATGGACGACGACGACGACGACGATGATGATGATGATGATGGTGAAGACGACGATGATTATGATACATATTTATTTACAGCATTCGATCCGGCTAAACAGGTACTGGAAAATGGTAAAGCCCATCGAGGGGAACCAACTGTAAGCAAAATAATATCTATTTCCAACATAATTTCGCCAAGTCAGGCATTTAGAAGGCTAATTATAAAGTTGATATACAAACATATATACATAAATGCACACATGCATAATTGCATACTTACATAGATACATTCAGACCCATGCATGCGTACATATATACATATATGCATACATACTGGAATGATTATCGAGACATGGAAAACCTAATCTCAGAAATACTATAAGCATAGTGTTGTTCTTGAATACTTATAGATATGGACAGATGCACGATTAAACAATAAAGAACCCCAATTAAAATTGCTATTTTCTACCCTGTTAATGTTCGTATTGACAAGGTTATATTGGTTTCTAACTTTTTAGCGATCATTGTCTTATGTTTTATGTTAACAGATCTAAAAGAGACTTTATATTAAATAAGATTAGATGAGATTATGGCTAGCACTAGATGCATATCCCAAAGTCTAACTCGTTTGGACGAATTTCAGTTAATGAGTTGGTTTTATGTATGCTGCCCAAACTGGTTTTATGTATGCGCCCAAAACAAATAAAAAGCCACATTTTACTGTGTTTTAGTAATTTTTCTTAATTTGGAATTTCAAACAATTTCAGATGTACGATCTTCCACTGGAGCTGATGGATCTGATTCTAGAAAAGTCCTATTCGAGCTTTAAGCTTAGAGAAAATGAGTCCCATGATAGCTTAGAGAATCAAGACCTATTCAGTAAAATGGCGTCCGTCGATTGGTGTTGGTTTCAAAGGCTCATAAAGCGAAGATTCAAAAGGAGAATCTGGCGCCACCTTGCAGGTGAGTACCAATGCCTAATATAGATGTGAAGATCACACAAAGCTGCAGATTATACACCACTGGTTCTTCCAGTTGGGGTAGAGACTCGAGGCAGAAGTTCAAAGTTCAGACGGTCATTTGTCAACAAACGCAGTCTGCCATGACCGCACTGTTACCTTAACCCACTTCAGAAATTGTTCATTTAAGGCTCTAGCCTCAATTCTCCATTTTGACATTCCAAACTTCGACTTCAAGTAATATTGGTGAGACAAGTTACGTAGAAAAGCAGTTATCAAGTTATATACAATCTTTCCGAAAAGGTTTCTATCTTATTTATGACATTAACTGGCATAATGCGTTTTAACGGTTTTGGAACCATAGGCCTATATGGCTATGCCTTCCTAATCGATTTCGACTTTGACTAAAAGCCTGTAAATATTTGGATTCCCGGGGCAGATTTTAATTTTTGTGCTATAGATTTCCCGAGAATTATATTACACTATTTAGGTTTTAGAACATTAGGCTGATTTCATTTTCCATGATCTGCGTTGCAGCATTTTCTAAAGACGCTGACAAATTCGCCATCTACAGGATTAACCAAAATTATTTTGTGGAGAATATACAACCCACCGTTCTTATTAGTTTGTTGAGATCCGCTGATTGTCTTACTGATGTCCAAGCAAGACTACTAAACAGGCAAAAACATTGCAAAGGCAAAACAAAGCGAGACAACATCGAAATCAACGCGGAACTACTGCATGCCATACGATCCTTCTGCACTGAGACAAGCTATTCAGATTTTATTCGTTGTCTTCGACAATCCAACCAAAACGTCGTTGCAAAAATTGCTCGAAATGGAGCAGGTACTTTCAATATAATAATAAAACACTTATGAAGTACCACAAAACCATATAGTATGATACACTTTTTATCAATTAGGTGGAATACCTTCGAAAATGGGCCCACTATGTATGAATAAAGTTACGACTATTTACATTAAAGTGAAGCGATTGAATAATATTGCTATTCAATATGCATTCGATGATCTTAAAATCATACCGTTATATTTAGAAGTCTATGTAAATATATATTTGTATTTATATCTTGTTCTAAGTTTTCTGTCTCTATTATAGATTCTACACTTAACATATTTTAAACACATTTTTGGATTGCATAAATATAGCATTTAATTTTGCAGAATTATACCATAATATAAACCCATAAAACAGGCGAAAGTGAACTGAAAGTCTGAAATTGATTAAAAGCTTAATTTGTAATTGTGTTCGCAAATTTAGAAGGCGCCACTTCAAGAAAAATTCATCACAGACGTTCGATCCCTTTAAAGGTTATTTATGAGGGGTTCGAAAACAAACAGATCCCATTTAGCAAATCAAGCTGATTGCAATAAGACCAGATGATTGCTACAATTCAATCCCTTGATTTGTCATTTGAACAAGTCAGTAGGATTTGATGCAAGTAGGGTTTTATTTTTCAAGTTATTGATGCGTCTGTATCGTAAGTTTGACTACACATAAAATGACATAAAGATTGAACAACTGTTTCTTTATGATTTAGGAAAACTTTGTTTCCTTATATTTTTCTTTACATGGTACATGTTCTCCATGTAGCTGTCATAAAGGCAAAGATTGTGACCAGGAAAAGCATAAATCAAAAGCAACTGGCACAACAGTTAGTCCAAGGACTCAATTACCTCCAAGATAAAACCAGACCAAGGGCGGCTGAGTTAGACAAACTGGTGTATCAGCTGACTGATGACCAGGTCGAAATCCTTAACTCTTTTCAAGACAGACAGGCTACGGCTTGGATTTGGTGTCGATCGCAAATCGCTTTTGAAAATCTCAGATCGCTAGATGAACAGCATGGCCTTGTGAAGTTGATTTCATGTCTAACCAAGAATCCACAGTCAGCTACCGGCCAAGCACATGAAACTATCCAACAACTCAATATCGACATTGATATCGACCAGTTCAAGAAAGCAATTGGCAAGTTCATTTTATTTTGACAAAACTGATTTTTAGAATACAAATAAGTTATTTCGTGCATAATTTAATTGTAAAATGCCTAAATAATCAGAGCCGAATTATCGACTATGCAGAACGAACGGCCGTAAATAAAGTAATTGTCGGCATGACCTTTGGATTGCCACCGATCGTCAACAACTTAAATATCTTTATGGTTGGCCAAAGCCAGGCACGCTACTAACGATTCCTCCAAGCAACACGGACCTGGTGACGATGGATCTCCGAATGCGGCGCGTTCTACAATCAGCATGGAGAGAGAGAGAGAGAGAGAGAGAGAGAGAGAGAGAGAGAGAGAGAGAGTGAGAGAGAGAAAGAAAGAAAGACAGACACAGACAGACAGATAGACAGACAGAGCGACAGAAACAGACATAGAGTTAAAGTAGGCAGTGATCAAACCGAGTGTAGTGCATCACTGACTAGGAACTCCGTTGTCCATTCCATCGAAATCGTAGGCTAATCGGAAACTCGAGATTTCTGCAGGGCTCGAGGAAGGCTAAGTTACGTGAACCAGCATATTCACAGTCGCTCACTCGAAGTCGATAAGCGGTTAGAGTCAGATTCGTTTTCGGGTCAAGATACAAATGGCAGGCAGGCAGATAGTCAGATGTCAACGGTGGATAGTCTTTAGAATTCAAGCGGCATGATAATTAAGAAGATAAGGAATCAGCAGAGTATTTTTGGAGGAGAATGTATTCAGGTTTGAGTGAAAGACCAGCGCAGACTGAAAGGTGTAAAGTGTTGCTGAGTTCGTAGAATGGGTTAGATAGGCGTATGATGGGTTGTGGACTGATATAGTTTAGTTCTATGTGTGCGCAAAAGCATGGCAATTGAGACATAAGCATTTAGAGAATCATTCGCTTCGTAATGAACTTATCATTTCTGTCTTTCCCAGTTCGCTGTTTCTTGAATAAAAGACAAAACCATCAGAGTAAATTTATGGAATCGCGTTAAATATCTGTGCAAGTACTCATTTACTAAGAGTACATTTTAATTTAAATCAGCTATCAATCGAGTACAAATGAATAAAAAATTGTTTTTGTAGTTCTGTTTCCGACTGTCGTCAACCTCACAGCGAGTCTCGAGGTAGGTGCAGGAGAATTCGTGGTGGGAGTGACTAAACTGCGAAAAGAAATCTACGCACTCTGTCGGTCATTTTCTTCTCCAAATGTAATTCATGTCTTTGAGGACACAAATCCATTTCATCTTCAAGGCATAATACAATTAAAGACCATTGGGTGTCCAGAAGATGTTGTATCTAGTGCGAAAGAGAACTGCCTATACGTCATTGACACTGGAAGGAAATATGTCTGGAAAATTGTACGAGAAACAGTTAACAGTTGCAGAACCATTAAGTGGCTGTCGATTGGTATTGATTGGTCATCTACTCTGTCAATCTCTAGGGATGGTGATTTGCTGATTGTTAGAGGTAATGGCCCATTATCCCAACTAGAGATGTATGGAACAGATGCCAACCTCCGTCTCTCCATTTATTTGCCTCAAGACATCCAGTTCCCTCAACATGTAGTGGAAACATCAACTGGAAACTTTGTTATTCTCCATGAGTGGATTGAGGAGGAGGAGGAGACTGATTCAAGTAGGGTATGCAAACACATATGGAAAATATGGGAAGTGACCAGAAGCGGAAAGATGGTCATCCGCTGTTTTATTCCTCAAGTTATGAAACAAGAACTCAGATATCCTCATCATATCTTAATCGATTCAGACGATCGCGTTTTTGTCGCAGACGCAAAGAATCGAGTTATTGTCTTGAATAGCGATCTTCAGTGGAATGGAAGTCTTATTGAAGAAAAGAAGCTCCAACCTCTGAGATTATGCTTCGATGATGACATGAAACAACTGATCGTTTTATTTGAGTTTAGAAGATTTGGTATTCGTGTTTACAGTCTGAAGTGACTAACTATTCTTGACTTGCGCATCCGTAAGGATAGCACTCAACAAACTGGAAACATTTGTATTCTTTTCTTCTAAGCTCCACCCTTTAATTTTATTCCTGTTGGTACCCGTATAAGTTAAGAATAGCTGGAGAACTTTAAGAAAAATTTACATATTCAATGTAGAACTGATTTAGATTGTGCAGCTAGTGTTGCTACAAAACAGACATCAGTAAAAACACAGACTCTCCAATTACCGAAGATGAAGAACTGTGCTGAGATGCTGCTGCTGCTGCTGCTGCTGATGATGATTGTGACAAATAGAGCTGTTGTAATTACTTGACATTTAGGCAGTATTTAGTTAGACTGTTAATATTCTGATCTGCACCTGATTATAGGACATTCGCTGTGCACATCTAGTTGCCCCTAGTTCAGTTGGAATGCAAATTAGCTTACCTGTCTGACACATTATTATAACTGCGTTACAAAAAGTCATAAATTTCAGCTATGCAAATACTCCAACCTTAGTGTGACTCCTATATGTTGCAATCTAATTCCCAGACTTATCGTTATTCAACCAGGTCACTGATTGCCATTCTCTGCTTATATCTAAAACTCGAACTGCTCTTGGTGAATGGGTTTTTTCGGTTTCTGGACCTCGATTGTTTTACCCTTCCTGTATCTGCTTGTTCTGCTCAGCCGCTTCTGTAATTTCATTCTCAAGACTCACGTTTTCATCTTTTCATATTGATTATCCACCATAGGCCGCCTTTTTGTCTTTAGTAGACTGATCTTCTGGATATTAACCTGATTGCTGTATTATTCAGTTGCTTCAGCTAGGTCTATATCCCGACTTGCTGTTGTACACAGAAGAAGAGCAGCACCTTAAGCTAGCCAGACAGGCAGCCATGGGTATGAAGTGTTAACAACTTCATTTTTCTTAGCCTCAGCAGATGGACGTGAGTGGCTAGTCCTCTTCTTCACCGTCTGATCTTCCCACTGACAGTGTATGGTCAGTGTACTCATTATACAGGTAGCCTAGTTGGTCTATGTTCGTTGACTAACACACATGTAGTGTACATTTGATAGTTGTTCGTTACGCAAAAGGACTATGCAAACTCTTATTAAACAGAAATGGGCGTGCTACCCTTAATACTGCCGTGCTGTATCGTGTCACGGTGTGTCAAAAGGTATGTCTAGCTTGGTCCTGTCTTTTTTATGCAAGCCTGCCCTACCTCGCATGTGTTCTCTTCTCTGAACCACTGGACCATGGCCAAAAGGAACCAGAGGTGTTTCACGGTCGACTCGTTACACAATGCAAAGTGATTCTGCATACCATGCATACTCAGTATGTTGAAGGCTGGCCAGAATATAAGCCATCGAAGTCCACAAAAGAACCAGCTTATCTTGGTTTCGGTGGCATCAGCTTTTTGACGTAGTGCTTTTGTGTAAAAACAACATTTTTAGAGTGTCCACATTTCCAAGTTGTTCCTAAATACAATGTCTGCTAGCAGCGAATACTAGTGTGCTACAAAGCCCATGGCTATAAACTGTTGGATGTTTAATGTCACTAAAGTTTCAACCTGTTACCACAGCTGGCCTTTTATGATGTCTGGCCATAGTGACTGTTCTTGACCACCAGACAATCAATTCTATGAGCTGCTGACTACATCAGTAGCCACTATTTTCAGACATTTTTGTAGATTCGTGTCAATCTAACTGTGTGAATATAGGTCAGCGAAAAGTTTTTCATTATGACAACATTTATAAGCGTTTCATCGAAATTAGTGCATGCCTTATGCTTCAAAAGACTCATACCGGACCGCATAAGATAATCAGTCAGGATGTTTATGCGGGTGGAGAAAATGTTTTGCAAAAGCATTATCTGATGACGCAGAACATCTGTTGTGTAATATAATTTGTCTGGTCACAATCATCGTCATCATCATCAATGTCGTCGTCATCATCATCAGTTTCTGACGATAGCCATTTGGCTGCAATAGGTGCGAGCTGATGACCTCCACTTTCCGGTCATTTATCAAGTTATAATTGTAATTGCAATTATAACTGTAATCATGACAATTTATGCAGCATTCGTCAGTAGCAAGCTACTTCAAAGATGCGGAGCCAGTGTCATGTTTAATTCTTGGAAGTCCCTTTATACCTTTGTTGATATTGTCTGTGCAGCGCAGTCATCCTCTTTCTCTGGTTCCGTTTTCTCGAATTTTTGAACTCACAATAGCTATGTTTCTTGGGCAATGTTTGGCATAAGCAGAACTGATTACCGTTACAATCATAATAGGCGTATCAAAATAGGCCTTGCAGAACCCAATGAAGGCACTATGTAATGTTAAACCTGCAGCAAGGTGAGCTTTGGATAATTCGCCTATCATGGCCTAAGTTGAATCAACTAAGCAGACTAATCGGCTAATTAATTTGCTTTCAGAGCTTTAATCATGATGGTCGTAGAGGCCTATAAACGGACCCACGCTGTACATAGACCAATTTAGACTTACATATCCGGGTGTTGGGCAATATTGACACAGTTCGCAGTCAGCTTGTCTTGGCTGGACTTTAAACATCGCAATAATTATATGACAGCCTATTAGGAATTTACTCATGCATAATTCTGACCTAATCTAATTTATTCTGATCTCTTCTAGGTCAGTCCAATTCAAGTGCCCCAACCCATTCCGATCCCAACCGATTTATTCTAATCTAATCAAATACAATTCAATATAATCTAATTCCATCCAATCTATTCCAATCTTATTCAATCTAATCCAACCTAGTCCAATTCAATCTAGTCTAGTCTAGTCCAAAAGGGTGAGGTTTTAGCACAGATGTCAGCATCAGAAAACCTTCAAAGTGTACAGAAACAGATGCAGAGAATTCCAGAGCCTCGGAGACCAGCAACCGAGAAAGCGCTGACCATTAAGTATGTGAACATTTTTTGTCTCTTTATAGAAACGTAACACAATCTTAAGTGTGTCAGAAACGCTGCAGTTGTATCAAAACCAAGAAACTTCATAATATTCCACACCAAATCACCAAACTTCCTCTTAACAGCTGTTGTTGTGTTCGCTATACAAGGATAGTGACATCATCCAGAACACAACTTTGGCACGGAAGAATTTCTGCTCGCCTTAGGGATGTTATCCGTAGATAAACTCCACAACAACGTGGTTACAATTACTTATGAAAGGAAGACTCACATTATCTTTCGCAATAAAGTGGAACAGCATATTCCAATATGAAGCATCGTACCGACCATACAAATATCTGGATGTGATGCTAAATACATGTAAGATTAACCATTATTTAATGATATCTCATAGATATCTTTAACGACATCTCTTACGGCATGTTCCTTCTACCCGTTTTCTATTGTAAAGTTTTCCATATCCTCCAAGTGAGACATAAGGGATGAGCTCATTTCCTTTTCTTTAGGCCTTTGAGCCGGCAATAGACGAAACCCAAGATCCTGGACACGGGGCCAGCGCATTGCAAGACTTTCCTTTACTCTGCAGCTTACGCCGGTACTCAATTATGCTGCTTTTTGACAGAGGCACGGTATGCTCAAGCAACTTGCACGGGGTCGTTACGTGGAGTCGAATCCGCACCCGCATGATCACTGACCTAACCTGTTAGGCTTACCCAAAGACCACCGTGCCGCACTTTCTATATTATCATCGAAGAGATATAATACTCCACAATTTGTTCAGCTGGCTAGAGACTTGAAACAGGCGCAACATTTACTGAACACCCTCGCATGTATCACACTCACAGCTCGGACACAATACAGCTCACGCTTGCCTTAACTGCGTCTATATAAGGCAACCTGCACAGTCATCCTCATTACTAATGCTGGCCTTCGATCGAGTGGAGGATCCCAAACAGCGCTGAGGTCGACCATTCACAGCCACTTGAGCCTTGAACGTGCAGCCTCGTCTACACTCATAACACAGCAATGACTGGTAAGGGAAACGTTGTTTTCATAACCTATTCTAACCATATTATAGCACCGTTTCCATAGCACATAAGTTTGTAAGTCGTGGGTCTCTTCGAAGGAAAACCGACATATCCAGTCAAGTTGAAGGAGACAAATAAACCGGAAGATATGCTTTAAAAGTAACTTTCGATTTCGTATCACGTACAAAGTTTCGATTAGAGAGTGAGTATATGGTATGATACTTTCGAAATACTTCATACAGGCTGATTTCTTCCTTGTTCTTCATTGCTGAACTTGCAATAGGCAGCTTGGATCTTCGTCGTGTTTTGATCGTTACTTTCCAATGACCTACCAAGAAACCTAAGACAACTACTCTTGAGCTTTCACAGCCTTTATTTTTTTATCTAAATGTTGGAATTCTCTCCCTGCATTTTTCCTGCTGGTCAATCATTATACACAGGCGCTTTAGGAATTGCTAATTAATAGATAATGATTCCACCTGGTAACACCATCTTGTTCTATGGCCCTTTATTGGTGTTGTTGGATCGGGAGTGCTGCTGATGAGTTTCCTTGAATCGGCGCTAAATAAGCATTCGTTTATATCATGTTACTATGAACAGATCCATCGCAATATTGCACAAACTAGCAATCGATCCCTGATTCTACACAAGCAAAATTGCACGACCCCAGGATTCAAGTCATTTGACACATACGGCGGATGAAATTCTGAGGGTCTTGTGGTTATGGTCATATTCTAATGACATCGTATAGACTTACACGTATCGGTCATCTGACGAAGACTTTTACTGTTGAAACCGCATCTAAACATACATACATGCATGCATACATACATACATATATGCATACATACATATATGCATACATACATGCATACATACATACATTGAGTGAAGATGTATTTAGGCGTATTTACTGTTTCTGAACATTTGAATCAAAGGTTTTCTGGCCACAATGTTTTCTGTGTAAATAAGAGGAAGTCACTTTTGTAAATGAATATGAGGCGTGTGTTGGTATAAGACGCGATGGCTTAAAGCTTCATCCATCTGTCAACAAAGCACTCATTGTGAAGCAGTCATACCCATGCAACCTGATATTCATCGTGAATGGCTACAGGCTGGTCATAAATCTATCACCCCGGGAAACTTCGGTCTACTGTGAGACATGTGCACAACCCAAGTACACCATTTAAAATGCGTCGCCCATAGCTCAGAGGCATGAATTCTATCACGACTGACTAAACGCGAGACACCTTGAACTGAATTTCGTAACTGGATATAAGAAATAAGATAACGGTACATGACATAACAATCTTAATGAACTTCAACACCATTTTAGGGTAGCGTAAGCAGCGTTTTGTGAGGTACTTAAAGGCGCTATATTAAGTATCAAACTAACGAACCATCTAACCAACTAACTGCAAAAAATGACATAGCACAGGAGCACAGCTTCACGTAACGCAACCTACCAGCTATCTGTCTGTATGTCATTCTGCAAGTATTCACCGACCAGATTAGGTAACTTAATGGCTCGATTGTGAAACCTTCCATAAAAAATTAGTCCCGAGAAGCAAATTCATGGGGATTGAAAGATTGTGGGGCACGGTAGCCGATTATTCCTCTTCTTTCCCTTATCTATCCAGCAAATCCAATTCCAAATACCACTAACCGTAGCCTTCTGACTGCCTGCCTGTTTCTTGGATATCGACCTGGAATCGAACCCCTCTCGCCGACCGATTTTTTTCTGACTGAGCGCCAACGAATAAGCTGGTTCCCGCGACTTACCTTTCGTTGGGCGCTGTAGAAATCTTGAGTTTACGATTACGATTGGTTAGAGTGCTCGGCCTGTAAAGAGAAGAGTACGGGTTAGAGCCTTCTTCCTGAGACGGTTACCGTGTAGGGACCTTGAGCAAGTCTTGCACTCGTAATTGCTCAGAGTCATCGATATATGCTTAGCCGTTAGATAGTGGCGCTTAATAAATGCAGATATAATAAAATAATAAGAAGAACCTTTCACTGAACCACAAACACAACAACAACTGGACAACCTCTCCTTGCATGGCTTGGCAACCAGTTGTCAATTTTAAATGATGCACAGCGATTCGATCCCCGGACCCAGCGGTGAACGACAACTGCGTTTCGCAATCTGCAACGCACAGGTAATTATTCACATACAACAGTGTCTGCTTTTAACAGACATTAAGATGGTCGTGTCCTTTCGTATTATACTGATGTGACTGCGTGTGAGGTTTTAATTGTGCTTTTTATTCGACTCTGTGGGATGCGTTGTGCAAGAGATGTTTACATAAAACAGCACAGACGAATGAATTCACACTGAGGTCGTGTCAGACTAGGTCACCATAACTAAGCCAGTTTTATTGCTATTTCGAGAATAAAATGAGAACCTATGCAGTCTCATTACGATAAAATACTGTAAATATCATTAAATATCATAGCCGTCATCTTCGTCATCTTCATCATCTTTGTTGGTGTCTTCATCATCATCATCTCATCATCTTCATCATCTTTGTCGTCGTTTTCGTCATCAACATGATGAATACACGAATAATGAAAGGTGGTGGCGGTGGTATTGGTGGTGATTATGATGATGATGACTGATGATGACGATGATGTTGATTGATGATGACGATGATGATGATGATGATGATAATGAGATGATGATGAAGTGTAATTCATGAACTTAGGTACATAGGATTTGCATAAAATGTATCATTTCGGAAATTAAAAATATGTCACAATTTGACATAGGGCTACTTTCATAAGCCATTTCTTAAAGTACTGTTTCACTGGCAGTGAAACTGAGGACTTGAGGATAAAATATCTTGAACATTCACATCGTATAACAATGACGTCTAATGATACAATCTGAACTCCGATATACTGGGTCTGCATAAAATGTAAGGTATGAAACTACAGAAGAACCATAGTCAAGCACTGTTTGTGCTCCGCATAATTATGCTTATCAATAATAATCTATTCTGAAGACTTTATCGTAAAAATCAAGGCTTCAGTCATCCTTTGCAATAAAGCAAAATCGAATATCACATTTTATAAGAATTTGGACCACAGGAATCCAGATGATGTAGTCATTTTTGGCAAAATACTAAGTATTAATGCAGTCGTAATCATAAACGTCTATTAACTATTACAAACGTATTCAAGATCATAACGAGAGCAATATCGACGTAATATTGGTTGTTGATTAACAAGTGAATGTTTCTGTTTCTGGTATTTAGGTCTCATAAGAGCAAAACAGTATGACTGGAAGGATTCGAACCTCGCTCTCTTCGGATCCGACACAGAAAAACAAGTGAAGAGTAAGCACCGCACATTGATTATTGCAATATTATGTCCATAGCATCCACTGTCACGCGCTATCGTTCTACGTCGTCCATAGCAACCATCTTCACCTGTACTAAAGCTCAATCTCGTCCCCTGCATCAGTAATCTTGATTAGGCTGCAACAGGAACTTCTAGAGTTATAAAAGCGTCCTTGACGTACAATCGCTGTCAGTGGAAAGAGCAAGCGACAAGGGAGAGGACTGTCAGTGGGAAGATCAAGCGACAAGGGAGAGGACTGGCCACCAGCCCTTATATGCCGAGGTTAAGAATAATTAAATCGCTTCATACCCATGGCTGTTCTCCGGGCTACCATGCGAGAGATTCATCCTTTTGTGTGTCTTCGATTTCTATTTTGAACTTGGAAAATTGCAAATTAGATGAATTGGTCCGATATATCATTACTCAAACCCCGTTCAGACGGCAACTGTTGCGTAGGCGGCTTCCAAAATACAGTCAGTTGTTCATCTGCCTAATTGGATCTTGAGTCATATTTACTGAATACTACACATAAATAGGGCCCGATTTATGTTTGGCAGCCGTGGAAACCCTGGGCAGGATGAAAATGCGTGGGAAATATATACTAAATAGGACAAAATCCGAGCCGTGTGTGGGTCTGTTATCTAATTCTCCTAAAATGGCATCAGTGTCATGGATTGATGTCATGTATATATCTATGTGTCATCATATTATGTAGCGCTTTTACATCCTTGTCAAAACGCTGCATATATGCCTATCTGCGATTCTTGCTGTGCCCTAAAACTGAACAGTGTTGTGCTCTCGTGCCTTCTCGGTAGCTGGTCCAAAGCTTTGGAATTCAATGCCCGTTTCAGTTCGTTCTGTCAATTCTTTCATGTCAATTCAGGTCTAAACTTAAGACATATCTCTTCCAACTTGCTTACCCACCGTAGCTTGGCTTTTGGTTTCTCTAAGCTATCGGAACTGGACCCGGATTCTCCAACGGTTTACGATTTTTGACCGCGATTTTGACCTGAAGCGATCATCAGCTGATGGATTGGGCATTATGATAACGGCGATATAGAAGTCTTTCGATTAGATTAGATTGGATATCTGATAAAAAAAACAGCAATTGTATGTTGAGCCAAAGCAGAACGTAGGTTGACATGAGGTGGAAAACAATCAAGATTAGATTAATTGTGATTTGTTGTTAATTTTTAAAGAGGAATCGGCAATGCAAGAACCAGCCTGGAGAAATGCCGGGACGAAAGAGGGACTCAAGATCTGGCGTATTGTGGTCAGTCGGTCTATTTCTGATGCAGTTTCTATATTAATCAAGCATAAAGCGGATGTCATACGCGCTGCCAAATGCAACAAATAATTTCTCCCACACGATGTTTGTATATGGTTGTCATTTAATTGCACAGTCTAACATAGTCTAGTCTAGTCTAATATAGGCTACCCTTGATTTGTCTGGTCTAGTCTTGTCTACTAGTCAAATGAAATTGAGCTGAATCAAATCAATGCAGATCTGACATTAACTAATCTAAGACAACAAAATAGGATACAACTCACTCAATGCAGCGTCATCTTCATCATCATCATTACCACCTTCATCATTAACTGCATGCTTTCACTGTGTAAATGTAAACAGAATTTGAATGTAATTGCAAACAGAACTTCAAAGTGATCGACTGGCCAGAAAAGGACTATGGCAAGTTCTTCAGCGGAGATTCCTACATCATCCTAAACGTAAGTATTGGCCCCTGTCATATTTTACACAGCGATTGCAACGGCTGAACATAAACCTCCTTCCAACACCAAATATCACAAGAGGCTTTAATTGCACTCTCTAGGGAATTTTACTTGGATTTAAAATACCCTTCTCAAATTCAAAACTATAATCAAACTGTTCTATCATAAAAAGAGACTAAAGTTGCCCTTTTCACAAAATAAAGTGCGGCCTAAAATACCAGTATCAAATATAAACGTTTCTTTAAAATGCTTGTTTTATCCTGTAAAATCACTCTATGAGTTGTCCTCTCTTTAGCTAATTTTGGTTTAAATTACCGCTGTCTTAAACTAACATTTTACTAAACTTACTCTACTGTATGTAAATGAATAGGCATTTGCTAAAATTATCCTTCATAAAAATAGACTTCTGCTTAAATTACTCCTGCCAATAAACAAACTCTCGTCTCTCTTCTGCGAAGCACATTTTAGGTTCAGTTATAACTCTGCATCATAAACTTTGGCTTCAATTGTTCAGCCGAAAAACGAACCAAAATATTCCTATGATACTACATGTATATGGTGGCCTGTTGAGCATACACGACTACACGATTCAGGATGTATTGCTCAGAATGATGTGGTTGCTCTATATTTGTACATGGACATTTAGAAAGCGTATTCTAAGAGAAATTAAATAACCTGTTGCCCATATTGGGATCACTTAAAACAGTATTACTGTATTATGATACTTCACGTTAAGCTGCGTAGCTACTTCAGTGTTGCGCAGTACTTCCGCGTAAGGTTATGATACGTATCAGATCACATCTAGACCATGACTGTATCTAACAGCTTTGCATCTCTAACCGGCATTCTGCGTGCATGTGGACAAAATTATGGTGTGACAAGTATAGTTCAAACGGGAAACTCCGTTAAAAGCATTGATAGCAATATTCTATGACTTGATATCGGAGAATGCGCCACGATTGCACAAAAAGCTCTCGCATAACTGACCTGCCGAAAAATCAGATAGAACATTATACTTATCTAGATGCGATATTTAATCACCAAAAGGCTTATCTGGTGCAAATCAAAGAATGTTTTACATGTGTCTGCATGAGATTGTCATGTAACAGGAAGTTTTCAGTGGGTCTCGTATGAGACGCTCAAAGGCCTCAGCGGATGCAAATTAAACTGAAAAATTAGACCTTAGCAGGTCTTGCTAAGTTCCTGAATCAAAATTCATCCATGCAAAGCATCAGTGATTTACGAATAACACTAAACAAGTTTTTGTAATGTAAGTGCATATAGTACGTAGGCCTACATAGGTAAATAGCAATCGGTTGCTAGCGCCATCGAAAGAAGTCATGTGCTATAAATTAGCGCAATATAATTACAAGTAAACAAATTACCCCTGAAGTGACAGACAATCTGTTTTCTTAGAATTATAAGCGAGTGTTTGAGTCAACAATTCCTGATGGCTTAAACACTCTAAACCAATGACTTCTTACATCACACATTGTTAAATTTCCCCTTTTAACAGTCAGTCCTGAATACAGCTAAGTTTAATTAGCTTCTCCAGATAATCTCACGGCAAGCTTGTGGGGTTATACCACATCTGCCATCGGTTGATGCCTTGTGCATTAGACACTGGCGCATTAGAAGTTGTTAATTATTATTATTATTATCTAATGAGCTCCATTACCATAAAACGTGTAAGACAATGTAAGTCCTCTGACACCTAGCCACTGGGTTAAATGTTTCTGGTTTAGCAACAGCAATTCAACATGTGTTCTTTGAATGCATACAGACTTCATAAAGTGTAAGTCTAAGACTGTTTAATGCAAATTCAATACCACCTAATAAACTAAAAGTGGTGGCTTTCCAGCTTTTCGAATATCGTCTACCCACAGTTGGACTTGTTGTTTACACTAATAAAGAGCTCTGTCAGCTATAATAAGTTGGAACAAACTTATTTCATTGTTTTCCTTCAACAGACGTATAAGCCGAACCCAAATGGAAACGAACTGGCCTACGATGTTCATTTCTGGATTGGCAGTAAAAGTACACAGGTATGTACACGCTGTTGCAAAGAGGGACATCAGACCGCAAATTGTCGATATGCACTGTTTGTTAATATGCACTATTTGCAATTGTACTTTAGCAATAATTTTTAAACCTGTGATAATAAGTTTCGTAACTCGTGGCCAATATTATTATATTTCCATTTTAGACCCACAATACAATTACGATATTGTGAAAAATACTTCGGCGATGTAGAATAAATGTTTACTGAAAGAGTTGGTACTCTAAGCTAATTTACAGATTAATAAGCAATAATAGATAATAGATCTGTTGTTCATAAATCTGTAAATTAGCTCAGAAAATCAACTCTTACATACTCCACTTTTTGTGTGCTAAACTCAAGTCTAGCGAGAGATCTTCAGCGTTGCTACATGTACCTTGACGCTTCAAATCCTAGTGATATTTTCACTTTTCAATAGATTACAGCCGGGTTGTTCTACCACTGTACCGTGGAATACTCGAGAGGTTTTCGAGATACAACGTCTAGGAAGAACCTTTTCGTATATTTAACATAATACAAAAAAAAATAACATAAGAGTACTTTACAGAAGACGACAAGATGCACACGATAAATCGATAAATCGTAACCCTTGAACGGCCAACAAAAGACTAACTTTCTCTGCTTTAATACACGTGTCTAAACAACATCTCAAACTTGTGTTCTAAAACGTAAGACATTACGCAGCCTAGTAAATAGCTCTAGCCTAGACCGCAAAGAAAAGCCATTAAAGCCTCAAGGACCTATGTAAGTGTTTATACATGCAACAGCCATTAGATGCTACATGTACCACATAATTATTCTTCACATGGTTTATGTGTTTATGCAGCTATAAAGTAGTATGAGTACGTCATATAACTGACCTCTAACTTACTGGCGCCTATCATATTTTTCGCTGTATCATAGGGTGAATTCGTTGTTTTCGATGTGTGGTTAACATAGGATGAATACGGTACTGCAGCCTACAAGACAGTGGAGCTGGACACGTTCCTTGACGATAAGCCAATTCAACACCGAGAAGTCCAGGGTCACGAATCGGACCTCTTTCGCAGCTACTTCCCACGAGGAATCATGTAAGCCTTGCCGTATTCTTTGCAATGCAAGCTCCTTTAGAGTCGGATCTCTTGGATACGCGATAAAGTAGTGAGTAGCTTACTGAAGTGTCAACACAGAGGTTGAAAGTTCAACTTCGTGCCATGGTAGAAACGTATTTCAAACTTTATGTTCCATTTAGCGGTCATTAGCGAATCAACTGCGAAATTACTACATCGACCGCCGGTAAGTGCCGATGGGGAAATCAGACGGCGAGGAAGAGGACCGGGCATCCCCGCTTAAGGCTAAGAAAAAGTAGCCACAAATACTTCATGCTCCTGGCTGCCTCTCTGGACAAGCTTAAGAATCGACTGTTATTCTTTTAGGCCTATATGTATTATTTTTCACCAGTATACAGAAGTAGGCCTAAAATTAATCAAATTATACATGAGTAATATTGATTAAGCCCAAAAGTAACAATGTTGTTCCGCTAACATGATCAGCTTATTTATCTGTTGAAAGACTGTATAATTAATGTCATGACTTAAATTCAGTAAAGCATCAAGTCACGAGACAGAAAGATGCAAAGGCGATACTTATGCCAAAACGATGCAGTACTGTTCCCAGGACTATTCCATCTTCAGGCAATTTAAATCTAATTTAATCTAATGACTTCTATAGCCCCGTTATCATAATTCCCAAGGCATCAATGAATGGTCGCTTCGAAATCAATCAAAATCGTTATCCATTGGAGAGTGAAATCAATCAAAATCGTTATCCATTGTAGAATTCAGGTTTAATTTAAATTTAAACATGTTGGGCAACGATATAAAATAGGTAGACTATTGAGCTCAGTGGGCAGAGTTCCAGAAAGATAAATATACAGAATTGTCTCTAAATCTAGCAAATGCTTAACGGCTAATTATTCCTCATAAGTAAACGTCGTTCCATTATTTATGGACTCAAGCGTGTACTTGTTTAGTTTTAAATTACGTCTTGTTCACTTAGAAGTACAAAAATGGGCAAGGAATCAAGTGCAATTACGAATGTTTGATGTAGGATCCTGGAAGGTGGAGCAGAGAGCGGCTTCCGTCACGTGGAGCAGAAAACTTACAGACCTCGACTCTTGCATTTCTCCGGACTTAGACGAAAGATACTCGTCAAAGAGGTTTAACCCAACACAATTTCGAATATTCTAGAGACTTCCTTGGCGTCACAATTGGTTATGAACCGTCAACTGAACTAGTATAAAATCACTGTTTTTTTACAAGCACAATATCAAAAGAAATATACTCGTTGAAGATGTTTGATCCAACATAATTTCAGATTGTCCAAAGTCACCAATTTCGCCATAAATATTGTTAGTATTAATCACACATTTATCGTTGTGCTATTTAGGATCGCTGGATTGTTCTGAAAGTAATAAATGAGCACATTTCCATAGAGACTACAAAAGTCTGTCAATTGTGAATTTCATTTCAAAGGATCTTAGTGTCAGTGACAGGATTCCCAGTAAACTTATAACCTGAGGGTTCGATCTGGTTCTGATTTTACAGCTAAAAGATTATAGATTTCATTTTAGGTATTTTGAATTCTACTAAAACTGTGATAAATGTCCATGTGATTCCGTTCCAACCCCTAACTTTGAATCACAGCTCAGTTGGCGCTACAAACTGCAGAAACTGTAACAGGACTGCAATGTACTCGCAATGTATTGCATTCAAACATAACTTCTTTCCCGCTACTGGCTGACACCAGCTTCATGGATTATAATGTTTTGTAATGTATTGCATAGTATCGTCTTTTATTTCGTTCCAATGCTTTATAACGTATTATATTGTGTTATGTTAAATTGTATGATACTGTAATATGTTGTGCTTTGTCGCATTGTATTGTTGACTCTGCTCTGATGTAACAGTTATATCTAACATTTCTAAATCTCGCTGATTATACCAATACTTTGGCCATCATGCACATTTTCAATAATGGTAACGGTATAGTCTTAGGTATGGCTAAGTAAATAGCTTCGTTATTTAGTGTATATATGTTCATAGGTGCCTTTATCACGGTCTCGTCTTAACTCAGACGACGTCTTCATTCTCGACCTTGGAACTACGCTGTACCAATGGAACGGAAAGGGCTGCAACAAAGACGAAAAGTTTCAGGTCGGTTTTCAATCAGTATGTTTGCGTAGATGTCTGAGCAACGGACTCTTGCTGTGCAACGCGCATTGTTAGGCTCTCTGGCGCCCTCAATGACTGGTCCAAAGCTTGTGAATTCACTGTTCTATTCTGACTTTTCCTGGCAGTACTTTGGTGCAGGCCTAAGTCAGATCTAAACCTAGGATTCTTCTTTTTCGGATGTGCTTACTTAACGCAGGTTGACTTCAGTCTTTACTCGCTCATTGGATTTTGAGTATACTTCTCCAGCAGGTTACGATTTTTTGGTTATGGCTTTAGGCCTTCATGAAGCAACCACCAATTAATGCTTTGTACGGTATGACAATGACAGTAAGACGTCGTTTGAGTAGATTAATATGTATCTGAGAATTGTTTGGCACAATTTTGAGAACTTCTGAAAGATGCTGGTACATATAAGTAGTGTACATTCATACATACATGCATACATGCATACATACATACATACATACATACACACACATACATTCATACATACATGAACATATATACATGCATACATACATACATTCATATATATGTATAATTGTTTGTTCTTCAGGCGATGCAGTTCTTGGTCAACCTTAGATCTGATAGAGGAAAGTCTTCTTCGGAGACACTTGAAGAAGAAACAACGCCAGATCAGGTCAGTTCAAAGGCTGAAACAAAGAACTGCAGATCTCACAGAAATGCCTCGAGGTCCGCTTGCAGCCCGCGGGCCGCGTGTATGAGACCCCGCTTTATATTACATGACATTACATTTCTTTATTACATTACCTTATTACTTAGAAAGAGGTGTGTGTTTATGTCTCTCTATTTGTGTGGGTGTCTGTGTGTCTGCCTGAGTAGCATCCGTTCTACAGCGCCTTAACCGGAGAAGACGATGCAGATGATGAAGTGGACTTCAGCAATGACTCATCCAGCTTCCAATCAGAACTCTACAGGTGCTTTTCATCATCATTATCATCATCGTCGCCGTTGTCATCGTCATCATCATCACCATCACCAGAACAATCATTATCATTATCATTTTCATAATCACCATCATTTTCACCATCTTCGTCATCATCTCCATCTTCTTTACCTTCAACTTCATTGTCATCATATCATTTTTTGCACACTAAAAGTGATCTAGCATTAATATTAAAGCTATTTAACAATATGCTGATTATGACGACAACGATGATAATGATGATGACGACGACGATAAGAATACCAGTGAAATGATCCGTATCTGTGTTGTCTGTGCAGAGTGTCTGATGCATCAGGACACCTGAAAATGACGAAAGTTAAGGAAGGCCGAATAGCGAAGTCCGACCTCGACAGCAAAGTAAGTCTTTCATAGCCACAGATGACCATTGGTTATGCTGCATGAGCAAAGAAACATGAGTCTTTTCATGCTTCGCATTGTTTTGTATTGCGTTGTGTGACACGGTAACCGATTGTTTTGAGCGCTAAGCTTGTAACGTCAAGTGTGAGGGTTCGAGCATCCCCTGAGACGGTTACAGTGTATAAACCTTGAGCAAATCCTTCACTCAGTACCATCGACGGATGCTTTGTCACCGTTTGATATATACATAAATGTTTATAAATTATGGTATCGTCTTGTATTGTATTATTTGTGTCTTGTAATCTATTCTTTTTCCCAGAGGAACATACCGTATGATCCATCGAGAATTAAAAACTTATTAGAGAAGAGGTAAAGTATCTAGAACCACCACTCTTCAAGTTCTATTCTGTACTATTCTATTCTATTGTGTTAACTGTGTGGCATTGTAGGGTATTGTGTTTACCTGTGTTAAATCAATATGTAAGAGTGTTGTTGTCTGCGACAGGATGTGTTTATTCTGGACACTGGTAAGAAC
This sequence comes from Norana najaformis, assembly GCA_964023275.1. NCBI lineage: Eukaryota > Metazoa > Annelida > Clitellata > Crassiclitellata > Hormogastridae > Norana > Norana najaformis. The sequence goes on from OZ029924.1 coordinate 1,423,674, forward strand.
TGCTTCGTCTGGATTGGAAAAGGCACAACAACCGCGGAAAAGCAAAACGGATTCGGATACGCTCATGTAAGTACACGTCATGCAAGTAGTAACAAATGCTCCGATTGGAGCGGATCAGACTGGATTGGATTCGATTAAACTGGATAAGACTAGTTCTCTCTGAACTGGATAGGAGTGAACTTGACTGAACGGTATTGGATTGAACTGATCTAGATTAAACTGGATTGAATAACTGGAATCGTAATCGTTATCATAAACTCGAGATTTCTACAGCGCTCAGCGAAAGCTAAGTCGCGGGAACCTGCTTGTTCATAGGCGCTCAGTCAAAACAAAATCGATGGCAAGAAGGGTTCGGTTCCAGGTCAAGATCCAACAGTCAGACGGCTACGGTGGGTGGTGTTTGGAATTGGACGAGATTGGATTGAAAGACGGTTTTAAAATTGTTTTGGTTGATGATTTGATTAATATATTGATTTAATGATTGACTGGTGTCTTACAGAGCCACCTGATGAAGACAATGCATCCTTTGGTGCCGATTGTTATCGTCAGAGAAGGCCAGAAGAACAACGACTTCAACTCTGCTCTGGCAGCTTAAATCATCTAACCCCATTACGTTGGCCTCTTGAAACACGGATTCCGAAAGCTTTAAGTATCTTATCGGCAACTGTGTTGTTGCGCTATAAGAAGTGCGCAATTGTGGCCATCATTCTCATTCGCAGACTTTACTGACTTATTATATATTTTTAAAAACTTTACTCCTAGACAAAGACATTTTCGTGTTCTGATTTGAAGTCTTATCGTCAGCTTATTTCATTCTTTTTAAAATAAAGCATTTGCATTTTTTAGTTTTCATAATAACTGCAAATTGATTTTCAGAATAGGCCCCCCTATGTGCAATTAATTGGAAATTAACGTAACAACTGATAACTCGGTGTATCAACCAGTCAGTCAATCAATCAATGATAGTCCAATAATCCATTCAGGTGCAAGTAAGCCAAAGGTTAATGCAGTTTTGACAAAGGGGTAAACTTAGGGTAATAGAAAAAGCACTGAGTTTGTATAATACAGTTGCTTCATAGAACATGAAAGAGAACATTGGCGTTGTATAAATTTGTGATTACAATTACAAATACAGCATACATACTGTATACAAACATACATACAAACTTCGATTTTTTGATTTATTACTACTACTATTACTACTGCTGCTGCTGTAACTACTACTACAACTAATACTAGTCGTAGTGGTGGTGGTAGTAGTAGTAGTCGTAGTAGTGGTGGTGGTGGTGGTAGTAGTAGTAGTAATAGTAGTAATATAAATAATAGTAATGATAAATTTTTGTTGATCCAACTGCAAAAAAAAAAACAATAATAATAATAATAATAAAAACAACAATAGCAACAACAACAACAACGACAATAATAATAATAATAATAATAATAATAATAATAATAATAATAATAATAGCATGTTCTAGATTTATTTATGCTGCTGCTGTCCATAGTCAAGGCAATGTTGTGAATTAGAACAGCATATAAATGTCAGTTTGAACGGCTCATACAAAGACAATATTGTGTATTTCAACAGCCCATATTCATATAGTAGTGTGCAAGTGAGTATTCCATTATATTAATAGAGCATAGGCCATATTGGTAGGCCTATTTGTTAAGCCATAGACTTCTAGATAATTAGCCTTAATAGCTAGGAGTCTATCGTTAAGTATACTGTATATAATGGTGGAGCCTAAACATATTTCCAAGCTTCAGTCTGTTCTCAATGCTTCTGCCCGTCTTATTGGAGGTGTCCCCAGGTACATGTATGGCCATATAACTTCCTTTATACGGGACACTCTACACTGGCTTCTCATTCATCAGCGTATCCAGTTCAAGATCCTAACGCTTATGCGTAATGTCTCGTTGGCTCTGCTCCATCATATCTTAGGGACTTCTGCATTTCGGTCTCCTTGGTTCCATGCCGTAGCACTCTCCGGTCGGCCTCCCTTGGACTTCTGACTGTCCCTCGTATGCGCACTGCTACAGCGCAGTCTAGAAGCTTTGCCTATGTTGGACTCAATAGCTGGAATCGCCTTTCCCGAGAGCTCCGGCTAGTATTCCTCAGTTTGTCTCTTCCGCAGTTTCGCAAGCGCCTGAAGTCTGTACTATTTGCCAGTGGTCTCACTGGTACGGGTCGGGAGCGCTTCTGATGTGTCTATTCTTGAAGTGGCACTTTATAAATGTCAGATTACAATTACAATTACAATTACTAAGGTACTATGACCTCAGATTAAAGAAGCTCCTCGGCATAACAACGCCGTTGCTAACGCTGTCGCCTTGGCATTCACATTATGACGTAACTGATGACGTCGTCAGACTTCCGCAGCAGCTGCAATTTTATAAGAAAATCGTTAGGTCGCAAATTTCTATGAAATCTAAGTAGGAGGAAAAGTTTTCTCGACTGCAGTTAGCCGAACACACATCGTCGTCAGCGGAAGGTGAGCAGTTATGTGAACCCACGTTTTCTATGCAATTATGTGAATCCACCTTTCCTAAGAAATTATGTCAGCCCACGTTTCCTATGCAATTCTGTGAACCCACGTTTTCTATGCAGTTATGTGAACCCACGTTTTCTATGCAATTATGTGAATACACCTTTCCTATGCAATTATGTGAACCCACGTTCTCTATGCAATTATGTGAACCTACGTTTCATATGCAGTTATGTGAATCCACGTTATCTATGCAATTATGTGAATCCACGTTTCCTATGCAATTATGTGAATCCACGTTTCGTATGCAATTATGTGAATCCACGTTTTCTATGCAATTATATGAACCCACGTTTTCTAATAGAGCAGACATCTGGAAAAATCTTCCTGACCTGGCGTGGTTTGAAAATCCAGTGAGATATTTAACACGGCTGCCCTTTTGAATAGGGACCACCCCAAAATATAGCCCTCGTGCACACACCGTAAAAGCCAGAGTTACAAATACTGTACTTTAAATATAGTCATGTTTTGTAGGCCTGTGCTAACCGGCGTCTTCTTGCACTGGGGCATAAAGCATTTACTCAAGGAATCAAGTAACTGTAAAATGTACACGGTTTTCTATACCGACTGTATGACCTCGACCCTGCTCCTTTTTCAATAAATTCATCTGGTGAGATCCTTCACCACCGCTGCCCGTTTGAATGGGAGCCACGCTATCTAAGGCCCCCGTGTACGAACCGTGCTAGCCCTGATTTAAGTTTCTGAAATAAGCCACGATCGGTATGCGAACCGGCATCACCACGCACAGAAGCGCCTTGACGTACGCTTTAACCAATGAGCCAACCAGGCCAGCAGTATGCTAGGTACTGATTGTATTCGTGATCGTAGAGGCACATGCATATAGCACCCCTTCAAGAAAACTCCTCAGATGTGCTCTCTACCTGACAGCACAAACCACGATAAAAAAGAATGATCTTCAACTGATGTTGAAATATAGGCGGAGAATGGACAAGCAGCTTATTTCGCACGTTGTGGGACAGCTTGTCCTGAATGAGATCCGATCACGGAGAGGCTCTAGTGTTGCATTGTGGAAGAAGGGGTCGGGAGAAAACCCAGACCACTCTGTGATGCAGAAGGAATAGATATGCAGCTAGGTGCGGACAACACTGAAATACATAGCATCATAAAGAATTTTAAACTCAATGCGTCTTGGCAATGGTAACCAATGCAGTTTGTCCAGAATGTAGTTAGATATATGAACAAACTTTGGAATCCCACCAATTAGCCAGAATGCTGCGTCTAAACGGATCGAAGTTGGAAAAAGAGGGAGGTTTTCATAATTGTCAATTTTCATTTGTCAATCCTAGAGCATACGAATGCATGCATCACCTTATAGAAGCAGTTTTGAAATGAAAATGAAAGAGTGGCGAATGGTGCGGATCTGCGCTGGTGATAAAAGCAAGTTGTGCTCAGAGATGGTTAACTGATAGCCAGATTGCCCCCAGATGTAGAGAAGAAGGCATATGAAAAGTGAGGTTGTAACTTATGACAGTCTATCTTTTGGTGCGGCCGACGGTTACCAAGCCAGATCAGTTGAGTTTTTCCAGGATTAAGCCGTAAGCAACAGAGAATCGACCAAGACTGGCAAAAGGATAAGGTGTTAGGGCAGCATTAAAAAATGTGTGGAAAAGTCACGACACAATGCTTGGAAAAGACACGACTTCTGAAAGCTCTTTTATGGCTAGTGTCACGGTATGGCTGTGAGAGCTGGACCATAAAGAAAGATGAAGAGCTAAGAATCTAACTCGATAAATTCGTTGAAAAATGAGCAGAGTTTAGGCCATACGATCGCTATATTAATCCCCCCGTACATTTACATTAACATTTCATGAAGCCTAACATAAATCGCAGTTACATATGTTTGAAATTTCAGATCGCAAGTTCTTTGACGGGAAAACTTCAATCCACGGTTCACCTTAGGCGGAAAACGATGGCCAACAAACGACCTCGACCCGAAGAATCCGATGAGGAACCAGAAGAAGGTTATCCGGAAGAGATATTCCTAGACTTAAACGACGAGGAAAAGCAGGATTACCAATGTAATATATGGTAAGAACCATTTGATGTATGATGAAAATCAGACGGCAAGAACCGTTAAGAACCAATTGATGTATTGTTTGGTTGGTAAGCTAGCTGGTTGACTGATTATTTAATTGATATATCTGACTGATTGCTTGACCGACCGACAGACCGACCGACCGACAATAAAATGCGAAACAATACAACACTTGGTGAACAGTTTGCAGGTAGTACGCCAGCCGGTCTTCTGCGAAAACATCCACTTCTTCTGCAGCAATTGCCTTAAACGATGGAGAGAATGGCAAGGCTTGGACCTCTCCGATCCATGGCCAGAGACGACCTGTCCCGTCTGCCAGGCCTTCGGACCCTTCGCAGAGGACAACGAGGTGATGTCCATTATTGGCCGGAAGAATGTCACCTGCCTGGAGGACAACTGCAAGTGGACAGGAGACCTGGCCAGCTACGACGACCACATCAACAGCAAACACAGGCAAAGAGAGCCAAGTCCGAGACGGTTACGGTCGAGCGATTCCCAGACTGCACGGGTCACCTACTACTATCATTAGTTGTATCAAAGACGACATACCATACATAATTGTTCTGATGTATGGAAACTGCAATGTGCATAACTTAACGCAATTACATAATTATATTAGCTATGCATTTACCGCTGGCCAAATGGACGAATAAGATATTTTGAGGAATAAAATCGTACAGGACAAACGCCGTAGATGGACGCTTTCACCTGGAACAGCACTGCGTTTTTCACCTTGAATGAAAGAAAACTGTTGATCTTTCTCTGTGTAAATATATTTCCCTTGAATGAATTAAGAAACGAATGAACATAAGGGTGGAAGAAATGAGGAAGATATGAATGGCTGCAGAGTGAACGGAGAAACGAAAGAAGTGAAAGAAAGAGGAAAGAAAGGATGAAGGCAGAGGAAGAAATAGAAAAGAAGAAACACAAGGCTGTAGAGAAAGAACGAGAGAAGAAAACGTTTGCAATGATTTGGAGCAAACGACATTGCAAAAATGTACTCCTTAAATGCATCAGAAAATCTAATGTTGAAAACTTTTAATACTGTTGATAATATTTATTCATTAATTGCTGGATTGATAAACTAAATAAATGTATACAACGTATCAATTATTTTGTTTATATAGAGGACCTATGGTTCGCTGTCAGTAAACCTAAATCTGAGATGCGGATGAATGTTCGCTAGAGGTGAAGTCGGAGTCGGACGCAGGGAAGACTAAACTATTGGATCGTGACAAGTGATTCAGTGAATTAGCAAAGTCTGGCTTTTACGGCAGACGAATAAGAAAGGCACAGCAAGCCGAAGCTCGTGATTATCTCACAATTGTCCTGAAACTTAGTGACAAATCCTCAAAACTAACGTCATATTAATTACTGAGTGTGGAATCATATGGTACGACATACAAGTCCATATGAGAATATTCGCACATGGGCGCGGTAGTCAATTGGTCAAAGTGCTCGGCTTGTAACGCAGAGTGTACTGGTTCAACACTGTAGCGAACCCCATTTATTGCGCATTTGGTTAGTTATAGAGTAAACTAAACCATATATATAGTTAGAATAGCTGGCCATAGGTAGTTAGCTAAGTATTCCAACTGCATGATCGTTGAAAACAATTCTGAAGAACCACTTGACAATATAAATAATATATATATATATATATATATATATATATATATATATATATATATATATATATATATATATATATATATATAATCAAAACCAAATCTGTGACTGTCTATTAACGAGCCAAGATATTTAGATTAGTCATACGAAAACAACGGATGCTTGAGTAATATGCACTCAGTTTGTGATCTAAATTGAAGCATGACGCTTCTCAGGCATCTTTGCTAATTCATATAGCGTCTTTGTACCGTCAAAGGTTTCAAAGGAAAGGAAGCGCCACAGACCCTCCCCTGAGACGGTAACTGTGTAGGGCCTTGAGCAAGTCCTTTACTCACAATTGCTCAGTGCCATCGATTGACGCTTAGTCATTAGATAGTAGCGCTCAATAAGCGCTTAACTAATATATTATATCGCTTATGTGCAAGAAACTTTCCGTTTGGAGACAGACATTAACCTGTTTACCATCACAGTGCATCACAGTCGGTTTCGCTGTAGTCTGGTAGTTACATCATGTGTGAACGATATGATGACAAAATGACAATATTCCCATATGAGCTACATTCGTCCTATCTGTGGGCTCATAAGTGGGACATAAAATGCACATAAGGGGATTATGTCACATTCTCAGCATATATTTAACTTGTAGGGAGGGGTAGGGTGTTTTCTGTCAATACAACAGTTCGAAGTAGAAATCCGAGTAACGACAGAAAAATATAATCAAGATTTAAAGCGAAATAATCAAGATGTTAGCCTCCCTACCAGACTCCGTTGTGAAAGGAGTACCTTGAACGTATGTAGGCCTACACTGCCAGCGAAATATCAAAGCGGCGAGGAAAAGGAGTGGCCACCCGACCTCGTATGTTGAAAATATTTAAGAAAATGAAGTAACAAAATACTGCTTAACGATAGTTACCTCACGGGGTTACCTTACAGGACTGCTCCTCTTCTTACGTAACATTCACGTGCATATAATGATATCACGTTGTGTAAGAAAGATGACAGCATTTCAAAGAAAGATGATAGCATTTAATGGATATATTATTTTAACAACGACTGAAAATCTTATGAATCTCGAAAGTTTATCATTTCTGTTTGTCGTTAGATGTTTAGTTCAAGGAAGAGAGGATGGTGAATTTGGTTCCAGGTTGAGAGCGAGATCAACAGGTGAATGATCTTCACCCGAAGGTTCATTGTCCCAGAGATATTAAATTAACAAATGTAGTGGCGACGTTTTCTATCCATAGTGCAGTATAGCAGGAACTTCAGTCACGACATTTTGTGCCTTGGTCAGTGGAACTAATAGTCAGGCATAGACAGCCCATTATGCAACAACTGCTGGTTAGGATTGTATCCCTTGGTACAGAAATCGAGAATATCTTTGCAGCAGTGTTTGTCTGACCCATCCCCGAGACAGGTATAGACATTGCAGTGGCATCTGAGTGTCTTGTTCATTTTGTCGACCATTGACACAGTGGCTGGACATGGATTAAGTGGGTTGTTATCAAAGCAACAAAGGTTCTTCGAAGCACAGGTGCATTCGCCGCAAAAGGCGGCGGTAGCTAGAATGAAGTACAAAATAATATGAAATATAACCATAAATTAAGTACGCAAAGCTAGTAGCTAGGATCTCATCTCTTTGGCAGTTATGCTTAACAATAGGACTAGTACTTAGATAATTGCTAACACGCAGGTTTTGTTCTCATTTTCTTGGTTTATCTTGATTTAAATTCATTCTTTCGCAGCGCACAAAGAAAGCTATAAGAGGACAATCTATAGTTCCACATTCGGCACCACCGTACTTCCTTCAGCTTACTTAGACACCACTGCTGTGCTGTTAGCAATACGCCAACTAGTGAGTTCCAGAATATCAGAGCCCAACCGATAGGTTCCTGTTCATTTTATTATTTTATGAAATTCACCATATAAACAGTGCCTACCGCACGGGACTACATTACTGTCATTTGTCTGGTCACCACAATTCACCTGATCAAAGCATCCATATTACCTGCTCTGTTTGTGCGGTTTAGCGGTGAACGCGGACAAGGCATTGATGAAGAAGCCGAAGGCCTTCCAACAATCGAAACAAGCGAGAATAATCTTGCATTAAATTACACATTACACACCAGAAAGGCAATTGGAAATGGAAACGACTGATAATAAATTCTCCAACACACAATCAGAAAATCTCTTATCGCTCAAGTTGGATCAAAAATCGCACCACTTAGGAGCTGTTTAAAATTCATCAGATTAAAGACTCAGAGGACACCGTCTCTCTAGCAAAATGGATAAAGCACGATTTGAAACGCTAGATGGAATGTCGATGTGCTAGCCGACTTTCTAGTTAAGAAAAAGAGGCACTAAACTGAAATTGGGTATTTGTGAATTGATCGAATATTCTGTATTGGATTCAACTTGACTGGACTAGAGTATTCTGAACCACTGAACTTTTATACATTACATCATGCCACAGATGATAGATTAACTGTACTGTGGATTAGCATAGAATTTTAAGACGCAGGCCTACCACTACAGTGGGATATACGTACGATCGTAGGCCTCGAGAGAAGAGATAGTATTGGTTTGCATCTTGTGAGTGATAACAGCCGAATCTAAACTGAACCACAGAAACGACGAGTGAACGATCAGGCAAGCAAGGAATAGCATGATGGTCTTCTGCACAGACGGCCTTGAAATAAACAAATATTTACTGATATTATCGTTATTATTTTGACTAAGGTCCACTGACTGCCACAAAACAGGAGGAAATCCGTTTCGCACGTTTACAATGATAAGAAAAGGCATAAAATTACAAAAAGAAGATGCACACCTTAGAGTCCCAAAGATATGTCAATTTAAAAATTGGTATTACCTTTTTAATCCCTGATCCCGCTAAGCATGAGAAATTATGAAAGCCGAATGAAGTCCGCAGCAAGGTTACGCTCTTCAACTGGCACTCCCTTGGCAGGTAGCACATGATATTTTTTTGAAAAGTTTTGCTTCCTGAAAATGTTTGGTGATTATGATAGATAGCTTCAAGCTGAACACAAATATAATTTTAGATTGACTGCATCATGTAGGAATTTGAAGAAACACGAAATTAACTTTTGTTGAATTTAGCGTGCTTAATTGCACAATGATATTGACAAATTACATTAATTCAAATAAGCTAAAATTGTTTTGCTGCTGATTTTCGCTTGTATCCAGCATCCGTTGCTTCTCGTTACAGTGTCCAACAATAGTCGGCCAGCATTGGTTTCACCTGAAGCGCAGCCTAATTAATATTGGTCCTCGTGCAATTTGAAAAAAAACCATGAAAGACTTTTATGAGATTAGATTGCATGATATTAGATCAGGTGTTACAGTTCGTTACCTAAGCAAAAATTCTTGTAGTCTGTACGACGAAATGAATTAACTTACGCTTAGAAGCTCTTGTAAATTCTGCATGTAGCTCGGGATAACACAAAAATGCTTCCGCCTACCTCTCGAATCACATTCTTATACCAGTTTGCAATTCAATGAATTAAGTGCAAACTTGTTGTTTGTTGTCTTTTTTTGATTCAAGATAGATGTGTCTGACACCAACTGAACCCGTACTTACTTGATTTAATCATACCTGTACTATTCCATGCATCGGTGATTTTACAGGTGGTTATTTGTTTCGCGCCAGTCTTTTAAGCTATATGCTGCATTTGATGTTTCTCTTATGGAATTTAAAATTAATGATACCTTGATGTTGCTCAGAATAGTCAAACGAAATGCTTGTACAATTACTGGATTGCTGCTGGACTATTATGTCCAAGTAGAACATGCCAGAAATCTGCTGAATATGCAACATACATTTTCAACCTACCTCAAAACGTGTCTTTTGCTCCAATTAGTCGGACATAATTCTATGTTCAGCTTTTTGGGAGCTTCTTAAAAGTCGTATTAATTGTCTAGAAGCATAAATACATACTTACAATAAAACCCGAAATTTGATAAAGTGGTCCAACATAATAGTTCATTTGTAAACCCCAAAACAGAAAAAATTAGAATCACACGCAGTTTGAAACTGGCAAGTTTTTAGCGCAGAGCGAAAGAAATACACAGGAACAGAGTCGCATAAACATGTCGGTGGAGAATTTCAAAGCTACTCTGAATAAGCAAAGGCCGAATCGTACTAGGGACAACACATTTTCGAGAAGTGCAGACCTTTAGTAGTAATAGCGATAATAATTTATGTGATTTGTACACGAAATCATGCTGCCGGTTCGCAAACCGATAGTGGCCATAGTTTCAAAAATTTAAATATCTGGCTAGCACGGTCTCTACACGACGAGGCCTTAACGGCGTGGCGCCAGTTCAAACTGGCAATGGTGGTGAAGGATCTCAATCGATAAATATAATTCATTGAATTATGAGCAAGGTCGAGACCATATATGGTCGCAACAAAAGCACTTCTACATTTGTATTTGTTACATATAATATATTATGTTTTGTGTTGATTAGTGGCTGCATAGGCTACCTTAAATTATTTACATATAAACTCGGTTATAAAATGACTACATTGGCCGTTCTCTGTCAGCCGAAGGTTAAGACGGCACGGGAAATGGTTGGCCACAGTCCTGTGTATGTCGACATTTGTTGCGCTGATAAAATCAAGTCCCTTACACTTCTAAGTGTTCTTAGACACGAAGTCCATGCATTTGGTTAGAACTGGGTCTGTGATCGTTCGTGCTTGCTGGGCGGACGTCGTGTAAAGGTCCTAGACAAGTTGTCCCACATGCACATGTCTCCTTCGTCAAGCGTATAATTTGGGGTAAACTCGGAAGTAAACGGCAAGCCATGTGATGCACTGGCCTCGAATCCAGGACCTTTGCATTCGTATACTTCTGACTCAGAAGCCGAAGAACAGGAAATGAGTGCCTCCCTTGCGTTCGACTAGGGACATTGAACTTAACGTATTTCCTAACACTTCTTATCTAACTCTCATTTACAATCGCCCAACGTAGTTTAGACTAGTACACAAAGTCTTTAAATTTGCCTTGATACAATAAATCAAAACTACTCAATAGCGAAAGGGGGTCAACATTAAAAACCTTCTCCCTGTCAAGAAACATTGGCAATAGAAACGCAACCGTACTATGACCATATCGGTCATAGTACGGTTGCGTTTCTGTTTCTATTACCATCGAAAAAATACAACCTGACCTTCTAGTGACCTCTCATGATTTAACTAGCACATTTAAGGACCTTTCAACTACCTTGCGCTCTAGTCAAAGTGAGCCCATCTAGAAACCCGTCCATCTGTCATCCCCAAACGCGTGCAACACAAAAGTACGTAGACAATGCTTTCAGACCGCGTTCTATGAGAAAGATTTTAGCTGTCAAAATGGCCGGATCATCGCATATTTATTCATTTTAAACAACGACTAAAAATCTTATGACTCCACAAAATTTAATATTTCTGTTGGTTGTTTGACAGCCCTCCTTAAAATGATTTTAAGGATGGCTGTGAAATTGGATGAATGTTGAGATCCAGATCAGCATATGACTGATCATAACCCAAAGGTTCATTGTTCCATAGACATGAATTTGGAAATGAAATCGCGCGGTAAAATGTCCATTATCGAGTATTACACGAGCTTCAGTGACCACATTTTGTGCCCTGATCAGTGGAACTAATATGGCGGCATAGTCTGCCCATTATGCAACGACTGATTTGTGTCGATGTCTTTCTCGGCACAGAAATCGACAACATCTTTGCAGCAGAAGTCTTTGCTGGGATCATCACTCTGACAGATAAACAAATTGCAGTGGCATTTCAGCGTATTATTCATTTTGTCGACCATTGACACAATGGCTGGACACGGATTAATTGGGTCTTTTTCGTAACAACACAGGTTTTTCGAAGCACAGGTGCAGTTATCGCAGAAGCCCGCGACAACTAGAACGAAGTATAAATTACAACGAAAAATAGTCATAATTAAGCGTGCAGCTAATATTTAGGCACTCATCGCTTTGGCATTTCTTTTAACAATAGGACAATTGCTAACAGGAAGTTCCAATTTTCTTGGGTTGCCTTGATTTAAATTAATTGTTTCGCAGTGCACTAACAAAGATGTCAGAGAAAGCGGACAACCGACAGTTCTGCAAACGATACTATCGCACTTCCTTCAGCTTACTTACAAGCCACTGCTGTGCTGTTAGCAAAATCACTATACGCCAACTAGACCTTTTCAAAATATCAGAGTTCAAACTAATAGATTCCTGGTCGTTTTATTTTATGAAATTCGCCTTAAGAAGAGTACCAACAGCAAGAGACTACAGTATTGTCATTTAACTGGTCACCATAATTCGCTGCTCAAAGCCTCCACATCGCCTGCTCTGTTTTTTTTTGCGGTTTAGCCCTGAACGCAGACAAGGGCATTGATAAAGAAGCTGAAGGCCTTCCATCAATGGTGCTTGAGAAGGATCTTGCACAATACTACATATCACACATCATAAACGCTATTGGAAGCAGAAATGACGGCTAATAAATTCTGCAAATTTATGCAAGCCACTCATAGTCAGAAAATCTCTTATTGCTAATGCTGACTCAGAAATCGCACCACATTAGTTCTTTAAAATTCCTCAGATTTAAGACTCAAACGGGCACCATCTCTCTAGCAAAAAAAGTAGAAAAAGGGCGACTTTATATGCCTACGCTCAAGGGCATGCCAATGTGCCGTCTGCAATATTTTCTTGCTAATTTAACGACAAGACGTATTAAATTGAAATTGGTCTTTTGTGAATTGAATATTTTTGGATAGTAATCAACTGGATTGACCTAGAGTAGTCTGCACCACAGAACTTTTACAGTGGAATTATATTACCTCCCACCACATCAGAAAGATTACCTGCACCGTAGATTAGCATAGACTTTATTGATGAAATATGCCACTGTCATATACGTACGATTTAACGTCAAATCGATGAAAGGGTCAGTAGTGCTCTTGCTCTTTTGAGTGGTGGCAGCATAACCTAAACCGAATCATAGAAGCTATGAGTGAACGATGAGCCATGCAAGGAAATGTCAAATGATCTTTGTGCAGACGGAATATATTAATCGAATATTTTGGATAGTAATCAACTGGACTGAACTAGAGTAGTATGGACCATAGAACTTTTATAGTATAATTATATTACCTCCTATCACATCAGATAACTGTACCGTAGGTTAGCATCATAGACTTTATAGATGAAATATTCCACTGTGATATACGTACGATTTAACTGCAAATCGATGAAATGTTTAGTAGTGCTCTTGCTCTTTTGAGTGGTGGCAGTCGAATCTAAACCGAACCACAGAAGCTCTGAGTGAACGATGAGCCATGCAAGGAAATGCCAAATGGTCTTTGTGCAGACGGAATATATTAATCGAATATTTTGGATAGTGATCAACTGGACTGAACTAGAGTGGTATGGACCATAGAACTTTTATAGTATAATTATATTACCTTCTATCACATCAGATAACTGTACCGTAGGTTAGCATCATAGACTTTATAGATGAAATATTCCACTGTGATATTGTAAGCACGATTTTGTTAACTATTAAAGCGTGACGAGCAGGGGATAGGGTGAAAGCGTACACCTGATGTATATGTATGTGTGCTGAGTAGTTAAGGTGGGTGATGTATATAAAGAAAGGGTGTTTAGACGAATACGATAGCACACAATGGTGATAACTGTCAAGGTTGAAGTAGTCGAAGATAGAAATGTTTTGTGAGTTGACAATATACACTTAAATCTCGTATTTGGTGTTCGATCGAGTAAAAGAACAGATGACAGATATACTTACGACGTAACTTCAAATCTATGAAATGCTTAGTAGTACTCTGAATCTTTTGAGTGATGGCAGCCGAATCTAAACCGAACCACAGAAGCAATGAGTGAACGATCTGCCAAGCAAGGGAAAGCATGATGCTCTTCTGAGCAGACGGAATATATTGATGGAATATTTTGGATAGTAATCAACTGGACTGGACTAGGGTAGCCTGCACTATAAAATGTTTATAGTAAAATCATATTACCTCACATCACATCAGATAGATTAACTTACAGTAGGTTAGCATAGACTTTATAGATGAAATATTCCACTGTGATATACATACAATTTAACTTCAAATCGATGAAATATTTAGTAGTACTTTTGATCTTTCGAGTGACGGCAGCCGAATCTAAACCGAACCACAGAAGCGATGAGTGAACGATGAGCCAAGCAAGGAAAAGCATTATGGTCTTCTGTGCTGATAGCCATGAAATAAAAAATCCTGATATTATTGTTATTGTTTTCAATTACTCCCAAGCGTCTGCCAATAAACAGAAGGATATCCGTTTCGCACGTTTACAATAATAAGAGAAAGGCAAAAGTTGCAGAAAGAGGCACAACTTAGAGTCACAAAGATATGTCAATTTATAATTCACATTACATTCTGAATCCCTGGTCCGTGTGCCACTAGGGATGATATATGAAGAAAGCCAAATGCAGTCCGCAGCACCGTTACGCCCTCCAATTACCACTCCCTATGCAGATAGTAGACTTCATTTAGATACCCTATGACCAAGGAAGGGATTATTGTTCTTAATGAACTCTTATCATTCGCCAGTAGCCTGCCAATCTGTGACTGAAACAACCACACATTCAAACACTTGTTGCACGAAGGAAACCGAGAGTTCCCGATCTCAGACTACGAATGTAAGAACGTTGTATATATGCGCGAAATTGTCTATAGCGACTTGTTGAATCCTTCAAGTGGTGCTATTTAAGTGTGCGAATCGACACCTAAACGGGAACCAGCCAACCTGTTATGTAATTTGACCATTTAAAATTGTAGTCAGGTTTCGGCCTTGTGCACCAAAAAATACTGTCCAACACCCAAGAAATCAATACAAACTTAAGCTACACTTTCTTGGTTGACGCGAATCTAATCTGGACATTTATAGCGCCGAAACATAACATGTACGTAGGAATATGCAGTATGAATGCTTGTATGTATTTATGAAGTTTTCTATGCATGTAAGTAGAGATTTACATGTATGCATGTCTGCATGCATGCATGCATGCATGTATAAATGGATTGATGGATGCGTGGACGAATGAATGAATGCCTGGATGGATGGATGGATGGATGGTTGGATGGGGGATGGATGGATGGATGAATCCATGCAAGCAAGCAGGCATGTATGCATTTTACTATACGTGTAACGCATTATATCTCTCAGCACATCAAATTGCATAAATCCCATCAGTCTGCGACCACGACGAGTTACTCCCGAGTTCCTCTTAACCAGCCTTAGATCCCACTGTGACCACTCAGAGAACATTCTGTGACTAGCCGATGATCAGTCCTACTAGTAAGAGCTCTGTCATCAACTAAACACGTGACCATCTGACAAAAATCTAGAATGCTTATTTTACAACCCGGCCTACTTATGTCCCTCGACAATGAAAAGCACAGTTGCGAACTGGCGCATTTAAATGGCAAATCAACCAACCTAAGCTTTTCTTTAGGCTTGCTTCCAAAGCAGAACTCGGCTTTATTCGCCACGACCCCCGTGCAATCCTCTAATTTAGTAGCTAGTTTAGAAGCTTTTCTGGGGCAACACGCAGCCTGAGTCACTACGGAAGAGAACTCTGAGGAACCATTTGGAAAAACCCAGGATCTGAAGTTACACCAAGGGCGATGCGTCAGCTATTCAGCGGAAAAATGCTATCCTGCTGAGTGCGATATATGGCTGGAAGCCGAGAGTGAAAGCTATGCGAGCAAGGCAGAACTATGGGGAATCGCACATTAGAAGAGGAACGGTCTAAAATAGTGACGGGAAGGTTTCCTTGGTCATCAAATCGCATCCTGTCTATTGGGAATTACATTATTTCAGATATCAAAGCATCACTATGGATCCTTTAAGTACCTTTCGAAGGCGGTTCCAACCAGCCTAAACGGAGTAGATCTCTCGACATCGGTTCGATTAGAGCGCAATCTAACATAGTTCCTGTGCAATTTGAAAAAGATCAATAGAAAACTTAGATCAGATTAGATTGCATCAGGTCAGATCAGGTTTGATCTGGTCTGAACAGATCAGATGAAACAGTTCGTAAGGCACGCAAAGAATTCTTGTAGTCTATACGAAGAATTGGATTCACTTACTCTTAGAAGCTCCTTTAAGCTGCTCTGCTTGTAGCTCTGAATAACAGAAATGCTTTCGCCTACCTATCGCAACACATACATATACCAATTTAAAATTCAATGGATTAAGTACAAAGTTGTTGTTTGTTGTTCTCTTTGATTCAAGATTGATGCGTCTAACAGTAACTGAACTTGCACTTACTTCATCTAATCATAACTGTATTATCCAATGTATCAGTAATTGCACTCTAGTTGATTGGTTATAGTGCGTCAGTCTTTTAAGCTATATTTAAGCTATACGCTGCATTTAATCTTTCATCCACAAGGCTTACAATTAATGATAGTTTTATGTTGCTCAGAATATTCTTGCGGAACATGCTTCGGTGAAACAAGTACGCTTGCGAAATTAATGCTGTTTAGAGGTTTTTGGAAGAGCCTCGAGTCCAGCATGACTCCGAGGTCAGAGACAGTAGAGGATGGGCAAAGCAAAGAGAAGGAATGGTGAAAGGTTGGAGAAAGGTGAATGAGTTGGAGCCTTGAGGAATGGCAAAACCAGATAAGCTAAGATTTGTCACAGTTAAGTTTCAGACGGAATAACAATAGGGCCCAAACAGCCAGATGTCATCAATGCAGATGTTAAAATTCTTAATGAAGACACGTAATAAGAGCAATTAAAACGAAGATGTGAAAGGTGACTTTTCAAGCAGTTGGTAACAACCTAAATTACATATCGCTGAAGCCGTCTGGGTTTTAACACTTAAAAGTTCTTAATATGCACTTAAATTTCTTCTTCCACAACTCCAGGTAACCGTGATGTTCAATTTGCATTCCCTTCCACAGTGTAAGGTCGTGCCCTTTAGTGGTTCAGTTATCTATCTGATATAGCCTCCATTTGAATTTGCACGTACTTCTGACCAGGCATGGTTGTACCTTTCATCAACACCACAAAAGGACCATATTTCACTGGAGCTTGGCTGAGAGCGCCTCTTAGTGGACTTCTTGAAGAGTCTCTATATGTAGATATGCTTTGATCGCCAGAAGTATTACTATTTTTGCATTCGGGTCCTTAGCAGAGGACAACGAGATGATGTCCAATATTGGCCGGAAGAAGGTGACCTGTTTCGAGATCAAGTGCAAGTAGACAGGTGACCTGGTCAGCTACGATGACCACATGCATAACAATCATAGGCAAAGAGCCAAGTCGAAGTCGGTTGCGGTCAAGTGATTCCCAGACTGCATGGATCACCTACTACTTTCATACCATACATAATTGTTCTGATGTATGGAAACTGCAATGTGCATATCTCAACGCAATTGCATGATTATATTAACTATGCAATGACCGTTGACCAGTTGGTCTTCTTCTTCTTCTTCCTCCTCCTCTTCTTCTTCTTCCTCTTCCTTCTCCTCCTCCTCCTCCTCCTATTCTTCTTCTTCTTTTCTTTTTCTTCTTATTCTTCTTCTTCTTCTCTGCTATCAGGCAGGTTCAAACGTCCGATGATCCCACTCCACTCGGTGCTGAGCTTCTTCTTCCAACCTGCTGTATCCGTCCGTCATCATCCACCAGCAGCATCTTTTTGGTCTTCTTCTTGTCCTCCTCCCCTCCATTCTACCCTCAATTACGTTTCTCAAGAGTGAGTACCCTCGCAGTATGTGACCAATCCATTTTCGCTGTCGCCTCTTTATTGTAGCTATCATAGACCTGTCTTCCCCAACTCTTTTCAACACCGACTCGTTTGTTATGTGCTGCATCCAACTAACTTTTCCATTTTGCGCCAAATCCACATTTCGAAGGCCTCCAATCTCTTCAAGTCCTCCTTTCTCATGGTCAATGTTTCGGATCCATACAACACCACGCTCCATATCAGAGTCTTAATCATTCGTTTCTTAAGTCTTGTTCATTTTTACTCTCAGTAACTGTTTTTGTGTTGAGAATGCGTCTTTGCCCAATGCTATTCTTCTTTGAATTTCCTTGTGGCATTTTACATCTTGCGTGACAACGCTTCCCAGGCAGCAGTATTATTTAACTTGGTCTATTTCCTCTCCATTGATGTTTATTCTTATTATTGTTTCCCCTGCTTTGCTTATCCTCATGATCTTTGTCGTTTTAATATTTTTTTTCATACCGTACTCGATTGATATGGTGTGCAGACGGTACATCATTCTTTGCAGATACTCCTGGCTAACCGACAACATAGCTTGACCATCTGCAAATCTTAGAGCCTTTACCAGTCTGCCTCCGACCTTTATTCCTTCTTCCAAATCTTCTAGTGCCTCTCGGTTAAGTTCTTCTGTGTAGAAGTTGAAGAGTAGTGGTGACAATGGGGACCATTTTCTCACTCCCCAGCCTAATTTTTTGCGGGGTCTGAATATTCTCCATCTTTTCTAATCCGTATTTTATGGCCCATGCATAGATTTCCTATAAGCCTTCTATACCTCCAATCGACTCCCAGTTTTCCGAGTGCCTGTATGAGTCTTCTTCAGTCGACTCTGTCAAATGCCTTTTCATAGTCCAAAACACATATATACACATCCTAGCCATGTCGACAACTCCTTTCGGTGAGCAATCTAAAGGCTCAAATAGCGTCCCTTGTTCTTCTGCCCTTTCTGATTCCAAACTGGTAATCACCTAAGCAATCAGTTCCCTCTGACTTTGGAAGCACTCTCTTTGTTAAAATTTGTAACATAATCTTTGAAGCATGAGTCAAAATACAAATAGTACAGTGATCCTCGCAAACCGTAGCGTTTGGTTTCCTCATGGCCAATTGGACAAAAAATATTTTTTGAGAAATAAATTCGTACAGGCAAACGCCGTAGATAGACGCGATGCTTTCAACACACATTCATCAGAACTACGTTTTTCAACTTGAGTGAAAGAAAACTGTTGATCGTTCCCTGTGTAAGTACAGTATATTTCCCTTGAATGAATTAAGAAACGAATGAACATAAGGAAGGAAGAAATTAGGAGGATATGAATGACTGAAGAATGAACGGAGAGACGAAAGAATTGAAAGAAAGGGAAAAAACATGAAGGTTGATGAAGAAATAGAAAAGAAGAAAAAGAAGACTGTAGATAAAGAACGAGAAAAGAAAACGTTTGCAACGATGTCGAGCAAACGACATTGCAAAAATGTACTCCTTAAATGCATCAGAAAATCTAATGTTGACAACTTTTAATACTGTCGATAATATTTATTGATAAATTGATGGATTGATAACCTAAATAAATCTCTCCAACGAATCAATTATTTTGTTTATATAGAGCACTTATGACTCGTGCAGTCAGTAAATCTGAATCTGCGATGCATGTGAATGTTCGCTAAGGGTGAAGTCGTTGTCGGACGCAGGGAAGAGTAAACCACTGGATCGTGATAAGTGATTCGGTGAATTAGCAAAGTCTGGCTTTTACTGCAGACGAATACGAAAGGCACAGCAAGTCGAAGCTCGTGATTATCCCACAATTGTCCTGAAACTTAGTGACAAATCCTCAAAACTAATCTCATACTATGCCCTACGTGTGGAATCATATGGTACGACATACAAGCCCATATGGGAATATTCGCACATGGGCACTGTAGTGAGTTGGTCAAAGTGCTCGGCTTGTAATGCAAAGTGTACGGGTCCGAGCCTCCCCGGAGACGGTTACTGTGTTGGGCCCTGAGCAAGTCACTCACAATTGCTCAGTGCCGTCGATTGATGCTTACAGTAGTCATTAGATAGTAGTGCTCAATAAACGCATAACTAATATATTCTATCGCCTATGTGCAAGAAACTTTCCGTTTCATTAACCATTAAACTGTTTACCATCACAGTGCATCACATGCGGTTTCGCGATAGTCTGGTAGTTACATCATGTGTGAACGATATGATGACAATATGACAATTTTCCCAAATGAGCTTCATGTGTCCTATCTTACTGGCCTAGTTAGCTACATCGGTAAGCGCATACGCCATGGAGCCTCTGTGCGTGAGGATCCCAAGTTCGCGTTCTGGTCGTGGCTTATTTCAGAGATTTAAATCTCGTGTTACTACGGTCCGTGCACGTGGACCTTAATTGGCGTGAAGCCCATTCAAACGGGCAGCGGTGGTGAAGGATCTCAACCGATAAATTCATTGCAAAATGAGCAGGGTTGAGGCCATACGGTCGCTATATAAAACCGATACATTTACATTTTATCTATGGGCTCATACGTAGGACATAAAATGTACATAAGGAAATTATGTCACATTCTCAGCATTTATTTAACTTGTAGGGAGGGGTGTGGTGCTTTTCTGTCAATACAGTAGTTCGAGGTAGAAATCCGCATAATGACAGAAAAATATAATCAAGATTTCAAGCGATATAATCAAGATGTTAGCCTCCCTATAGGACTCCGTTATAAAAGGAATACCCTGAACATATGTATACTGCCAGTGAAAGATCAAAGCGGCGAGGAAAAGGAGTGGTCACTTGACATCGTATGTGTATGTTGAAAATAATTAAGAAAATGAAGTAACAAAATACAAGATGACATAGAAGCTGCACTGACATACATCTCTCAACTATCTTAGTTATGAAAGATATTAACGATAGTTACCTCACGGGGTTACCTTACAGGACTGCCCCTCTTCTTACATAACACCCACTTGCATATAATGATATCACGTTGTGTAAGAAAGATGATAGCATTTCAAAGAGGTCCTGTTAAAGGATATCTAATCAGTTTAACAACGACTGAAAATCTTATGAATCTCGAAAGTTTATCATTTCTGTTTGTCGTTAGATGTTTAGTTCAAGGAAGAGAGGATGGCGAAATTGGTTCCAGGTTGAGAGCGAGATCAACAGGTGAATGATCTTCACCCGAAGGTTCATTGTCCCAGAGATATTAAATTTACAAATGTAATGGCGGCGTTTTCTATCCATAATGCAGTATAGCAGGAACTTCAGTCACGACATTTTGTGCCCTGGTCAGTGGAACTAATAGTCAGGCATAGACAGCCCATTATGCAACAACTGCTGGTTAGGATTGTATCCCTTGGTACAGAAATCGAGAATATCTTTGCAGCAGTTTTTGTCTGACCCATCCCCGAGACAGGTATAGACATTGCAGTGGCATTTGAGTGTCTTGTTCATTTTGTCGACCATTGACACAGTAGCTGGACACGGAATAAGTGGGTTGTTATAGCAACAAAGGTTCTTCGAAGCACAGGTGCATTGGTCGCAAAAGGCAGCGCTAGCTAGAAAGAAGTACAAAATACCATAAAATATAGCCATGAACTTGAGTAGAATCTTGCATTAAACTAAACATTACACACCACAAAGGCAATTGGAAATGGAAACGACTGCTAATAAATTCTCCAACACACAATCAGAAAATCATATCGGTCAAGTTGGCTCAAAAATCGCACCACTTAAGAGCTGTGTAAATTCCTCAGATTTAAGACTCAACAGGACACCATCTTTCTAGCAAAATGGATAAAGTACGACTTGAAACGCTACGTGGCATGCCGATGTGCCAGCGGCCATATTTTCTTTCTAGTTAGCGAAAGCACTATTCAAATCGAAATTGGGTATTTGTGAATTGATCGAATATTCTTGATTGGAATCAACTTGACTTGACTAGAGTATTCTGTACCATTGAACTTTTATTATGGATTACATTACCTCACGCCAAATCAGATAGATTAACGGTACTGTAGATTAGCATAGAATTTTACGACGCAGACCTACCACTACAGTGGTATATACGTACGATCGTAGGCCTCGAGAGAAGTGACCGTATTGGTTTGCATCTTGTGAGTGATAACAGCCGAATCTAAACTGAACCACAGAAACGACGAGTGAACGATCAGGCAAGCAGGGAATAGCATGATGGTCTACTGCACAGACGGCCTTGAAATAAACAAATATTTACTGATATCGTTATTATTTTTGACTAAGTTCCACTGACTGCCACAAAACAGGAGGAAATCCGTTTCGCACGTTTACAATGATAAGAAAAGGCATAAAATTGCAAAAAGAAGATGCACAACTTAGAGTCCCAAAGGTATGATTCACCCAACGTAGCGCAGACTAGAACGCAAAGACTAGAATTGTCCTTGATACAATAAATCAAAGCGCTTCCAACCAGCCTAAACGTCGTAGATCTCTCGACATCGGTTCATTTAAAGCGCAATCTAACATTGGTCCTGGTGCAATTGGAAAAGGATCAATAGGAAACTTAGATCAGATTAGATTGCATCAGGTCAGATCAGGTTCGATCTGGTCTGAACAGATCAGATGAAACAGTTCGTAAGGCACGCAAAGAATTCTTGTAGTCTATACGAAGAATTGGATTCAGTTACTCTTAAAAGCTCCTTTAAGCTGCTCTACTTGTAGCTCTGGATAACAGAAATGCTTTCGCCTACCTATCGCAACACATTCTAATATCAATTTAAAATTCAATGGATTAAGTATAAAGACGTTGTTTGTTGTTCTCTTTGAATCAAGATTGATGTGTCTAACAGTAACTGAACCTACACTTACTTCATCTAATCATAACTGTATTATCCAATGTATCAGTAATTGTACTCTAGTTGATTGATTGTTTTGCGTCAGTGTTTTAAGCTATATTTAAGCTATATGCTGCATTTTAAGTTTCATTCAAAACACAATCGATAGGCAGAAAGCGTTCGGTGCAGGTCAAGATCCAAGAGTCAGGCAGGCAGATAGGCAGATGTTTAAGGTGGATAGAATTGAACTGGAAAATGAGATAAAGGAAAGAGAAAGGAGAGTTAAGGAAATTGTTAAGAAGATTTAAGAAAAGAGTTAGGAGTGAAAGGAAGAGTTAAGAAAAGAGTAAAGCTGAGGAGTTGTCTGCATAAATAGCATCAATGTCACAATCAACCTGGTGCGCATGAATGCCTGCATCAGAGCCACGGCGGCTTAAGTAGTAAGGAAGGAGAGTACTACGCGGAGAAGCAAGTTCAACATAGGACCCACATTTTTCACATGCTCTGAGAAGATCATACCGGACGGGCGAGGATGGTTACAAGTGCCCGTTCATCAGCCCCCAAAATATCAGCCAGATTGCGTGTTAAAACGTATACGGGGACCTTAGATAGCGCGGCGCACATTCAAACGGGCAGCGTTGACCTCACTCGATTAATTTATTGAAAACTGAGCAGGGTCGAGGCCATACGGTCGCTAGAGAAACACGCGTACATATACATTTACATTTAGAACAGACTCTGAAGAGTGAAACTTTCTGAACTCCGACTGGTGTGTACGTACGAGATAGTTTACCTCAAGATGACATATAAGCTGCACTGACATACATCTCTCAACTATCTTAGTTATGAAAGATAAGACAAGGACGCTATAGAAGTTTCCATATGAGATTGGAGTAGATTATCATAGAGGCATCAGTAAGTTCAGCAAAAATCTAATCAGAAACCCGAGGCCAAAGAAATCGTTGCAACAGTAAACACGTCATCAAAAACACACAATCAGGATTAATATGCGTCTAGCATTTTTTTAATCATGGTAGTAAAGCAGCCAGAAAGCTTGCCATTAGTTGTCACATGCGATCTTCACAAAGTCCTATTGATCAAAGCCATGCTATCTTTATAGGTAAAGGATGATAATCACTGATTTGTACAAACAAGACATGTAACAAAAGAGTGATTGCCTATCGACAACAGTTGACAGACGTGGTATGGGGTAACCGGATATTTGGGCTGAAGCTAAAACGTCAGAACAGCAATCCGATAACCGTTCAACCTTCTTTTCAGCTTACATGGTTTGACAACAAAACCCCAATTGCATAAGACGCCCGTGGATTCAATTCCCGGTTACAGAGTCCGCAATCTACCACTGTGACTATCATATCGACATGATAATAATATTATCATCACAAAATCTGGGCAATGGATCAGCGTTCTTCCCATCAGTACGCGGCTGAGGCCGGGGAAGCTAATAATCCAGCCAGCGGTCCGAATTCTCATGGAATCCTGATCACGTGCCATTATCAGCAGACTCCAACCTGCCCTTGTATTCTGACTGTCAAGCCATAGTACTTTTGACTTTCAAGCCATAGTACTGGTCCTGAAAATTCTTCATCTCAATGACACCCGAAGGTTACACGCAAAACACAACAAAAAAACTAAATCAGAAAATTATTATCTCAATCTCTGGTACTTCCGTCCATAGTTCGACTTGAGAAATAAAACTGTTGCAATTTCGGAATAATTAGTGGCACGTCTGCGAAAATAATCCATGAAATTTAGACTGCTGAACACATAATGCTTTACATGTAGTCCAAGGCATTCTAGGGCTCAGCACAAAACTTCCACATAAATTTGTTCAGTGCTTGCTTGTGAAAATGGAAACATATGTACACAACCTAACAGTTAATTCTGGAAAGTTTGTATTGTCTTGCAATTGTAGATTTCTTGTAATGTTGCAGTAAATGCTTGTATTGCATTAGTGTGGAATGTGGTGGATCGAAATTCTTTTATTGCTATAGTGTCATATTGTGTTGTATGGTGTTGTTTTACTATTGCATCATCATTGTGATGCATTTCGTCTATTGTTGTTGTTATGTAGCCTCCTGTGTAGTACAGTAAACTACTGTGTAGTTCTGTACAGTATAATAATGTACTCTATTATTTAGTACAGTAATGTACAGTGCAGTACTACGTGATACCGTAAACTACTGTGTAGTACTGTGTTGTACTGAAATTTTTGTATTACGTCCACTACAAGGTCATGGTTGATGAACTGACATTCAAATATAGCGTCCAAATTAGAAGCTGCCACTTCTGGTTCTGTTGACGCCCTGTCTGCTGGAGGTTCCCTTTGAGTCTCTGATGAGCAGGATGTCACTTCCATTTCCCGTCGTTCCAGCGCTGGCCAGGCGGTTCTTGCGCCTCGTCGAGAACTCTGAGCGTCGATCTTGATCGTCGACGACGTAGACTGTTCCTCCAAGAGTGGATCCCGGGTGATGAACGAGAACCTGCTTCTGCTGCTGAGGATGCACCATGACGACCGATCCAGGCTTTGATGCATTCGTCACATCTACGACGTAACTACCATTTGTTGTTGCTGCAACCAACACAAGAACAAAGGATGACTACTAAGATAGAAGAATAGAATTACCTGATCTGATTTCATCTGATCTAATCCAAGCAGAAAAGCGTTGGCTTCTCATGACCTTACTATAACACATATTAAATACCTCACAAAAGAGCAGCACACATGACTAACTACTGATGACAATGTTGATGTTGATCTTGTTAACGACGACGATGACAACGACGACGATGACAACGACCACGACAAGCACTAACATCTGGTTCCCTGTTGCCTGTAGCTGTACTCGTAGTCGGCCACCTTGTCAGCCTGTCTGCACCCCAGGACAAAAGCGAGAACAGTCAGAATAAGGATGTCAAAGATTCCAATGATGGCCAGGATGTACGCCCAACGCATCTCACACTGACCAATTCTGAAACGACCGGAATCATCGCCGCAGATCCGCCTGACGTAGACATGATCCCAGCCGTGTGGGAAAATTACGCAGCCAAGGAACATGAAGATAGCTGCAAAGAGAAACAACGTGTCCGCTTACAGGAACAGCAATTCGTTCATTCATCCGTTTAGAAGTCCGGCAGTCTGCCATCCACCCGTCGGTCCGTTCCTATTTCTTTCTGCTCTGTTTATGTAGCATAAGCTTAATTTTACTTCATTCATTCCTTTATTCATTCAGTCAGTCAGTCATCAAGTCAGTCAATAAGTCAGTCAGTAAGTCAGTCAGTAAGTCAGTCAGTCAGTCAATAAGTCAGTCAGTAAGTCAGTCAATAAGCCAACCTCAATAGTCGCTCTTCTGGAATGTTTGTGGACATCTTAAATAACCTCATCTCACCTTATCTTACTTTCACTTGGCTGCAGCTTTTCACTCAAGACCGACATGGAACTTTTTAAGATATCCAATTCTGCTTCTGTTCCGCTATCATCTCACAACTACCCTCACCATGGATTTCCACCGAAGCACCATATTGTCCCCCGGCTTGACCCCAGGATTCTGACTTAGCACCCAAATTGACCGAACAACCTGGCTCTTGCCTTCCCATTTCTCTCAGCTTAAACACAACCCACCCTAACAGCTCCTCTCCCCTTCTCTCTGGTCTTCTGGCAACCAGACTCGGTTCTTGACATGGCACATTTGGATAACCCCGCTGTCTTGACGCAGCGATCATGAATAAGCATTTAGCTTTTGAAGCAGCGCTTCAGAAATTTCGAGTTTACAATTACGATTACGACTTGATGTGATATAACTGGTCTCCCTGACGCGGCTTTTGAGTGGCACTGATAAATTTCTGAGATTTACATTTACAATTACATCATAGCAGATCACACTTCTAGGCGTCTGTAACTGACTTGAGACGAGCTGTAGAGTTCCTATGGTGAAGTAGATAGGCGCATGTCTCTCGAAAAAGAGGAAAAGGAAAAAGAGGAGGATGCAGAGGAAGATGATGAGGCAGGATACTCCGATGAAGAACGTCGACGCACGGAAGGCATCGGTGATGATCGTATCAAAGTTCTGGAAGACTCCTTGGCAGATCTCTCTTGAGCCGGAATTAACGAGCTCGCAGATCTCGTAGAGACCGACCCAACCGGTGCCAAAGCTGTAGTGGGTGTCACCGATCCACTGAGGCTGGACGAAGACAATGATGTTGATGATGAGGAAGCAGCAGGTGAGAATGGCCCATGAGATGCCGATCGCCTTAGAACGACGGACGTAACTGCGCAGGTGAACCTGGGTCTTCGATTCTGTAGTCACCTCCAACATCTTCTCTCTAAGCGGAAACGATGAATTTATTTATTTTACTACACTTACTAGGTCCTTAATGCGGCAGGGTGGTCTATGGATAACGCGTTTGGTCAATGATCATGCGTGGCGGGTTAGACTCCGTGTAACGACCCTGGGCAAGTTGTTTACGCACAACGTGCCTTTGTCACCAAGCAGTATAATTTGTTAACGGCGTAAGCTGCTAAGTAAACGGCAAGTCTTGCAACGCAATGGCCCAGTGAATAGTCTGATTTAATCTAATCTATTTAATCTAAAGACTTCTATAGCGCCGTTGTCATAATGCACAAGACATCAAAGTTGATTATTTTGAGGGAAAATCGCCATCAAAATCGTAATCGTTGGAGGAGCCAGATCAAATTCCGATAGGTCAGAGAAACCAGAAGCCAAGCTAAGGTCGGAAAGCAAGCTGAAAGAGATGCGTCTTTAGATTAGACCTGAATGACATCAACGATTTGACAGAAAGAAATGAACTGGGCAGTGAATTCTAAAGCCTTGTAGAGGCTATCGAAGGGTCGGATAGCCCAAAACTGGTCGGGTACGAGGCATTTTAACATTATTTACATAATAATAATGATATTGATAATGATAATAATAATAATATTAATTAGTAACTTTTAATGCGGCGGTGTCTAATGCACAAGTCACGAACCGATAGCGCACTAAAGCCAAGCCGCAATCAGGTTAATATCCAGAAGGTCAGTCCACAAGACAGAGAGGCAGCCTACGGTGGATAAGCAATTTGAAATAGGTAATTTTTAAATTAAGTTGTTTAAAAGTTTAATTTGAGAACGAAATGGGAGACTACACACCTTTTTGGACGGTACTTGTACCTCTAACCGCGAGAACTCAGGCGTTTGTTGTCTACAACACCACGAAATGTAATGAAAAACGCAACGTTATTTTCCAAAATTTCTCAGCGCCACACCAAAGCTGCGTCGCAGATATCAGCTTATTCGCCGCCGCTTAGTCAAATCAAATTCGAAAGAGCTAGGCTGTTGGGTCAGATTCAGTGTCAGGAAGAAGTGCATGGGTTCCCTTGAGACGATTACTGTATAAAAACCTTGAGTAAGTCCTCCACGCACAAATACTCAGCGCCATCCATTGATACTTTGCCATTAGATAATGTAGCTCAATAAATGCAGAAATAATTATTGATACTACCTGTTAAGATAACTTAAAAACTACAAGCAATTTGTTTTCAAACTCATGAAGCGTGTAAGAACTTTTGGTACACTTGTTGTTGTCTATACTAGCCCGGGCCTTGTCATCGTGCAATCATGCGACTATTTACGGGGAATGAATAGTAGTCATGAGACTATTTACTGGGAATGAATAGTAGTTAAGAATTATGCAGACCTATTGTGTAGGTTCTTTTAGCTTTAGGCGTAGGCACGTTTAGCCTATAGAGTAGGCCTGCTTACATCCGGACGATGATGTCTGGGACCACCCACATAGTTTCTTAGGTTCTTGAGTTTCAAAGATGAAAAAGCTCATTGATACTTTGATCAAATGCTTATATGGATCAAGTGCATTGGTCTGTTTAACTCTAGCAATTTACACCTTACCTTAATCTGCCCATAATTTACATGACTTCACATGGTATTACGTTACCTAGCACTGCTCAACCATGACTTAACTGTTCTCTTTTATTGTAACTTGCCTTATTTAACCTCAGTCGTGTTAGGTTGGGTAGAATAGGGTATGGTAAAGTATGGCATGATAGGTTAAGGTAGGGTAGGTATGCCATGTTAGAATATGGTGGTATATGGTAGGGTAGAGTACAATAAGGCAGGATAGGTAACCGTAGTCCTAAACTCGAGATTTCTACAGCGCCCAACAAAATCCAAGTCGCTGGAACCAGCTTATTCACAGGCGCTGTCAAAACAAAATTCATCGACAAGGACTCGGTTCCAGGCCAAGATACAAGAGTCAGACGGCTGCGGTTGGTGGAATTTAGAACTGAATCTCTAGGATACATAAGGGGAAAAAGAGGTATCAGGATAGGATCTGCGGAAGAGGAATGTTTTCAGTTTTGGGTGGAAGACCTGTGCAATGATTGCAAGGAGTTGAAGTGATACTGAGTTCGTATGATGGATCAGATGATTGTAATTCTGGTGGGAGTTCTGCCCTGCTGCACCTAACCGTTCTTAACCTTACCTTGTTTCGTATTAGACCTATGCCACTTTCCATTAACTTTCCTTCTCTTGCTTAATCCTGCTTTAGTCCTATTATTCTTGCCAAAACTGCATATCTTACCGCACATTATCTTGCCTCATCTTGCCATACCTAAGTTTGTCTAATCCAACAATGTCATACTTCCCACAATTATACTGACCCTAGATTCGCTGACAATCATGACAATCATTCGCTATCCAAATTAGCCCTATCTTCTTTACCCTTCCTCGGTTATCTTACCGTAAATAAACCAGAAAACACTTTTCAATCTGGCTTATTATAAAGATCTACAAAACACTGAAATATTCAAAACTGATTTCTAAAAATTCCGTCCAAACTAGGCTAAAATAATGCGCCTTGAGCAGAGTTATTCAATAAGCACAATTATAAATTTACCACTACTCTTGAACTTCATCGATTAATATTATGTAGCAGAACACACTAATAAAAATATAAATTAAATCAATGAAATAACCGACAATATAGTCTAACAGTTCAAAGTAAATGCCATTGGCGAGTCAAAATCCGGGCTTTTGTGCCGATGGTCATTCAGTGTGGCAGTTCGTACATGGGCAATCCAGCAAGCCAACCCGTGACTGGGTAATCCGACCTAGTAACTCACTGTACAACCATAGCGCCATGGGAGTTTCCTAGTGACATTTTCAAGACTAATTGTTAATAAAGATGAAAATTACGTACGTACAATCAGCTCGAAATCTATACTCTCGAAATATCTGTCGCCCAAAATCGTTTCCTTCAGAGCCTCTTTAGTCACAGCAATGGCTTCTTTCATGCAATTCTCGCCCACAATCCACATAGCTTCATATTTTGTATCGTTCTTAAGACGCTGACTCAATAGTCATGCTCTGTTTACCTCGATCATGCAGGTATTTTACCTGAGGCACGTAACTCGGCACGGTGGTGATTTTTGAGGTCGTTTTACCTGAGCTGACGTCACACGCGCCTGGCTATTTTTAGCTCATGTTTCGACAAAGAAAAAACATTGCTCTATCTATCCATAGGGCATGGTAATCGTAATCGTAGACTCGAGATTTTTACAGCGCCCAACGAAAGCTAGATCGCAGGAACCAGCTTATTCGCAAGCGCTCAGTCAAAAACCAAATCGATAGGCAAGAAGGATTCGGTTCCAGATCCAAGATGCAGGCAGGCGGACAGTCAGACGGCTAAGGTGGATAGGGTTTGGAATTAGATTCGCTAAACAACTGGATCGAGCGCTCGGCTTGTAATAAGGAGAGTAAGGCTTCGAGCCACTCCTGAGACGATTACTGTGTAGGGACCTAGGCTTTGATCCTTTACTCACAATTGCTCAGCGCAGTAGATTGATACTTAGCCATTATATGGTGGCGCTTAATAAATGCAGAACTAGTAATATAATATTCTGATCTGGAAGCTGACACATCGGCTACATCGTAATGCTCAAGGCATAAGTCGATGGTTACTTTTTCAGCTAAGTGGCATTTGAAAACGCAATTCTTCGCACAGAATCAATCGCGTTCTACGAGGTCCAGATACCGAAAGACGAACTAGGGAGAATAAATTTACTAGATGTGTGGCGCTGACTAGCGAATAATTGTCAAAACAAAACAGTCTTTCGTAATACTACGGTTGAGGTTTGTGAGGCCAAATTTGTCGATTTTTGTCCTGGTAATTTGTCCTGGTAAATTCCAAGTAATCGTAAGTTCGAAACTTCTACAGCTCCCAACGAAAGCTAAGTCGCGGGAACCAGCTTATTCACAGGCGCTCAGTCAAAACAAAATCGAAAGGCAAGAAGGGTTCAGTCCAGGTCAAGATCCAAGAGTCAGGCAGGCAGTCAGACGGCTATAGTGGATGTTTGGAATTGAACCGGAAGTGATATAAGGGAGGAGGACGTATCAGTATAGGATTTGTGGAAGAGGAGTTGTTCAGTTTTGAGTGAAAGACCTGTGCAGAGATTGCAAGAGTTGAAGTGTAGTCGAGTTCATGTGTAATTTTAATTTTAGTTGAAGTAAAGCATTTGTTAACACGCCATCGGCTGAGCAAGGAATAGTAGACACAGGTACATCTTACAAAATAAATATATTATTTGAGATGTTGCGTAAGGAACAGTTCAGGTTTTCCGCAGAAGACTGCTATAATGCCCGGATCAAACGTTGGCATAACTATGGTCGTAACTGACCCGGTATTCCATAAATATATTCCACCCAGTAGAAAACTCTCCTGAGTTGAATCAATCCCCAGGATTCCCAACGTAATTTAAATGGACCCATGTAGGCTACAGCGTAGTCCGTCCAACCCTTCATGACTCGTCTGCTTATGAAGCTCTCAGCCTATAATCATTGCCTTCGCTTCTCAAATGATCGATGCTGGAGATCTCTAAGATCTTCCGCTGAAAGAATTTATCGTTAGGAGATTTGTATTAGACGATGCTCTCAAATCCACTCGAGTATTGTCAGAATTCCACAGTAAGTCTCTGTTGGCCGCTTTCTAAACATACAAGAGCTATCGTAATCGTATTCGTAATCTCGAGATTTCTACAGCGCCCAACGAAAGTCCTGACTAAATCTAGAACGAGGACTAAGAAATCGGTTTGATTAAAGAAAAACTACTACTCTTCATATACAGTATAATGCGAATATCCCGAAAGTGTTTAGATCTTTGAAGGAAGTTCAGTTCTTCCTTAGCTTCAACCAGTACATTAAATCGCGTAGAATATGTTACACGTGATTTTATAGGTTGTGTTGTAGCAGTCGTTGTCGCCTGTTGTAAGACAGTTTGGTCTAATTATTTTTGAAAGCCACAGTAATGTCTACATGCAGGTCACAGTATTATGAAACCGTTTTAGCTCGACAGGTTCTCAGCACAAGATGTTGATTCCGAAAGTAGCATTGCTTAAGAGTGACCATCGGTTGATGCCTTGTGTACTACCAAGATGACGCTGTAGATCAGCAGAGGTGTTGAAACTTCTGTACGAAATCCAGGACAGACACGAATAAGAACTTGGTTTAATAATAAACAACTACTCATCAGATATTCAGAGAGTTCACTTCTGCCCAGGATCTAAATTATGTACAACTTATTACCCGTTATTCCGAAACGAAGTCTATTCAATCTACTTTGCCTTACGGGTGGCACTACTCGACTAACGCTCTCCCACAATGCACCGATGATGAAATTAAAATCACAGGATGCTGTGATTAAAAACTAATGAGGGAATAAATCCCGATATTTACTGGTGACGTTGGTAAATTGCACAGCATTAAGACCTAAATTTAATAAAGTAACCAAATCAACCTGATGGCATTAATTACAGATGAAGGACTTCCTAAAGTGCAGTTTGATGCAAATTACATTAATAAAACGCCTCTGTTCCTAATTAAGAGCTTTGTTGTCTTCTACCGCTATAGGGGGAGGGCGTGTCTGTGGGAGAGGGATTCCTCATACATTAGCATAAACGCACAATCTCTTGGTCTCTTCTGGTTTGCTGTGAACGTAGGTCTTTGTTCATTCCTGAACCTCACGCTCATCAGATTCAATCACATTCCATACTACTACTGCTGCAACAACTACTACTACTATTACTGCTAACACCACCACCACCACCACCACCACCACCACCACCACCACCACCACCACCACCACCACTACTACCACTACTACTCCAACCGCAGTTCAATTTCTTAGGATTCATCTGTTTCAGTAATGAATTGATAGGAGCGCTATATCACTAGAAAAACAAAATTTTACTCCGGTCCGGGTAAAGTAGAGTTAAACAATTTGTGACGACCGTTCTTTAGTCATTCGCCTTCTTCGGTCAGTTACCCTAGGTTTCCAAGACTCTTCTCCCCAGTTTCTGCTGTTTTCTACCCATTTGTTGGCTTTTAATTTCCATTGTCTTTCCTTTATTTCCTCTACCAGCATTGTTATGACCGTTTATTACTTTGCTATTTTTTCGGGTAATCCTTGTTGAAACCGGTTTGGGGACAACTCGATCGCGTGTCCCCAAATCAAATGGTCGGATTAGCCGCTCTCTGGATTCGCCCTTGCTTGCCAACCCGGACCCTATTCACTTTCCGACGGGATTAAAGCGACGTGTCATGCGAGAACGTCGGCCAACGAAATCGGTCATCATTCGAACAGATTAACTCATCAGCTTTTGCCATTTAAACTCAATTTCACGTCATCTAAACGTCTGTTTGTACGCCAGTATGTGTGCATGTATGTACGTCTACTTGTGTATTTGTCTGTATGTATGTATGTATGTGCGTAAAATGACTTTAAATCGCTGATGGAATCGAAGCAAATGAGTTTGCGCATGTCAGCAGCCACGTCGGTTATTGAATCGCCGTCTTCTATGCCATTTAAGCGGATAATTCTCTTAATGCTGAAGTTGCTCGATAATTTCTGACATGTTTGGACGTGTGCTACTGCTAAGTATGCGTGTCGGAATTAATCTTAGTTTTCGCCGCAGATTTCGAACAGCACGGATGGCATTTTCTGCATATATTATCTTGGCGTGCATGACTGCATGAGGATGGTTGGGCTTCTGGTGTACAGTCGAGCCTCTTTTGTAGTTGCTGTTTAACACACTGTGTCATAACGAAGATGATCAGCGTCGCCCTTCTCCTTTATACAGGCTTCGGACTGGCACGGCCCGAGTACGGACTTATGCACGCTGTCTTCAGCCAGGTCTCGCGCGAAGGAGAGACCAGGGCCTTTGGAATAACCTAGACCATCAATCGGATTTAGCTAAAAGCGTGGGTGGACGGTTCGCCCCCGCCCCTCTTCGTTATATGCCGGCTCCTCTCAGACCAGACCTGTGCATAGTGGACTGCCAGAATGTGGCGCCCCTCTGAAAATGTTCTTGCCTCCCACGCCAGCAATCCTGGATCCGCCCCGGTGGCATTTTTATTTAAAGACATACCAATAGCTTTTACTTCCGTTTACCCATGCTTAAAAGGCGTCAATCTTGAACAGGAAACTTAAAACAGAAGCCTTCAATGGCGTTTAAATAAATCTGTCCTAAGCGGACGTCGTAATGCTCTTGAGATGTTTCATAAATGTCCAGATGTAACGGCTGACTAACCATCGATCTGTCGGTTGGTCTGCGGAAGCAACTGGACCGTCTAGACTCTGCAATTCCCACGCGTAGACGTTCTTCCTTAGGTAGCACACTTGTTATTCTTGTCCTCAGAGGCCTTAAGTCCTAGAAGTGCGGGATCTTTTGGCTAAACGCAGCCATAAGATCCGCTCTCAGAAATGGTAAATCGTGAAAACCAGCGTACAATTCACAGGACACGACAACAGTCAGCAGAAATTTAACACTGTATGGATACAGTGGTGTTGTGGGTAGGCCTACTTAGGAATGTATGTTTGTGGGATGTAAGCCTGTATACATAAATGGATGGATTTCTGAATGGATGAATGGATAGATGAATGGATAGATGGATGAATGGATAGACGGCTAAATGTAATCATCGTAGAGTCAGTCAGTCAGTCAATTTGTCAGTCAGTCAGCCAGTCAGTCATTTAGTCAAACGGTCATTCTTTTGTTCGCTCATTTACTATTAATTAATTCATTCATTTTTAAATTCTGGGCCGTTCTATAGCGCGTCTTAAACATACCCTTTCAGCCCAGCCCCAGTGAAGAAGAACAGTTTCCAAGCGTTGACTGTAGGTGGTTATTTAAACATGGCCTTGAAAGGCCCTATCAAAGTTGTCTATATGTTAGCCTAATCGTGGGCTCGTAGCACATCGGTGCATACGTGCAGGCATAATAAGCACATGCATCGTTAATAACCAGAAAGTGCTGAGAGAGGACAAGGCGCTACACGTGCAATTCTTCCGATATGCCCATACGCTTACTTGAACCCAAGAGTCCCACATGTTGCCTCACATATCTGTCGCCTTCTTTACAACGGCCATCCAGACCTCTGCGATCAGCTATAAGATAACAAAAACAAAACCGTTTATCTCTCCCTGGCATCGGAGACTCTCGGTCTGAATTCCCCCGACGTGAATTCAGTAGTTCTGCACCAGCCGTCTGGAATAGTCTCCCGTTTACTTTCTCACAACAATATCTCGCTAGACATATTCGTAAAGCGGCTTAAGACCTATCTGTACAGTCATGTTTTTATTGTCTGACCGCGGTGACCCACCCAATCCTACGATTCCTCGCTCAGCCGATGGACAAATGGCGTGTTCGCAAATGCATTATTTACTTACTTATTTACTTACTTCTATATCCAAATTTCGTGTTTATAGAAACAAATTATACTCCCAAAACTGCAAAAATGCACTCTGAAATGTAACATCTGCTAAGAGCAGAAACTGATTTGGCTGCAACTTTCGCAGACGAAAACCGTTTTGTGTCAAAGCATATTAACTTTCGCCTTTAACCACTTTTGTCTGAGTACTTCAAAAAGTCACAGTGATGTCTTCATGTAGGCTACAGAGACATACAGACTAAGTTGGAGAAAGTTGAAGTCGTTGATCCTTTCTGGCTACATTAGTCCTTGCACATTCCAGACACATACACGCATACTTACTGTGTATGTAGTCAATCTATCAATCCAGCATTTTCACACATTTTGCATTATATCTCCAACACGCCGAAGCTTGGCTGCAGTAGTCTGCCTGAGTGAGAAAAAAATTGTAATTCGATGTCATCACAGATTTATCTAACATTTTATGGCGCCTCCTCTTCCCACCTGAGACATATTAAAACCGAGAACTGGTGAATTCCTGGTAGAAATCTACCCCACTTCCGGTAGCAATTTTATGATGAACGCTAACGTTCGTCTAGTGGATTGGTTAATCAATATTCGTCATAAAAATCTGGCAACAAAGCCTGGCCGCTACAATCAGACGCTAGGGTCAGATTACAACACGTTAGCAGAAATCAGTTAGCAGTGATGCTTCATGCAATGTTGACTCTCTGGCTTCACTCGGAGTCTGGCCTGAATGGTTGCTATTCACTATCCGGTTCTGCCCGCTCTCTCAGTTCTCTAGTGCAGTTTAGATCTAAAATTAAAACTGATCAATTTCAGTTATCTGTCCGCAGCCTGATTTCCTGCCTGTCAGTCTGCATGTCTGTCTGCCTGTCTGTCTGTTTGTCTGTCTCTCTCTGAGAAATAACACCTCAACAAAGGAGGACGCAAATCACATCCGAACGCTGCGCTCTTCTCCATACACCTAATTCGTCTGACATGAAGCCGCCTTAGTCGACTGCAGACATTGCCATTTTGGTAAAGAGAGAAACTATTTACGACGCAGCAGCTGGCACCCATTGTCACCGTTATGACTACGTACGCTAGTCTCAACGCAGCCATTTTAAAGTGTATTACGTACTGTGATTAATAGTGCGCTGTTATTTTTTAAAGCATCCTTGTGAACGTTTCGAAGAAAAAACCCGTTAGAAACAGGTGGACTGAGCGGTGACTGTTACAGTCTGTTACAATCGCTATATTAGTTCTGTTAGTGGCTTTGTGTGAAAGACTGACAGACTGCGGTGATGTATGGCTGCAGGCGAGAATGATTTTCTTTTATAAAAGACCAGTATATATCTTCGAAGCTTTCTAGCCAAGTTACACTTCCTGGCAAATTTTCTTCAATAAAATGCAGAAACTTACGGTTTTCAGTCATGTCAGGGATAGTTTTTGGACATGCTTAAGATGGGATCAATCTAACGAAAATCATGATAATAATTAATTTGTTTACATGGATGGTACATTATTTATAACAGTAGAATGTCATGCATCGGCAAGTCGGTTTAATTATAGGACATATATGTAATAATTGTCATCTCATATGTATCAAATGTAAGAAAAATTGCATGCATGCATGCATGTATGTATGTATCTAGGCCTATGCATATATGCATGCATGTCGTGAAAAAATCCGCCGCAGATGCACACCCCATACGCCATGTTGAACTTATGCAAACCTTGCTAAATCATAAGTGGAAAATTCCGCTCATGGTGTGTATATATGTATGCTTGAATGTATGCATTTGTGTAATTAGTTTACTTGTATGCTCTGTGTGTGTAGACATACAGTGGTCTATTTACATATGTTCGTACGAATGCATGCATATGCATTCTTGTATGAATACTTCTTTGCAAATACATATGTTGCGTAAGTTTGCGTTTAGATAATTGATCATATGTAGGCCTAAGCAAAGAATATCTAAGCATCTATTCTTTTGCATAATGGCTAACATCTGGATATCTAGACAATCGTGTGTAGCCTGTCTAAGAACCTGTTCTTCTTCATCTACAGTCGCTTCGTATATTCGAAAACAATGTAATGCATAACAAAAAGAAATCGAGGTCCATTTAACTGGAAATATTGATTTCTTTATGTGTTCTGCTCCCGAGCGAAATGCTGCTTTAATCTTAAGCTGTCAAATCATTCATCTGTTCATGAATGTTGATGCTATTCGCTGTTTTCTTCCGTCTCAACCTCCTCCAAAGCGACTTCAGAGACTTCCGAAATAGCGCAGACGACGCCAAAAGCAGCACGAAGTTGGACGCCTGGTTGACGTGTTTGAGCTGCAACAGGGCCTGTTGCGTTAGAAAATTTTCAAGCGTCATTTCGCCTTTACCTACTAGAGATTTAACGGCAAGAAAGTCAGAAAATAAATGTACTGGAAGGTTGAAGAGAAGAAACGCTGATAACATCACCAGAGCGCACCGATTACCGTCTTTTTTCAACAAAATCCTGTCCACCTCTCCGTCCGCCATCTTGCTGCGTTGACGCCTAGTGGTGTCACGTGATGACGACGTAGCTGTCTGACGATTAAGGGCGTTGGTCGATGCTATGACAACGACAAAGAAAGAAAGTGAAGTTATTGGAAGAACTGAATCGAGAAAGGCATCGGCGATTCTAAGTCGACGAATAACATCGTTGAAACCTGGAATTGTGATACAGATTGGCGCTGGACGATTCGGGACATAATACTCGCCATACGTTATGCTGATATTGACGTAGACTATGATGGCGATGACACTGAACAAGATAATCATCATTCGGGCAAAACTAGTGCTACAGAAAAAGTCGATGTACTTTCGGCGGACGTGAGCTCTGGCCGAAAGGTCAAGTCCAAACAGAACAGCGTACCACAAGACAAGAAAGTCAGAGGCTTGGGACACAAACGTGACAAGTTGGCACCATCCGCCAATAATTCCGTAAATACCAAATCCGATATTACTTGCCCACGTGTCCAACAGGGTCAGAAGGTGAAGTGACTGAGCGATATCCCAAACGAGTATGTACAGCAGCCATGATGTTTTTGGCATTGATGCAATTGCTGCTAAGGCAACGCCGTTTCCAATTATACCAACGACAGAGATGACCGGAGAGCCATAGAAGGTTAAAGCTCGAATGATCAGTTCGCCCGTTGCTTGGGGCGATGTTATCATTGTTTCCACAGTGACATTTGTCTCTTCAGGTTCCATTTTAAATCTCTATATTTGCAGAATCAGTTCTTTGTCGGAACAGGACCTAAAGGAGAGGAAACATGTAAAAAAAAACTGCTAGATCATTAATATCAGCTTAGCTTGTATTCAGTTGTTACTATTTTACAAAATGCATAATGCGATAGGTGAGGCAAATCAGCTGGGAAGTAAACAGGAGGTACTGGTTGCAACAGGTGGAATCCTCAGTAAAAGCAAAGGGATGCACTCTTATAACCCTTATTGTCGCATCTCCGCTTAAACGAAATATCCTTCAAGTCTCGGGACCACCCTCTGAGCACTATTGTGCAAGAAATGAGCGAACGCACCAGCTTAACTCATCTTTTCTTAGCTTACCTTACTTTACCTATGTGACTTTACATTTTGCCTTGCCTTACCTATAAGTTACATTGCCACGACCATCATCATCACGGCAACCTACAGATCATTTCTGATGTGAGCAACTATTTAGAAGACAAAGCTGCAATATTTCGAACCTTCTCGGATTATCTTCCACTGATCAGGCTACCTTGTAGTATCACATAATGCAGAACATTTATGTATGTACGGTAGCCAATTCGAAGAAAGCCAAGCCAACAAGTTCTGGGGACAAATACCATAAGTAATTATAAAACTTGGTTGATGCTGCCTTGGAGACTGTTGGACGGATTGACGAGTAGCCTAGGAGAGATTTCAGCAAAAGTAAGTCATTTTATAAGCACTTGGTGCCAGAGGAGCAGTAAACACGGCTTCAGGTAAGCATACTGCAGCAAACACCCACACATCACGTAGGCTCTTTCCTCTCTTGGAGTCAGTGTGAACTGGGCCCAAAACATCCAGATCTTCAGACTCTAGATGACTTTGGACATCCAGCAAGCATG
This sequence comes from Norana najaformis, assembly GCA_964023275.1. Taxonomy (NCBI): domain Eukaryota; kingdom Metazoa; phylum Annelida; class Clitellata; order Crassiclitellata; family Hormogastridae; genus Norana; species Norana najaformis. The sequence goes on from OZ029924.1 coordinate 1,463,393, forward strand.
ATGCATGGCTTCAGGTGACATGAATCGTACTTCTCCAGCAGGAACTGCACCCAGGAAGACAAGTACCAGTTCCAGGAATTCTCTGTAATCGTCTCTCTGCTGACCTTGCTCACGACGCTTGTTAGCGAACTCGAAGTTTCCTATTATTTTCTATCCAAATAACCGAATAACTGAGGCTTGATATCTAATCCTAGCCCTCTTTCCCTTCCTCTGCTTGTTCTTCACCCTAAGGCTAGGAGACTATGAAATGTTTCGATCCAACCGGTCACTTATTTACCATAACCCTAACCCTAGGGTTACTAAATAGACAATTACTATTTTCTAACCAAATCACTGAATTCTCGTGCCATATATCTAACCCTAAAAGTCTTCCTCTGCTACTTCTTAACCGGTGATTCTGAACCTAGGAGAACCATAGTCGTCTCCAATCATTTTCTAAACAAACCTCCAAATATATGATGCTATATATCTAACTCTAACTTACCCTCTTCCTCTGCTCCTTGTTACGATGAAGCCAGGATAATTATGTTCTCGTGTTATTAAAACGGGAAATTGCAACTCGTATCGTAATACCGTAGCAGTTGTTCAATCAAAGAGAAATGATAATGGAAGTGTGTTAGAAGGCGGGGTAATATGAATTTCGGAGAGAATCAGAAGCTGAGAGCTCCATAAAAAACTAATAACGGTAGTGAAAACAAAATCTCATTTTAAAAGTATATCTAATAACAGCAGAAACTAGTGCAACAACAATACACTTTGGCATGCATTCTCACAAATAACGACTAGTCGCCAAGTCTGGTGTGGCTTGTACATTGATAGACATTGTGACGTACTTTAAGGCGCTATGTTAAGTATCTTGATACATTGATACATAGTTTATCCATGGGGAAAACTAATACGTGCATAGCCGTATCCTTGATGCGGTGGGTACCTTACACTCCTGAGCTTTTCTTTGTGCAGTGTTCAGCCCAGCACTGCGTCGTTCCAAGTACTTTTTATTGTCTTGGTCCACGAGGTTCCTGATCTGTCATTTGGCTACTTCATTTTTTTACATTTTTTGCAACAAAAAATAAGAAGAGTGTTTGGCTGGAGACTACAAATATACATCTTTATCCCAATCCTCGTCTGATTGGTTAAAGCGTACATCAAAAAACGAAAGTGGTTATACTTCAGAGATTTAAATCTCGGGCTAGCACGGTCCGTGCTCAGGGGCCTTAAATGGAGTTGCAGCTATTCAAACTGGCAGCGATGTTGAAGGATCCACCAGATAAATTCATTGAAAAATTGGCAGGGTCGAGGCATTAAGGTCGCTATAGAAAGTCATGTAGGCCTACACTTACATTTAGAAGGTGCTTTGTGAACACTAGGATTTAATTACGTCTGAAGGCATAGACAAAAATTTAAGCGCAACAATATATCAGACACAAGCAATGTTACGATGAAAGAAAGTCAACAGCACACACTATTATGTTCGTGAATATTGTCACTGCAATTAGATTTAAAGCTGAGGAGAAGGCTCATGTCAGAGTCACAAGCAACATGTTCGTGGCCACAATAATCCAGAAATCATGAAATGTATATAGAAAGAGGAAAAGTGAGGAGGCGTCAACTGGTATTGAATGACGACAATTCAGAATTCATTACGAAAGAAAATGAAATTTCTAATATTACGACTGATGATTAATTTGTTAACCACTCGATCTCCGCATCATCTCCCACGAAACATGACCTTGATTACATTCCACATGATCTTCGCATATCCATTCCCCACTCAACGCAGACTGAGATTTGCTCACGATGTGCAAACACTAGTTTTGACTTTCTCGCGGTTATCACACTGGGACAAGATAAGATGAGATGATATGAGAAGAGTCCTGAGATAAAGCAAGGCAAGGCAAGGTAAAGATAAGCGCATCTAAGGTAAGGTAAGGTAAAGTTAGGTTAGGAAATGTAGTTATATAAGGTAAGGTAAGGTTAGGTAAGGTAAGATTAAGTAAGCTTAAGTTAGATTAGATTACATCAGATCAGTGGAATATAAATAAGGACGTGGTAACGTAATCCTCTTTTATTTATGCTAATCTTAAAAGGCTACATTCCAAATTGAAATATCTTCCGGCTGAAGTAAGTAGACCTCAACAACAACAAGAACAACAACCGGAAATACCTTCTTCTGCGAATGATAGTTGTACCGTTCGACAAAGAAACGTCATATTCACATGACAGGCGGGGAATCGAACCCAGAACTGGACTCTGGTCTGCAAGCCTTTTGTTCAGTCGGAGAAGCCGGTTTAATTCCCGCGGCGTCAGCGCCTGACAGAGGTCGCTGCTAAATCTCGGGAAGGACGCAATCAGGGAAGGAAACGCAGATTGACCGGACTGTAGCTAGCAACACAAAGGATCCCGTTACAGCAACTTACAGTACAGAGGCTGACCGGCAGATTGACTAACGGACGCAATCCCGTCGACTCAAAGACATTCAGGCAACAGTGTTTATGTGTACCGCGTATGAACCGATGCAGATGCTGCAAGGTAATGGAGCGAATTTCGCCGAGGCCTCGATCGAGGCGCCTATGAGTCGACAGCTTCAAGAGGCGCTAGATAAATTAACTGCATGAATGAATGAACGAATGAATGGATCGAACTCGAAGTTATGCCGAGGTATCGTAATCATAAATGTAAACTCGAAATGTCTAAAGTGCTACTTAAAAGCTAAGCGCAGGACACCAGTTTATTCACGAGCGCTGCGTCAAGTCAGTGGGGTTGACGAAAGAAGCCATGTCAAGACCCAAGTTCGGTTGGCTGGAGACCAAAGAGAGGAGGGAAGAGAATGTTAGGGTGAGTTGTGTTTAAGGTATGCTTTGCGTAAGGCGTTAAACCAATTTTCAAGCTTTAGCTCCAATAACGTACAGTAGGGTCTGGCTTATCCGCCAGAGTCCACCCATCAATCTCGGAGGACTGAAATTCTGTGTATTGACCTAAATGCGGCTTGGTTTCGGTGCGGCACCGTTTGATGCTTTCTGCATCAGACACCAGCGCTACAGAAGTTGCTAATTATCATGCGGGTGTATGAACACATAACTCAAACTTATGATATGTTGAAGACGTCAATGCTATCGTTGGTATGATATGTTGGTTTACAGATGACATTATAACAAGCCATGATAAATTAAAGGTATGGGAAGTCGAGCCTCCACAAATCACGCTCGCCCAGTAAATACATTTCAATTCGGTCCAGTCTCTCCTGAGATGTCTAACGACGATTTACATAGGGGACCTACACTGCAAACGACTGATGAATGAAACGACCGACCTGGCGTTTTTTCGAAGCACAGAGCCATCGCTCACAATGCTTTGCATGACGGGTAAAATAAGACAAACGATTAGCAGACGTTGAATGTCTGATCGATTACTGCAAAGCGCATATATTACATTCGTCTCTGTGTGCGGCCTGGTCTATCGGTAACGCGTTTGGCCAATGATCATGCGATTGCGGGTTCGACTACGTGTAACAACCCTGGGCAAATTGTTTGCGTATACCGTGCCTCTGCCACCAAGAAGTATAATTTGGTACTAACGTAAGCTGGGAAGTAACGGTAAATCCTGCGATGCGCTGGTCCCAAGTCCAGAACCTTGGTATTCGTGCATTGCCGGTTCAAGAGCCTGAAGAAAAGGAAAAGAGCGCCCCCCCCTACTTCTCAGTTGTGGGATATGGGATACTTTTACTTTACTTATTGTATATATATATATAGATATATATATATATATATATATAGATATATATATATATATATAGATATAAGGTTATGGGTATACTTAACAACCTGCGTCAAATCAACCAGCGTCATATCTATGCTTGTTGGCAATCGCACAATGTGGCATCAATTAATGACTTCAAAAGGAGCGGGTGGATGGATCACCCAACTGCGGACGTCAAAATCTAAATTTGGTGCTTAGTATTATTTCAGTACAGTCTACGCCTTCAACATCAACTCAAGACAGACAGCAATTCGTACCCGTTGGATGTAATTTATTTGAGATTCACTGATGGACGCCGCACATATCAGAATGTTCGACTCAGTAGTAGGCCTGCAGTTAGCCCAGCATAATCAATTGAAAAGCCTAATCTATAGGCCTCGGTGCTCTGTTGGAAGTCGGACGTCCGCAACGGAGGATGGGATGTGAAATGCGGACATATACGAACAGACGGATGGAGGGGTACGAACAGATGGATGGAGGGGTACGAACAGACGGATGGAGGGGTACGAACAGACGGATGGAGGGGTACGAACAGACGGATGGAGGGGTCCAGAGAAGGTCATTAATAATATCGCGGACGTCCTTAAAGGATGATCTTCAAAGACAAGACAATGTAAGTTTAACGTGTCATTATATACTCTTTTTCTTTTTATACAATGCAATTTTCTAGCCTTTCATAGTTTGGGCTCAACAGATGTGGATTCTTACACGGACCAGAGAGCAGGTCCTAAGTGGAAAACATGAGGGAACATTGGTCTAGAGTCCATTATCCTCTTATGGGGTATCAGGATCTAGAATGCGTTATAAAGGTAGATGACATCCTGGCAGAATTAATGTCTCATAAACATTCCATTAACTTAATGGATTCCATATTCTGGCCAAATTGACTATTTGCTTAAGTGCACATGATCTACATTAGCACACCTGTAGCGAGTTGGCCGTCTGCATGTATGTAGGCACGTATGTGTGTATGTATGCATGCATATATGCATGTATGTATGTGTGTATGTATGTATGTATGCATGTACAGTATGTATTTATGTATATGCGTATGTACGTACGTATGTAGGCATGTATGTATATACGTACGTATCTGTGTATGTATATATGTGCATAAATGTAAGCATGTATATGTGATCAAGTATGTATGTGTGTACAGTGTAAGTAAATGTGCATATGTATGCATGTATGTATATATGTGTTTGTAATATTTATATAGCGCCTCTCAGTAGCTCTCCAGGGCAAAAAGAGTATAGCTCCTTTTGCCCGAAACACAAATATGGAAATTGCAATCCATCCAGAAAAGAACAATCTTTCATTTACAATGGGCTGCAAGAATTGTCAATATCGCGAGAGATGCTCTGTGGTTCCCACTTGGGCGGAAAGGTTAAAGGTCTTGGTGTTATCACTGTGCCACCCTTGCTGAGTCGTATGCCTGGGGCGTCGATGGGGATAAACGACGGGCCAGATGGCAAAGGGCATTTCCATATCGTTAGTCGATCGACCGAAGGAACACGATGCCTCCAGCCCCCGAGGCGGGGATGCGATGCTGTCCGAGTCTTCGATGAGACATATCGTCTGCTGGTGATGAATTAGTCGATGAAATTAGCATATAACCGACTGCATTCAGATAATGGTACTTGGCGGTTGAATCTTCTTACACCATATTTTCCCAAGGCTGACTTTTGAGACTTTTTACTATTATTATTATTACTAGTACTATTACTATTATTATTATTACTGCTGCTGCTGTTGTTGTTATCACCATCAACGATGGGCGGAGATTACAAAGCAGCTTCAGAGGCAGCTGATTTATCAACATTGGATAAATAAGTAAGAGTATTCGCCTAGGAAAGAAGGTCTGGACTGTACTGCGAGGTACCCAAAACACAAGTCAGAGGGACGGTCAAAACAGAGGCCTATTGGTAGCAAGCAGGCTTTAACAGAGAGTAGCAGAGGATGAGCTGGACAGTAAACGAAGAAGTGGGGGCGACGTGAGCGAATGAGATGATTGTAGTCCACAAAGACAAGAACGAATGACAAGAACGAACGACCGATCATCCGAACTCAAGAAACTCTCATAAAATTCACTCAGTCTTTGCAACCTTAGTTTAGAAATAGGGACGTTGTTGCAGAAACGTTGTAACATAGTCTTTAAATCAATTGCACACATACTGGTTCAATATAATCTTTTGCATAATAAATGTATTTGTATACTAATGGAAGAAGTTTCCTTGTAAAGAATAGAAACAGCTAGTTTACCCTATCAACTGTAAGATTATCTACGTTTTTCCAAAGCGACCGTATGGCCGGGACCCTGCTCATTGTTTTCAATGAATTTATCAGGTGAGATCCGTCACCACCGCTGCCCGTTTGAATGGGCGCCACGCCATTCAGGGTCCCCGATCCTCCACAAATCACGCTCGACCTGTAACTACATTTCAATTCAGTCCAATCTCTCGTAAGACCGTGGTAGTCCAAGGTTCAAATAGATCCCTGAAATAAACCACGATCGGTATGCGAACCAGCATCCTCAAAAACACAGATCCGCTTTAACGTAAGATTTAACTAATGTAGCCAACCCGGCCTATATATACGTTTATATACGTTTATTCACCACGATGGTAGACAATACAGAAAGTACAACAAACTATATATAACCAAAAAAAAAGAAAGAAAAAAGGAAGAAAAATTAAATGGGCTTAAGTACAGCCCTTAGCAAAATCAATCATCATAAATTCATCCAATCTATGGTGCAACATAGATAACTCAATGTTATAGTCACGACATAAATGCAAAATTTCATCATTATAATAATCTCCTGTACACCAGGTATTGAGCATACTGTTATCATAGCTTCCAAATAAAATCCTAGCTGAAAAATGTATTTTTCGCAGATGCATGATATGTATAAGATCCATACGTCCCATAAAGTACTGAACAATTCTAACTGATTCCCATTTATGCATCTTGAAAATCTTCCTATAGAGACTGGTGCAGAAATGGCCAACTCCGTGGATACTGGAGCATAAAATTACCCTTATAGGTAATGGAGAAAAGTCATGCATACGTATGCCATGACAGTCCTGTAAATAATGGAGAACACAATCTTACAGATCCCGTAGTAACTGACCTATCTGACCTTACACCAACCAAGGTCCTAGATCGATCTACTGCACTGTTGCTAAGGGCTGACAGGCGATACAGATAAATCTCCATTTCCGGAATAGAAACAGCGCAAAGCAACGCCAGATAGCGCTCACATCGACCATTGATGCAAACGCATGAGTAGAATCAGTAACGGATGACGACGGTGGATTAATTTTAGAAGCACGAAAACGAAAGTTGACAAAAGACGATAAATTATGCGGAGCTGATTTACAATCCCAAAAATTCACCCTAGCCCGGCACGGTGGACTATGGATAATGCGTTTGGCATATGGTCATGCGGTTGCGGTTTCGACTCCGTGTAACGACCTTGGTTTGTGCACACAGTGCCTTTGTCACCAAGCAGTAGAATTTGTTACCGGCGTACACTGGGAAGTAAACGCCGAAGTCCTGCTATGCGCTGGCTTCGCGTCTAGGACCTTGGAATTCGTCCATGCAGGCTCAAGGGTCTAAAGAAAACATGTAGATGAGCGCCTCCCGTACGTCTCATTTGTGGGATAAGGAATACTTTACTTTTTTAAATTCACCCGAGACAGGAATGTCTGAAAACTGTAGACGTTAACAAATCAAAATCCAATCTAATCTTTTATAACTACAGTAATAACGCACTAGGCATCAATCGATGACACGCCAAAACAGATTCGCCATGTGGCCATTTCCAAGGCTGTCCACTGAGACAGAAAGGCAACGTGAAGAGGGAAGCTACGCAGAAACAAACTCATGCTTATATACACCAATTGTCTGCTAATAAAGCACAGCCACTGTGACCTTATAATAAGACACTAATGTGGTCGTCTTAATGAATCGATGGATGGTCAACTGTGTCAATACGAGAGTGCGCATGTATACACGCAGTTTAAGATAACTCATGCCAGCAAAGACGGCCTTTGTTTATTTTCCATACTCATCGTAATCGTAAATTCAAGATTTCTAAAGCGCCCAACGAAAGCTAAATCGCGGGAACCAGCTTATTCACAAGCGCTCAGTCAAAACAAAATCGTTAGGGAGGAGGGTTAGAAACGATTCCAGTTAAAAATCCAAGCAGACAGTCAGTCAGAGAATTACGGTGGATGGCGTTTGGAATTTGAACTAGATAGATAAGGGGAAACAGAGACATCAGGATAGGATCGGTGGAATAGGAGTGTTTTTAGTATTGAGTGAAAGACCGGCAGAGATTACGAAAGGCGAAGTGTTGGTCAGTTCGTATGATGGGTCACATAGTTGTCTTAATTAATACGGAAATGTCGAAGTCCTACAATACGCGCGTGTTTTGCAATGCCATCTTCGCATCCTTTTATCGTGTCTTTACTTCCTCCATCACTCCTTCATTCTATCTGATATTCTGCGTGTCTTACAAAAATCTTCTTAATCTCAGAGAAACATTAATCTCAATATTAATAAAAATGACAGTAATGACACACTTTTACGTAAACACGTCTTTATAGCTCAACAACTAGGCTACATTTCTCAATAACACACGTTCATCCGATATCCGACCATCGCTACGTGTGTGCTTCATCCGCATATAATTCGCTCCTTCCTTCCATCCAGCAGTGTATTAACGTCTATGTGCGTGTTTATTTTCTGTGCCTCCGTCTATCTGTTCACCCACCCACCCACCCATCCACCCATCCATCCCTCCCTCCATCCCTCCATCCATCCACTCATCCATCCACCCATCCATCCATCCATCCATCCATCCACACATCCATCCATCCACACATCCATCCACCCATTTACCCACCCACCAAAGTGTTCATGAGTATTGTTCCTCTAGCCATTCAGTCCTTTATCAAATTCCTCACTATGTCTTCTCACCTTTCGCTTTCTTCTTCCTCCTCCATAAATCCGGTCTCTATTCATCCATCCTTCCATCCATCTGTACATTTCAATGTGCTCCATCCATCCATAAATACACTGATTTTTTCCCTCTATACTATCATTCAATCTGTCTTGTGCGGAAGGAAGAATGTGGAGAAGAATGAGAAAAAGAATGCGTGAAAAAGAAGAATGTGAAGAAGAATGCAAAAAAGAAGAATGAAGCAAAGAAGAATGCAAAGGAGGAGGTAGAGGAGGAAGAGGAGGTAGTAGAAGGAGAAGGAGGAGGGGAAAGAGGAAGAAGAAGAAATGGAAAAGGAGTATCGACCTTATCAATATTCCGCCCATGATTCGTTCTCCTCCTCCTCCTCTTATCATTCAGTCCGGATCGCATCGCATCAATTTGAATGACGTCCCATCTATATCGGTCCTGGATTGTCCATCCCTCCTCTCCAGCTCCTCCGCTTCCTCATCATAGTCTCTGACTTTTCCTTCTCATACTGTTCCATCTCCTAAGTCTTTGCTTATGTCCTCCTACTGCTCGATTTCATCATCATCCTCGTCCTTCTCCACTCATTTTCTTTTTCATCCTCAGCTGTCTCCTCATTCTCCGCTTTATTCCTCTTCTCCTCCTCATTTGTTTTCACCTAACTCCGTTCACCTTTCCCCTTTGTCATCGTTCTTCCCTTTCTCTTCACTTTCTCCTTATTCACCTCATAGTTATTTTTTCTATGTTCTTCCTCTTCTCCTTCAAATTCTCCTTTTCTTACAAATTCTCCTTCAAATTCTTCTTCATATTCTCTTTTTCATTCGAACTCTTTTTCATATTCTCCACCAGATTCTTCTTCTTAAAACTCTCCTTCAAACTTTCCTTCAAATTTTCCTTCTCTCCAGTCTCCACGTCTTTTTTCTCTTCACAATCTTTCTCGCGGGTGCACGGTAACCGATTGGATTGAGCACTTTTCCGCTTGTAACGCGGAGTATGGGTTCAACCCTCCTTTCCCGAGATTCCGTAGGTACCTAGGGCAAGTCCTTCACCCACAACTCCTCAGAGGCTTTACCTTCTCTCTCTCTCTCTCTCTCTCTCTCTCTCTCTCTCTCTCTCTCGCTACCTACCTACCTACCTACCTACCTACCTACCTACCTACCTACCTACCTACCTACCTACCTACCTACCTACCTACCTACCTACCTACCTAACTACCTACCTACCTATCTACCTACCTACCTACCTATCTATCTATCTATCTATATATCTCTCTGTGTCTCTCTCTGTCTCTGTCTCTCTGTCTGTCTGTATCTCTCTAGTCTTCTAGTTCTTCTTCATTCCTCGTTCTCCGTCTCTTTCTCTTGCTCCTCGTCATTCTCCTCCCTCCCTCGCGATTTTCTCTTCACCTAGTTCGAACGGTCGGTCGCAGAGAAGCCGACCGAGAGAAGTGTCCTCCACAGCGGCACAGAACACAAAAGGACGACATAATCCAATAACCTACTTTCTCAGACCACGTTCTAACCATACATTCAATAGTAATGATTTTTCCACGTGAGGGTTCTATTCAGAACACTCATCTTATGATCTCCGCTTGCTTCAGTCATCCAATGAGCAAAAAACGCTTTGCGGTAATTTAAGTTTATGCGTTTTCTTTCAGGCACAATAAACACGTTATTGCTTCATGCGTCATATTTTGACTGCACAATGAAGGAATATATAAGGGTAATCAGTTAATTTGCATCCATCTATTCATTCATTCATTCTTTCTTTCCTTCTTTTTCATTCTTTCTCTCCTTTTTCTTTATTTGTATATTTATTTCTTTGATTCATTTATTCATTTGTTTGTTCTTTCGTTCGTTCGTTCACTCATTCATGAATGTGTCTGTGGGACTGTCTGTGTGTCTGTCTGTCAGTCTCCTCATTATCTCTTGTTTTTCCAGATTCACATACATACGTAGATAGCAGTCGAGTAGCCATACGAAACTTGTAGTCCTATTCAAGCAAAGATATATCGTATTACCAAAGAATGGTACAGTGGCCGAGTGGTTAACGCTTCGGCTTTTCACCTCTGCGACCCGGATTCGAATCCGGGCCTGTGATGGAATTAGTATTTAGCAGTGGTATGCCATTGATATAGCTAGCTCTGTCGAACTGTGTGAACCTCGGACGCCATCAACCTCAACATGATGGCCTTCTCAAGTCCAATACACATCGTACTGCCATAAAAGCCAAAGTACGATCTCATAATATTTCATGAGATTGGACATATAAAATGATACTGCTATAATAAAGCCTGGTAATTATATGTCGTTAATCATGTTTATGACTATCCTATACAATAAAATAGCACATAATCAGGCGCCACGGTAGTCTATTCGGTAGCGAGCTGGCGCTGTAATCCAACGACTGCGGGTTCGAGCTTGCGCAGCAGGCTCTGTGTAACGACTCTAGACAAGTTGTAGTTTACTCAAACGCCTCAGATTCAGATTTACTTATCTTTAGTGCGTGCAAAAATAAATGAAGCTTTCTTTCAAGAAATGAATCTGTATCAGTTTATGTGTAATTGTAATTGGAAATTTGTATAGCGCCTCTTCAAGGTAAACTCTGCGCTAACGATGTTAAATGTCATTAAGAACGGAACATTCGTCCACAAGTAAACATTGGTCAGAATACTAGAAGAGTCACCAGTGGCAAGCTCGAGCATACACGCCAAGCCCAACCAACAGGTTCCCAACTAGAGTTGAATGACGACAGCATGTTCGGAGTTTCTGAAGCACATAGCAACTTCGTGGTTATCACCATTAAATCACTATCACAGCAAAATGGAGATCTCTGAGGCCTTGAAGAAATCGACGACGGCTTATATCGGCCAAATTAACTAGGCCTATCAGCCACCCTATCAGTAAGTCAGCAGATAAGTTTATTTAAGCGGTATGCACTAAGCAGTGTCACAATGTGCTTGAGCAAAAAAATGAATGTCCTGTCCTGTCCTGAAGACTCCTACCCTGTCTGTCCATTGTAAAATCAGGTGTTGTTTTTACCCTCCGTGCTCGTTTTTGTTTCTTAACCAACGCCATGCATAATCGTAATTGCAAACTCGAGATTTCTACAGCGCCCACGAAAGTTAAGTCATGGGAACCAGCTCATTTACAAACGGTCAAAACAAAATCATAGGCAAGAAGGGTTCGGTTCAAGGTCAAGATCCAAGGCAGGCAGGCATTTGTCATTACTGTCTACCGTAAACTAGCAGCATCAGTAAAGCGGAGACGAGAACCGAATTCTTAAATCAGATAAGTTAGAATGTTTCCTGTTGATGCTATAATTTCATTATCTGCTCTTGAAATCTCGACCAAAATCCAGGGCCGGATTGACAAGTCTTTCACTCAAAGCTGAAAACACTTCTCTTTCACATATCCTATCCTTATCCCATTTCTTATATCTCTCTCCAATTCTTGACTTGGCTGTTACAGCCAGACAAATATGCAATATACAACTATTTATGATTACAATTATTTACGATTACAAGTATGACTAAATTATAAATAATTTGCAATACTATCCTAACCAGTTCAGCGAATTTTTCCAACTCAGAAATTCACGACCTCTGCAAGTGAACTCGTCTCATTCCATCACAAGCACACAGCATCCACCTGCCATGCGACATACACACAAACACACACACAATGTACCTTAACGGCATTCACTGTACGCATTCGTCATCCATATCCATAGGTCATCTCTGATTGCTGTGATGTGCTTTTGCACTTTTCACAAGAGTAAAACTAGGTCCGTATATTAATCTTATATGTTACTTTACTATACATCCCGAGTCGAATGAAAAATGACGCCAAAACAGAGCAAAGCCAACGACGTGAACGACTCAACCCAGACAATGGGAAGAGTCGCGTTCGGCAGGGGGAGACAAGGCTCCCCAGGTCGTAAACAAGCGAAAACCTTCACAAATGATGCAACAAAGACAAAGGAAGGGATAAAAATAGGGACATGGAACATAAGAACGTTGATGAGACCGGGGAAACTAGCCAATGTGATAGGCGAGATGAGAAGGGCTGGCTTGGATATTTTGGGATTATCAGAGGTAAGATGGAAGGAAGGTGGAGAAATTATGAGTGATGGCATAAGAGTAATCTACGCTGGAGGAGAGAAGAGCCAGAATGGAGTAGCCATATTACTATCAGAGGAAATCGCCAAGTGTGTGACAAGGGTGGAGAGACATGAAGACAGATTGCTTATGGTGACAATACGGGCACACCCAGTGGACATAACAATCATCCAAGTGTATATGCCTACATCAACCCACGAAGAGGAAGAAGTAGATCGCATATATGAATTGATAGAAGAGAGACTAGGAAAAACCAAAGGCAAAGACTATGTCATAATAATGGGAGACTGGAATGCGGTGGTTGGAGAGGGAAGACAGGATAACATTGTAGGAAAATATGGATTAGGGAACAGGAACGAGAGAGGTGAGAAACTGGTAGAGTTCTGCAGAGAACAAAAGCTCATAATAACAAACACGTGGTTTCAACAAGAGAAAAGGAGAAGATATACGTGGAAGGCACCAGGGGATAGGGAGAGGTATCAGATAGACTACATCATGGTTAAGCACAGATATAGGAATAGCATAAAGAATGCAAGAACACTCCCGGGAGCTGATGCAGACACGGATCACAACCTACTGACAGTAAAAATACACCTACAGCACAAACTAATTAGGAAGAAAAGAAATGGAAGGAGAAAATGGAACAAAGAAGAATTAAGGAAGAGAAAATATGAACTAGCAAGAAGAATAGAGGATCGATTAGAGGAGAAAGAAAAGGGAAAAGATACAGAAACAGAAACAACAACAGATGAAAGATGGAGAGGGCTCAAGGAGATAATCATGGAGGAGGCGAAAAGGATGGTGGGATTCCAGAAGGGAGAGGAACCTCGTAAACCATGGATAACAACCGAAATGATAGAAAACATGAACGAAAGGCGGAGGTGGAAACACCAGAGCACAGAAAAAGCAAGGAGGGAATACAAAAGATTGAACAACAGATTAAGGAGAACGACGGATAAAGCAAAAGAAAAATGGTGGGAGGAACGCTGCATGGAGCTTGAGACGCTCCAGCAACAAGGACGACACGATCTAGTATACGAGAAAATTAAACAACTAGGGAAGAGAAAGACTATGGGAAGTGGAAGTGCAATCAAAGATAAAGACGGCACCTTACTGGAGGACCCTGTTGAGATAAGAGAGAGGTGGAGAGAATATGTAGAGGAGCTATATAAAGAAAACAGTAGCCTAAAGAGAAATAAAGAAGACAAAGAACGAGAACGGAACGAAGATGACAAGGAAACTGACAGAGAACTGGACGTATTGAGAGAGGAGGTCCTTATAACAATAAAGAACATGAAGAACAACAAAGCGGAGGGAATGGACAACATACCCATTGAAATGCTGAGGAACCTCGGCGACAAGGCAACGGATGAACTGGTACAGCTGTGCCAGGAAATTTACAGAACGGGAATATGGCCAGAGGATTTCCTACAGACGATAGTAATACCAATAAAGAAAAAACAGAATGCAGTGATATGCGAAGACCATCGCACAATAAGCCTGCTCACTCATGCATCCAAGATAATGATAAAAATTATAACAAAAAGACTACAGTCGAGGGCAGAAGCGGACAAGTGTTTGGGAGATGACCAATTCGGCTTCAGAAAAGGAAGGGGAACGAGAGATGCAGTGGCAGCACTGCGAATACTAACAGAAAGAAGCATCCAACACAACCAAGATGTATATATATGCTTTGTCGATTATGAAAAAGCTTTCGATAGAGTGGACTGGAAGAAGTTAATGAGAGCGCTAAAGCGAATGGGGGTGGATTGGAAAGACAGAAGGCTGATAGGCAACCTGTACATGGGACAGCGAGTCAGAATACGCATAGAGGGCGAATACTCGGAACCAGGAAGAATAGGTAGGGGGGTCAGGCAAGGATGCCCACTCTCACCAATACTATTCAATATTTACATAGAAGAAGTCATAAGAGAAGCACTGGAGGAAATGACTGAGGGTGTGAAGGTAGGTGGAAGACTAGTAAAGGCGCTGAGATTTGCGGATGACCAAGCTATGATGGCAGGCAGCCAAAGGGGATTACAAAAGATGATGGATCAGCTCGACAGAATATCGAGGGAATATGACATGAGGATCAACATCAAGAAGACAAAGGTGATGAAAATAGGGAGAGGAGAGGCGGAAACAGTTAGGATTACACTGAACGGGGATATAATAGAACAGGTAAAGAGCTTTTGTTATCTGGGAAGCACGATTACAGAGGACGCAAAATGCCACGTGGAGATAAAAAGGAGAATCGCAATGGGAAAGGATGCCTTCTACAAGAGAAGCGAGCTGATAAGAGGAAGACTAAATAAGAATCTAAAGAAGAGACTGATCAAGACACTGATATGGAGTGTGGTCCTGTATGGATCGGAGACATGGACAATGAGAAAGGAGGACATCAGGAGAATAGAAGCCTTTGAAATGTGGATCTGGAGAAGGATGGAGAAAATCAGTTGGACAGAAAAAAAGACGAATGAGGAGGTCCTACAGATGGTAGAGGAGAAAAGAACTATACTGGAGACAATAAGAAACCGACAAAAGAAGTGGATGGGTCATGTTCTAAGAGGAGACAATATTGTAAGAGACATAATCGAGGGAAGAATGGAGGGGAAAAAGACACGCGGAAGACCACGACAGATGATGCTGGACTGGATGATACTAGAAGATGGATATGAAGGACTAAAGAGAAGAGCAAACAACAGAGAAGAGTGGCGTCATTGGACATGTGGACCTGCCTTGACGGCAGAGCACTAAAAGAAGAAGAAGAAGATGTTACTTTGACCGCTCATGACTATTACGTGTCTGCAATAAACGAGCAGATTTAATGTTCCCTACACCAATTTAATCTAATCACAGAACTTCTACAGCATCGTTATGACAATGTACTAGACTTGCAAGGCTCAGCAGAGGGCTTTCGTTGTTGGAACAGTCTTCCATTCGATTGTTTAAAACTCACCTATATCTTCAGGGCTCGCACACCAGTAGCTCTCATCAGTAGTCTGAAGGCATTCATTGTTTGTGGCCTGATTGTGTGCTTGTTCAGATGTTCTTTGCAGTTCATTTTGTAGTTTTGAAATCTTATTGGTCAGGGAATTAATGACACCAATGAGCTCAGCAACTTTTGTGCTTAAAAACTGCTGCTGGGAGAGTAAGGGCATCATTTGCCAGTGATAGAGAAACCAGATCACTGAAAAGTGTAATCAGTGTGTGTGGCAGCTGAATTTCAGCAGATGAAGGAAAGGATACTAACTTTAGCTGCTTCATCAACTTTAACTTGGGACCTTCTTAACAACACTACTAATGACTATGATGAAAGTATGTTGATGTCTCAGTTCCATTTAAAGTTTATAAATGTAGCAATTTGCCATGTAGCATGCTTTTTAGTTTCCTTTAATCTATCCTAAGTTAGTTGGCATGTTATTGTGTTTCATGACATGCTTGTCATTTCCGCACTGATCCAGTTCACAATGCCAGTATGCATTGGCCATTCTTCGGAACAGTATTCTTTCACATGCTACCTGTTTCTTGGTTGTTTGCTCTGTTTTATTCAATGCAGCTCAAGTTAAAGTTTTATCGCATCTTGTAAGTTACAAACTCATTGTGCCTTGATTTACACCCATTTAGAAATTCATGCCGGCATATCCACTGAGAAGTTAATAAAAGGGGCTATTTATTTCTGGAGTTAGACATATCATACTGTTAAATATTTTCTTCATTCTCTCTTGGATGTAAAGTGAATCGTTCAATGGTTGTACTGCCATCTATTTACTTTAGGTAAGAAAAGTGAAGTGGCATTCTACTGTCTTGTGGTAATGCTTTGTCCACTACAAAAGCGCCGTACGAAGAAACCACTGTCGTCGCCTACTGAGCTCCTTTATAAGCTTTACACATCTTTTGAGGTAAGCCGGAAGTTGGTTTCTTTTTACAACATTGCTGTTCAGTTATGTCAGTGTCCTGCTGTTACAACGAATGCACTGCAGTGCATGAATCTTCTAATTGTTTTTAAAAATCAGCTGCTTATTGCTTGGCTGAGGTGATATCTGCTTCTTAGATTTTGAGCATGGGTGAACTGTTTATCAAAACTTTTGCTTTCTTAAATAGCTGCTGTGTGACATCAAGTGTTGAAAATCCAAAGAATTTTTGAAAATAAATACAGATTAATACAGTATAAGATTTTACTTTATAAATAATCTGATATTTTACATTATAAGGCATTGACCCTGGCTGAGCACCAAATTCCATGTGTTGCTTCTATTGCTGTATGTTGTGGCAAGTGTGGACCTGGTTTCTAGTTGGCCAGACTACTGATATTCACTTTTCAATGGTATCACAATGAAAGATCTAAAAAAAACTTCATCGATTTCCGAAATCCATGACAAAGGCCATGACAAATACTGCTCACCAACACAATATCCCTGCATTACAATCACTGCACTGGCTCTGAACAACTATTTAAAATATGATTTTGTAATTTTGCTCTTGTCTCTGTATGATGAAACAGTGGAGGATGCACTTGAGAGAATGGCCGACGAAGGGAAACCTCGGCCAGATCTATTTCGAATACAGAATACCTATTATGTGAAGCTGGATAACACGGCAGCTGTAATTGAAAGTGCATCATGTTTTGAAGCAGCTGTGGAATTTGTTTCTGGGTTTTTGGATTTTTAGTGTGGAGTACTCCAAAGAATTTGGACTGTTTTATTCCTTTATTGAAAAGCTGCTTGGAATTTATAATGCTGCTTCAAAATTCAAAAGTAGGGTTCTAGCCGATGTATGGCGATCTTTGCAGTGATCTTCAATAAGCATCATACTATATAATAGTGACATTCATTTTACTACCTCAAATGGACCAACTTCTTTAGTTACAGTCACTGACCAATTCTGTTATGTGCCACTAGTCATCCTAACGATAATTAACCATTAAGTCCTCTGATTGGATTGTAGAAAAAGGTTCTTATATTGATTACTTGCAATCTTAAGGTTTCTGCATTTATTACTTTTGACTGTTTATCGTGTTCAGTGGCTGATGCTTTATTTTTAAGCTTTATGTGAATTGTGATAACCCTTAATTTGTGATTAAAAGTTGTCATTTAACCTAATAAATTGTAGTTAATGATTTGCTTATTATGTAATGAGTTCAGCACGTTAGTACGTCCATGTAGAAATAATTATACATCGTGTGTAAACATTGCTGCACATAGGTAGATACAACAGTAAATCAATGCAGAAAACGTATAACATAACTGTATATGCAGCTCCACAAATTTGGCAAATTCCAATATATAAATTTAGCTCCTAAACCACTAAAATGTATTTGCAGCACCACATAAACGTGGACACAACTGCTACATAAATGTAGAGATGCCACAACACAAATGTAGACATTAATAGTACATAAATGTAGAGATGCCGCAACACACATGTAGACGTTATTAGTACATAAATGTAGATTCCGCACTACATAAATGTAGACATTATTAGTACGTAAATGTAGATGGAAAACCACAAAAATGTACACATTAATGTAGACATGCTTGCTATATAAATGTAGCCAAAATGCAACACCGATGTAGACCTCATTCTCTACAAAATTGTTGCAACTTGTGTGTACACTAGTGTGGACTGCCGCCTCGTCTACAAAAAGTGTTGCATAGAGGTCCACACATTGCCGATGAGCCAGACCTCAACATTAAGTGTTGCATAGAAGTCTACACTTGTAGATCGATTCTCTACACTATGTTTAAGAGAGTACGTTACAAAAATAATCGCATGTCCCCTATGGGCTTCCCTGACGCGTCCACTATAGGTCCTACGTTACAAAAATAATCGCATGTCCCCTATGGGCTTCCCTGACGCGTCCACTATAGGCCCTACGTTACAAAAATAATCGCTTGTTCCCTATGGACTTCCCTGCCGCGTCCACTATAGGCCTTACGTTAAAGAAGACAAGGCCACATTAAGCCCCGAGTTATTCTCATAAGCTGAGAGAGATCTGATTCAGACGTTGCCATGATGTAAAAATTATTTATTCTCTATTAGACACAAATGAGATACTTGGCTCAATCTTGTAATCAATGCACCACTGATCTCAAGAAAACTAGTTAAAAGCTCTAGATATCTAATTAATTGGCCTTTAGGTTGGCAGCATCTTAAATTTGGCCATGAATACGAAAAAGAGAATTTGTGTTTGACTAGCCTACCTGTTTCGGAGATAGTTCAGCGATTTCTATTTACCATCGAAGGAGGCTGGCTTTGGTGATACGATTGGGACACCCGCTCGCCTGTAGATTTCGTCCGACGATAGCCGATAAAAACAGCACCACTTTCGAAGATGTTATATATCGTCCAAGGAATCGAGACACCCAATAATCCGACATCCTATTTAAATATCTCCCGTCAAAACTTTCGATAAACAGTCGATTCTTAGCGATAATCCACCGCGTTCAAAGATAGCGATCGTAGCCAGTATCGTCAAAGGCACATGGCCTATAGAAAATCACAAATTTTCGAATAAAACAAGACGATTGGATATAATTTGACTCCATTTGGGTATAATGTCTTCCTGGATTTCCATAGCGACTCGTTAAATCTTCGAATATTCGCAACAATCGCCCAAATCCGTCGAATTTTACAATTGGAGCGAACACTTTAACTTCCAAATACTAGGCGCCGTCTAACGAAAGCGCAAAAATCGTCTGCCCTGTCACGTGATCACTCGAAAAGGCCAGTCGCCCATGAACTAAGACACGAACAGCCTGCCACATTAGTAATAAGCAGGTGGACTAAATTTAAACGCCATCTCTGAACGTGGTGGATAATCTCTAAGAATCGACAGGGTATTACATAATGGATAAATTTAGATCGAGCATTACGCTTGGGAACTATTACATAATCGTAATAAATATTATTAATATCACAAATAAAACAAGTGAACAATTCGTCAGCCCTCGACTGCGCTGAGGTCTGCAAACGTGCCCGTGAAAGTAAACGATACTTATAACACTGTATGCAAATTTAAAGGCGCTGAAAAAGATGGATGGTTAGTTAATAATTAGTAACTTGTAATGCGTTGGTGTCTAATGCACAAGGCATCAACCGATAGCACACTAAAGCCAAGCAGCAATCAGGTTATTATCCAGAAGGTCAGTCCACAAGACAGAGAGGCAGCCTACGGTGGATAAGCAATTTGAAACAAGTAAGTTTTAAACTGAGAACGAAATGACATAAGGGACTGCGTAGAACGAACGGACATAGTGAGGGAATTCCAAAATTTAGGTCCAGCAACCGAAAAAGCCCGTTTATCCAGACCAGTTCTTGTCCAAGGCATGACCAGAAGAAGATAATCAGATGACCTTGCACAACAGTGGTAAGTCTGGGGAATAAGGACTAAGGAATAGGGAATGTGTTTTATGAACTGTAAGTCTCAATTTGAAACAAATCCTCTACTGAACAGGAAGCGAATGCTAAGATTTAGCACATAGGTTACATGTTCTTACTATTTTGAAGTATTTGCTATGGCTCTAGCCAAGAAGTTCTGAACTGGTCTGAGTTTCTGCTTGGCTGATTCTGTGATACCAGCAAGAAGCGAGTTACAGCTGTCAATGCGAGTACAAACATGCATTTGCCAAAGACATTCTAGAGGACTTGGTGAAAATAGTGCCTAGTGTCATGAATATACATGTATGACTTACAAATATTAAGCGCCAGCATGAGCAAACACCCGTTCATTACATTAACTTATTATTATTATTATTAAAATATATTATTATTGATTGTAGTTGCTACACTTAATGTGATTATTTTTGTTGCTTTACAGACTTCAATGTCAATGGACGAAGACAATCATCACGCAGGACTTTTATCAGGATCTCATGGTTAATGGAGATTGTTTCATCTCAAATGAAAATGGAAATCGAGCGGAAGTGGCTTTTCGATGATGGATGGACATCAAACAGGACAACTCTTAGCGACATTACGTCTCCTTTTCCGACTGATGGAACAACAGACACTAATGTCACGAGATTAAAACTGTCTTGTTTTGTAAAGTTTCTTTGTCCTTTATTTTACTCCCATCCTTTTAATTGTGGTCAGTAGTCAAGTATTTAGTACAGTAGTGTGAAATAACACTCCTCTTCTGCAGATCCTGTCCCAATTCCTTTTCTTCCATCATAGCCACCTGCCTGCCTGGACCTGGAAACAAACCTGACCTTACCTGCCTATCAATTTTATTTTTACTGAGCGCCTGTGAATAAGCTGGTTTCCACGACTTAACTTTCGTTGGGTGCCATAGAAATCTCGAGTTTACAATTACGATTAATAGTGCAGTGAGGCTTGTAATACAGAGTATACAGGTTCAAGTCCCCCCCCCCGAGACGGTTACTGTATAGGGACCTTGAGCAAGTCCTTTACTCGCAACTGTTCAGCTCCATCAACGGATGCCCAGTCATTAGATAGTGGCGCTCAATAAATGCAGAAACAATAATAATACCCATCATAATAGTACGCCTAACGTAAACTCGGAAATTCCTCAAGCACTGTTTAAATTAGCTAAGCACGCTTGACAAAAAGACAAAGAGCAAATCCGCTATATAACCGGTTCTTATCTTAAGAAAACCAAGCACAACATAAAATGTACATTGCAATTCCACTAGACTTTCATACAGCGCCTTGTAACGGTAAACACGCTACCATCGTCTTTAGAAAATTACACATTTATCCAGACAGAAAATGCTTTTACAAATTCCACGTTCCAGCTTTATTCAGCACTGATTTCCTTCACAGTGCTACAATACACGGCCTCTGAAATCGCAGCTACTGCACAGTCAACAATTCGGCTGGTAAGTTTCTATGTGTGTGTGAGAGACTGCCAGTGGAGACCTTCTCCAATTAACCGAACATCGTTTCAGCTTACTCTTTGATTTATTTTCTTTTAAAGTGCAGTTTACTGACAAGGTCTAAAGAAAAAAGTGGTCACTAAGAATGTGAGCACTAAGGATTTGCTCAAGGTCCTTAGACAATAACCTCATTTTCAATGATGGTTTGAATTCACACAACCCAACTCACATGCTGAGAACTCGGTCAGTTTGACAGGTTATTTATTATTATTTCTGCATTTATTAGGCGCCATTATCTAACGACTAAGCATCAATCGATGGCGCTGAGCAATTGTAGGTGAAGGACTTGCTCAAATTCACTGCACAGCAACCATCCAGAAGAGGTTCGAACCTGTACTCTCTGCGTTACGAACCAACAACTCTGTCCAATTGGCTACTGTGCCCTGCATTTGGCTACCGTTCCTAAAAGGTGCTTATGCTCAGATTCGTACAATGTCACATATACCAACCCGGGAAAAGATTTGCAAGTAATGAAACTGTTACATGGTTACAGACCAGGGACTAAACTGGATATGCAACTATTGAACAGTCAACAGTTTGGCTGGTCAGTTCCTACGTGTGTGTGTGTGGAAGACTGCAGGTGAGACCTTATCGAGCCACATTCCAAAACATACAACTTGTCACAATGGCAGACAAGCCCCAGTTAATTTTCTGGAATGGCACCCATTGTGTTAACCATCCAAAATAACTGGTTTTAGTCAGGGCTTCCTACAGAAAATGTAAATAAAAGACAAGAGTTCTTAAAAGGTGCTTTCCAGATACATGCATAGATACACTGGATACCACTGGACATTTTAAACTTCATGCAACCAGTAAATGTAAATGTACACATTTTTCTATAGCGACCGTACGCCTCGACCCAGATAATTTTACAATGAATTAATAGGGTGAGATCCCTCACCACTGCTGCCTGTTTCAATGGGCGCCATGCCATTTAAGGTCCTCGCGTATGGACTGTGCTAGCCCAAGATTAAAATCTCTGAAATACAGCCACATCTCCATCTTCTCAACAGTGTTTGATATAGTCACCCCAACAGCAACAGCATAAGTAGGACATATGCGGCCCATTTCACGATATTCCCATGTGGGCTTCGTGTCCTAAGTATGGAATCACAAACCCACATGTAAGACATATGACGCCCATCTGGGTACACTGTGATATGGGTTTCACATGTCATACAAAATGACGTTCCTGTGTGGGGTAGATTTCCTGTAACCAACTTAAAAACACCATCAAATAAAAATCAGACAAACAAAACAACTTGGCAGACTGCTATAATTCATATGCCTTTAACCTTTGCATTGAAATCTGCAATTCGTTACTAAGCCACGTAACACCAAAGGAAAGGTTGTCTGTTCAACAGCACTTGTTGTCATATGTCGCCCAGACAGCCACATTCACTGGGTCCACAGCTGGCCCAACCTGTCCCACTGGTGGCAAGAGGTAGTCAAACGGTCCCATGTGGGCTCAACAAAACACATGTGGCTGTTCAACCTACTTTTGATAAATGGATGTAAAAGATAAGCTATGAACCTTACCTTATTTTTACACTCGATGAAGGCAATCACTTTAGCCTGTGAAATTAATCTGGCTATTGAATTCTTTTGAAAACCTGCCGCAAAAATGAACCTAGGTTTAATCGGGCTCACACAAAAATGAAACTTGGGCTCTGGTCAAATAACGCAGCCTTTGCAATCTTCAACAAAAGTAAACTTACGATTAAAGTGGATAGATAAACTCAATTTCTTTCCTCTTTGTGAACCCCAAAAAAACATAGAAAATCATTTCCAAATTAACTTGCTTCGCTGATAAGTCTTTATTCTCACAGTTGTTAAATACTACTTTGGCAACAAGACTGAATTTACTCAGAACCATCTCAGCTTAACTGAAAGTTCCAAGAGAGGCACTTGAAACTCTTCCTCAACTCTGACACCAAGGCATCAAGCCTTAGAGCACTAAAAGACAGACCTGTATTTTTTGGACCATGTTGGATTTTCCCAACTGGCAAAGTAATCTGCTACTAGTCACTGAAGGTTCAAGAAATACTGCACCAGTATCAGTGCGTCAAATATAAGTCTGCCATGAATCAAAGTTGGTCGGTCAAGCCAAAAATGAGATTAAAGAACAGCAGAACAAAAGAGTAATGTAATTGCCAGCTCTGCTTCACTGTCCCTTCTCTAATATCCCTGTTGGGTATCATCAGAATAATGCAGTTTTGAAAGCTTATGAAAATAATTCTGTGACCGGCCGATGACCTAAATGGTTTGGGTCCAGGTTAATTGAACTGACAGTTGACATTTCACTGCCCAGATCAGCTGATTAAACTAAAAGCGAGATGCAGCCAAGGGTACAAAGCATTGGCAACTTTATTTTCTTAGCCTTTGCATCCTTTGCATATTATAAGGCAGGTGGCCACTCCTCTCCCACAGCAAATGATCTTCCCACTGACAGTGTATGATCAGTATACTCGTTTTACAGGTGAGTTCCCTAGAGAGTGCTGGACATCTGAAAAGAAAGCTTAAATGACCTGGAATTAGAGCCCTCAACCTCTGGGTTGACCTCCAGCAATGTAACTACTAGACTAGTGCACATCCTTGGAGGGTAAAACAATGTACCCACTACAAATCTGATGGCAGGAAACCAACCCAGTGGCATAAGTTCCTATTTACATGGGGTTCTCCCCATGAAAATTCGACATGACTGACTGCACTAGAAATTGTGCTTCATCTGTGAAACCTAATGCTGATAAGACAACAAGATTGTGAGAAAACAACTGGAAACAAATTCAAATAATTCTAGACTGTTGAAACACTTATGCATAACTGTAGCAATTGAGAAATAATGCAATAAATGACTGGCATGCAACTGGTGGCTGAACAGGACACAGGTCTTACCCTACGGTCCAAATGAAATGATACTGAACTCCTAAAACCAAAAACATCAACTCGTCGCTTTGAGTTAGAACCGATAAAACATACATTCAACAAATTTCAACAACCAATTCAAACATTTTTCAAAACTTAATACAAATTCAATATTAAAATTAATCAAATCGAATGAGCCGAATTTCCAAATTCACACCAGAAAATGAAAAATCCTTTTTCCAACTACTACAGCATTCCGGTGAGCAATAAAAATCCAAACTGATCAAATGGCTGCAACTTTAGCCACACATAAATGGTGACGTACTTCACACCGTGAAAAGGAAAACTTACCAATCGCTAAAACTGTGCCAAGCAGATGATTCAATCATGCTTTCACCTAAATCATTTCCAAACATGTAAACAGTCACTCACTGAAGTGGAATAAAAACAGAAAATCACGATTACACACTAATGCAGTCTACTCGTTCTCACCAGGGACATTTAAAAAAAGACAGCGGAGTCAACACGGACATGCAATGCAATGGTTAGTTACAGAACTGCCAAACTGGCCAGCCTCCCACGGAGGTGACTATGTACAATTACATATACCTACATAGACACACGTTCCATTTAACGACATATTCCATATGGTTTTTTGCTTGCAAAATGGCCTCTGCAGAAAATCACTGAAGTATTAATAAACCGTTTTGTGGCTCATTACTCAGCTCGGGACCAAGCCCAGCTGGTTCCTTGTTAAGAGAAGCATATACTAGGCCAATGTTTGCTACAGTTATTCCTACCTATTCTCAAAGCAAATCAACAACTAACGAAAATGAAATGGAAAACAAGGCAGATATTATTAGCTTTGCTTTGGAAACAGCTGAGCTGAGAAATTTCATTTATTTTTCATTTCCTCTTCTGCTATCTTTCCTTTTTAATCAAGTTCTTGTCAACACCACCGCATATTAAACACTTTATTAAAATTTGTATCATTATTTTTAGAATTATTATTATTATGAAACACACATTACTTATTGCCTTTAGCAATACTTTTGTGCAGTTCCAAAAATGCAGCATCATTCCAGAACAAACATGTTAATAAAACTGTACTCTATGAGTAGAATTCCTCAAGTTTCCTTGAAAACTCAAAATCATTCTCTGCTTTGGTAGCTTCATCACCCAATCACAAGTACCACTACTTACTTTTTCAAGAAACTGCTTAATTGAACTACAGTACACCCTATGAAGCAACGTCATGCCTTTCCATTAATACCAGAAGCTCCAAGCACCTTTCCCCAATGATTGTAGACAAAGCTATTTTGCCCGGGGTTAGCTGGGAATGCCTCGTAAGAGGCTCATGATGGTGCTTCACGAATGCTCCGAGTGGTAACAATCACACGTGCAAGAAAATAAACCAGCAATTAAAACTGAGTCACTAAACCTTAGAGACAGCAATTTCCATTTGGTTTTAAGCAGCTCATTATTAACATTACTGGCAACTAATTAATTACTTTTTCGATTTATTAAGTAAATTAATTAATTTCTAACACATTAGTTTTCCAGCTGTATTGTATTCTCGTGCAACTGGACAGGTTTCTGACTTGTTTATCAAACTCTTTAAAAGAATTTCTTGTCATGAAAGAACAGAAAACTTTGACAGCTTCTCATAAAACACAAAATATGTAGTCCAAAAGTTTGCAAAGTACTCTAATTATGAAATTATTAATTCATGTAGCAACTTTCAAGGCTTCTTTAAAAAAAAATTAATCAGATAGCTCTTAGCAGTCACTGAAAAACAGCTGACTTGAAATTAACATTAAACGGCACAGCTGAAGGAGGCAAGTATTCTACCTCAGTTGAAATCAACACTAAGCGTACATGCTGAAGTATAACCAGCCTACTGCTGATGCCCAAGACTCTGACAATGTCCAAGGTTCAACAAAGTAGCATCCAGCAAAACTGAACCAGAGACATACAAGAACAGGATAACGTGTTTCTAGATAACCTCTACGGGAAATCCCACCCCATTCTTGGGTCACTGGCGAAGTTTTTCAGTTTCGGTTGAAATATCTTAAACATCACAACTTTGTCCCTCAGATCTATAACCAATGCAAACCATTTCTCACAAACTCAGTTACAGTTGTTATTCATGGGTGCAGAAACTAAAGTTGACATTGGGGGACAACAGATGAGCAATTACCCAATTAATTTAGGAATTTTTAATGTATGGCGATAAAGCTTTCAAATCTCAGTGTTGTGTTAGGTAAAGATCATATAACAGAAACCAGACACAAGATATTAAAAACACAACTAAAATCAACCAACAGGATCGTCTATCTTTTTAAGAGCTCGCCGTCTTCCCAGAATCATGAAACTAGAAATCAACAACATGCATTTACAACTTCTGTGCATCATGGGAACTCCTGTGCCTGCACAATACTTCGTGCAAAGTATGTTTCAAACAGAACTAGAGAAACTTTCAGCTAATGTCAGGAAATGGGATGCGATTTGCTCAAAAACAACCAGCCTCTGAAGGTCAGGTCATACCACTTCCTACCAATCTCAACATTGGTAGAAGAAAAACAATTTCACCAATTAGAACAAGGCTTTTTGTCACACAGCCTTTCATCATCAGCTCACTAAATTCAAAACTCTTTCAGCACAGTAACTGGACTTACACAATCCACCTACTATTCCGTGATCCGATTCGATCAAGTTAGCCGTCTGCAATCATGCTTGCAGTCTCTGAGATATTTTGTAACAGACGCACATCTGATTTGGCATACAAGCTCAGCCCAAGCATAGGACTAATGAGTCATTAGAACAGAGTCGATTGTTTGTGGTGACCATCACACTGCATCGCTCCACCACTCGTTAACGTAACTTCAGGTATTTGCCAGAGTCAACTAAACCGATCTCATGTTCAAACAGAGGAGAGAAAATCCACCATTGGTGTCACGATGACAACCAGCTGCCCACAAAGTTCCGCTAATCCTTCTGACTGGACATAGATGCTATCTGTTGCTGCACTTTGTCTCTTAATCGATTTGATCGAACAGTTGCAACGCGGCCGACTCTTGCTTCTAGACTGGTTTCCGGTTGCGGTTGACTTCGGTTTCGACTGTTGCCCGTTGCTTTTTTGCCTCTCTCACCTTTAGCCACCTCCTGCAACAAAAGTTACCACATTCTCACGTTGAATAAAGTTTCTGGCTTACTTGATTCAATTTTGTAGCACTGTTATTATATGGGGGTGGGTTCCCTACTGAAGAGTTAGGTGACCAGCCCCAGGGAACATAACACCACCATAACAATACAGAGGGAGGTTCTATACCTGGTGACTAACCCCAGGGAGCATAATCCAACTAATAAGGGAGGTAAGGGTCAATAAAATCACTTAAATAGGCTATTAAAATAGGTAGTAAAAACAGTATGCATGGTCTTCCTGTTTACATTACTCACAATAATATCTCACTAGACATATTTGTAAAATGGCTTATTCGTATCATCTTGCTTTTGTTGTCTGACTGCAGTGACCCACCCAAGCCTAGGATTCTTTGCTCGGTCAATGGGCAAATGGCATAGTAACAAATGTATTACTTTCTTATTTACTTGTATGCGTATGTACAAACATTAAGTAACACCTTTTAAGAACTTCTCAAAGGATCTTAAAAGCACATCTTTTACCATCATTGATTTTTTCATGGTCAGTAAATGAGCATTAAATGCTTTTGTCGTGGGATTTTAGTTGAAATTCTTCAAGCTCTGATGAGCTTCTATAGATGCAGATACGTCTGCATCAAAACACTTCATATAGCACTGCTTAGGAACCTTTGAAAGCAGACATGGGTTTCTAGCTAATCTAATCTTATGACTTCTATAAAGTCGTTATTCTAAAGCACAAGGCATCAACTGATGGTCTCTTCAAGCGAAACCAGCCAAAAATCCTCAACTGTTGAAGAAGCCCAGTCAAAACGTGAAAGGTCAGGAAAATCAGAAGTCAACCTAAAGGTGGATATTGAAGCTGAAACAGTTTAGACTTACAATTTTAGACTAGAAGAACATTAAACAACTGACAGAAAAAGCACAAAACCAAGAACGTTCAAGAGCCAACACGGGCGCGAATCACAACGATAACATTAACTGATCCAAAATATGTGCACTTTGACATTTAACATAGGCTGGAAACGTATGTGGAGCAGAACCAAGTGAAACATATAATAAAGAAATGCATTCCCTTATTTCACCTGTTCTACTTCTCACTGCAGCACAGCGGTCCGTTCAGTAGTGCGCTTGGTCTGCAATTCAATGATTGCAGGTTTGACCCTGCTGAATGAACTCCATGTAACGGCTGGGGAAAAGCTGTTCAGAAAAGTTGTCTGTCTCTAGTAGCATTTTGCACTGTCACAAGCTGAGAAGTAAACTGCAAGACCTGCGCCGATCCTGTCTCCAGAACTTTGGGATTCGAACATCACCCACCGGCCCAAGAACCAAAGCAAAGAAAATGAGCGCCTCCTTTATGAGATGTAAGAGTTTACTTATCTTCACAAATGTACAGCGCCTTTTTCTTCGGTCTTGGCTGTGCTGCAGTGCTATATAAGTCATCTTATTATTATTATTATTATTATTATTACACACAGATACCTATACAGAATCACAGCTTACCTTAGAAGGAGTGGAGCCAGACCTGGTGGCTGAGGCCACACTGGCTTCTGGTCGAACTTCAGCAGAGGCCAGTGGACTGTTGGCGTGGCCTCCATTCGGCTGCTGGCCATCTGTTGAGCAGACCATAGATCGAGGAGTGGAACTCAACGCCACAGTTGTAGAGGAGATGGCAGTCAGCGCGTTCATCAGAGTTATGTCGGCTCCAACATCAGGACTCATAACCTGTGTTGTCTAAGAAAAACGATTCAGGTAAGCTAAGAAGAGGCAAGGAAAACGAAGGCATCATACACACAACTAAAATTATATTACGCCCTATTACAGTAGTTCAGAAGGGCACACTGAAGCCAAACAACAGGAAATGCCGGTGATGATGAGTTCTCTGCCTGAAGGCAGGTCCATTTTTGCCACCAGGGGATGCGATGAGTGAGGTGGTTTCCCGTGGCCTTCCTCACAGACAACTGTGGCAGATTCAAATCTGCAACCCTCTGGTTACAAGGCACCAACCAAACCACTATACCACCACGTACCACACACACCACCATGTCAAAGGAAAACACAGGAAACATTATCTACCAGAAACAGACTGGCAAGTTTTCAGCTTCAAGTGAAAGATAGACTCAGCAAGATAGTCACACATATAAGGTACAGAGTACAAAATTATGGGACGAGCAACTTCAAATGTGCACCAGAAGCTACAGGAAGTTAAAGAACGAAACAGTAAAAACAGTAAAGTGTTCGCAATAAACCGCAATGCAGAAAATTTTCCACACTTCCACCAGGATAACAATTAAGAAGCCTTTATCAAAAAAGAGATAAGAAACAGCTACGAACCAACTTATCATGGACGCAGAGAAATGACAGTTTCTAAAACTGAACAAACACAGATGTTTGTTGTACGCATGAATCTGGATACTTCATATAGCTCCTTTTAAGCACATAACACATCATCTTACCTGTTTTTGACCAATTGCTGATCAAAACTCATAAATCAAGATGCAACAAATGGAGAACATCAAAAGCAAGTGGCTATAAGTCCGAAACAATTCCACTTTGAGAAAATCTTTACCCTGCGTAACTCCGAGCCTGCTGCTGATCTTCGACTATTCTGCCTGATACCAGAAGGCATTGCAGCTCCTTTCCCGTTGTCGAGCGCTTCAGCTGAAGCAGCTGCCCGCGGCTTTGCCTCGGGAATCGCAAATGTTGCATTTCTACGGACTCTGTGTCACACAGGAACAGAACAACTCTGGGTATACTAATTGAAGGGGTGCTATATAAATGTCCTGAATGAATTAATTAATGAATAATCTCATGTCACAGCTTAGATGAAAGTTCATTTCCATTCCTATAACTTACTAACGATTTTCTAACTAATGCGTTCCACAAACTCTGTCAACTAAGAACTCTGGAACCCACCATTGACGACTGTTCTTGTTATCTCAACATTGTCTGCTAAATGACAAATCTCTGTTCTTAATGACATTCAACATATCATTTAGGCCGGCATAGAGAGTGCCTCTGATCTGTTACTCTAGATATTTCTACCCACAGTTACAATTTTCCTGTGCAATGGCTTTATTAACTGTTAGTCCTACATTCCAGAGCATCTTTCAAGGTACCTCTCAGAAGGTCACAGAAATGTTCAGTTCCATACATAAATATGCATACATACCTACACACACACACACACAAACACACACATACATACATGCATGCATACATACATACACGCACACTTATATACACACAAATATGTACACACATCCACAATAATAATAATAAGTTTCAAGGCAGCTGACCTGACTGGTCTTGAGCTGGACTTCTGTTTGAAGAATCTTGCCACTTGGCAACTGGCTCGATGACAGGCACACAGCACTTCAGAGTTGCTGAATCAAACAACATCGAATTCATCACAACAGAATTAAAACAGATGGCCTATTTCCGTAGCACACTGGGGCCACAATCTAACAATTGCAAGTTCGAGCCTGCTGAGAGTTCTCCATGCAACAATCACACACATCTATCCAACTTGCGCTTCAGATTCAGACTTACTTATCTTGAGCAATAAATAAGTTAATAAATAAAACAAATAAGAAGAAAGAATCCATCCAGTGCAGTCGTGAAAGAAGAGCTAACCTCATGACCTTTGTTAAACCTGTTTAAAGATATTTACATTCTCCATTCTCAAAAGCACCTTCTCAAAGTGCAAATGTACAATAAGCCAACTCTAAGCACAACTCATGAGACCACTGCACATTCTGTCAACACAGCAATGAAACTGTGCCTTAATCAAACTGGAAACTGGTCTTAATCAAATGCAGAATGCAAACAGATGCTCACCATTTCTGATAGTCGAAGTAGAAAGGTATCGTAACTTCTCGTCCTTCCGCTATGTTTTTCGTTGCACAGAGGAAGAATCGAATCGTGCTCTGTTCTATAACATGGACAACCTAACAACCACAACAAGTGACAACAGGGAATTACGAATGGTTACATCAACACAAACTGACCTTTCATCATTCAACCAGGTCGACTGATTGTCTTTCTCTGCCTGTGCCAATAACTAATCTTCCTTGTGGACAAGTGCATTGCAATCACAATTTTGCGATTGTCATTCCAAATTTATATAGTATAGCACCCTTAAAACCTCCTCAGGGGCACTCATGACCTCACAACCCGAAAAAAATGAACAAACGGAATGGCTGACGACGAAGAAAAAGAGGCAAAGCTCAAGACTTAGGTTGATGGGCAACGGATTCTAGAAAGGGGAAAGAGGCATGGAACACAGCGATGCATTGTGGAGTTTTTAAACAGAAAACAAACATTCATGTACCACCACTGGGCAAAAAAGCCAACAACAGCTAGAATAAATATTCATGGTTCATTCATAGCTGTTTCTGCATCTGCTAACAGATCTAAATTCTAGGAAGATGAATAAGAACTTATTCATAAGGTACTTAAAAGGCGCTACATGAAATGTTTAAATAACAAACTAACCAATCAAGTAACTAACTAATTAACTAACCAATTAACCAACTAGACAATTAACTAATTAATTAACTAACCAATTAACAGACTAACTAACTAACCAACCAAGTAACTAACTAACTAACCTTGGCGTTTGGCATGCATGAGCAGCGAACGTATCTGGCATCATTCCCTGATATGCTGGAGTCAATGCAGACGTTGACGCCCTGGGCCCCTGCATAGCGCAATACGAACGGCACAAACCTAGACAAACAGACAAACAAACATCTCAGAAACAACAGTAACTGTTTACATATGCAGCAGGGCATTTCCATTGCACCTAGAAACTTTTTAATCTTTTAGAAGCCTGCATATTATTATTATAATTATTGTTGTTGTTGCTTTTTACGCGAGGTAAGTGTAATCCCTCAGGAACAAAAAAATTAAGCTAGGAAATGTTAAAGGGTATCTGGAAAATCAGGCCCCGTCCTCAGCAACATCGGAAAAAGTGCCTCGAAAAGCGAAGGCATTATACAGCTGGATGCAGATACAAAGGCGCTGAAAAAGAATAACAATTATTTTATTATTTTTGGCCCCGAGGTATATGATTCATCAGGAAGTCAAAAAATTATCTGGAAGAAAAAATAATTATATTCTGAGACAGCTAATCTTTGCTGATGTCTGGCTCCTCAAAAATGCCCCGGAAGGCAATCAAATTAAAATGCTGAATTGTGCAGGCAACATGTTAGAAAAGGAAAGCGGTCTCCCTGTGGTCTCCGAAAACCCTGGTCAAATGTCCACCCAGATTAGTTAAGAACTCCAGGCCCCCAAAAAACAAAAATCAATGGAGAGATAAAGGTAGAGGAACTTTACACATTTAGTTGGTTATCGAGTTCGTATTCATCAGCCATCATGACCCTGCCGGTGTATTCTGCAACCGCCTGATTCACTCGTATTGTCTCTGTCGCTGCTATTCCCTGCAGAAAAAATATCACACGATCAGTAATCAGAAAAGATGATGATCAGCTGTTGCTGCTGAAGATGACTGAAAGATGATGATGACGATGAAAGATGATGATGATGATTATGATGACTGATCGATGATGACAACGATAATGATAAGCAACACATTGCAGTTGCCTGCAATACTATACAATACAAATAAAAAATGATGATGATGATGAGGAGGAGGATGACGATAAAGATGACGATGATGATGACAATCAACAGGTGACAACGATGATGATGACCAACTGATGACGATGACAAAAATGCTGATGCAGCTGAAAGTAGACAAAGTCTGCACCTTAGCCTCTGGACTGAACTGCGTCACATGAATTCGTGGTTTGCTGATCTGTTCCTTGAGAAGCGAAGGGTTAATCGGAGTAGATGTCGCCACCTTCCCAGCAGCTATTTCACGTTCTTTCACGGAAGCGAGCAGCATCAGGACGCCGTTTGTGTACGAGTTCTGGCAGACGTCTTCCACGCTGTGATCAATTGTCACGTGATGCTGGGCATCAAAAGCGGAATTGCGACGCGTTCGAGTTGAACCCTCGCTTGTCGACTGTCGCCTTGACCCTCGTGACCCTCCAGGCTATGCACAGCGTATGGCAGAGAATTCACAAAGTGTCATCAAGCAACAACAACAACAATTATTATTATAATTTGTCTGGTGACAAAAGAGAGACATGCCATCTGTTACAGAGCCTATCAGTTGTCGTTCAACGATTCAATGGTGTTGCCTTCCGAAGCACCTTCTCTCTGCCAAAACTTGACAAGATTTAGCCAACTCAGACAATTTATTTATCTGGAGTATTTTTTATAAATCCTGAGGGATCATAAGTATCTTGGGCAAAAAAATAATAATAAAAATAATAATAAAAAATAAAAATAATAATAATAAGAAGACAATTTAGCATGGCTGAGGCCAAAAAGGGGTGCTGTACTTGAGTTCAAAAATCAATGACAGTCTCGGTGGCTCTTGAGTCATGATCTGAATGTGTCCAGAGATGAGGCATTCTTCACAAGGTCAGGACAACTATTCCACGCAGTGGGTCCAGTGACAGACAAGGAACATTTGCCAATACATGTTCTGGTTGTCTTCTGCTCAAATGCAGAAGTCTGATATTTAGTCCAGAATGAGGTCATTCAGAGCCTCGTGTACACTGCATGGAATTGCAACGATAACATCATTTGAGGAAAGACAGCAAACTCAGCTGTACTAACTACAGTGACTCTACACGGTCAGTGGGAAGATCCAGACAGTGAGGGAGAAGACTGGCCAACAGCCCTTATATGCTGAGGCCAAGAAAAATGAAGTTGCAAATGCTTCATATCCATGAAAGACTCATCCACTACAGTAAACAGTTAACATCAGCTGCACTCCAAGTGACCACTGAACAATGCTTTGTGGACTGCGATAACAACGATGTCAAGAATGTATGTATGCTTCTATGAATGTACCTCTGCATGTGTGTAGTTGGAATTTCTAAATATTACACAAATATAGAAAAGTACACCAGTGTGAAAGTGTGAACATGCGTGATACATCTCACCAATGTTGGCAATCAAAAGAAAGAGGAAACAGAAAAGGAAATGCCTGAAATGCCTCTCAAATGTACCACCCGCAAATAGACAAATGAGACGGTCTAACATGCAACATGTTGTTAATATAGATTACTTACTAGCCAATCCATGTACTACATGTTAGCGATTTCCACGTGTAGAGGTGGCAACCTTGAGATGCACATCTCTTCCGTGTGTTAAGCAAATGTGCACTTTAGCAGGACGCATGTGACTGGGCATTTACCGTAGTTGGGTATTTATCTGACCAGTTCCATAGCTCCTTCAGAGAACGTCACAAAAGTGCTTTTTACTAGCCTAAATGATGTCAGCACTGGATATTTATACAGTGGCTTTTAAGAACACAGTAAAGGCGCTATAGAATTTATTAGATCTGATCAATCAGACTAAAGATTAGATTAGATCTGATTGCTGGACGTACCTTGTTGTTGGTCAGCTGGCGATTCTTCCTGCCGTTTGGTTTGTCGTCGCTCGGCTCAGACGTTGTTCTCCGCTTGGCAGGGGGTCTGTTTGGCTGAGGCAGAGATGGCCCACCATCCAGACGCCTGCGTGTTGGTTCTCTCCTCTTTCGACCACTCCCTCTTCCTCCTCCTCTGCCTCCTCCACCCGCTTGTTCACCAGAGCTGCTGTCTGTCTCACTCATTCCTGACTCTAGATAGAACAAACAAAACTGTTTAATTTTTGCCCAAGGTAGCAGTGATTTACATGTCTCCATAGACTGAAGAAACCAGATGATTCTGGAACTTGAAATTGTCAAGACCTGGCAAAAGTAAAGCAGAAAACAATGGCATAGAAGCGTTGGTTAGTGAAGACAATCGCAACACATTGAAAAAGATAAATAAAAAAGCTCAGCACTAAATCATTGATTGAGATGAGTGTCTAACACACATGTGCATCAATCGATGGTGTACTAAAATCCAGCCAAATACCAGGTTGAGACAGAGATGTGTAGTTGTAATCGTAACTTAAAATTTGTATAGCACCACTTCAAGATAAACTCATCAGTGGCACTCTCTCTGCAAACCGCAATGATGTTAGAAATGTCATTAAGATCATAAAGTTTATCATTTAGCAGTCAATTGTTATACAGCACCAGTCTCTAATGCACAAGGCATCAAACGATGATGCACCAAAACCAAGCTGTAATCAAGTCAATACCCAGATGGTCAGTCGGCTGAGATACAGAAACAGGTGAAAAAACTGTCCACGGTAGGTATGGCAGCTGTAAGAAGGTCTTGAGTTGAGATTGAAACAGCATCAAATGCCCGTAATTGTAAACGTAATCCTAAACTCAAGATTTCTACAGTGCCCAATGAAAGCAAAGTCGTGGAAACCAGCTTATTCCCCGTAGCTCAGTCAAAAACAAAATCCACAGGCAAGAAGGGTTCGGTTCCAGGTCAAGATCCAAGAGTCAGGTAGGCAGACTCTCAGACAGCTACAGTTGGTGGTGTTTAGAATCGGATGTGCAGGATAGACAACGGGAAGAAGACTGCGCTGAACTAACAAGTCAGGATAGTGCCTCAGAGCCTTGGACAAGAAAGTTCGAAGAGACAGCCTCACCCATTTGATCCTTCTTGATTGCCTGCAGGCGAATGGCTCTTCTTTTGTCGATCGGCCTTGGATGACACAGTTCACAGAGGTAACTCTCGGGGATGTTGTTCCGATCGACTCCCATGCAGTCGACATGTTGCCACACTCTGAAGAGCACATCACATTCACCACACATGTGAAACACACTTCGGTTAGAATTCTCTCAGAAACTCGTGTTAGAAAACTGTTCCATACAGGTGAACATGCCGTACATTTCCGACAATCGGAAATGTACAGCAACTTTCACACAGCAATTTTAGATATGACCATGCGACTTAAGATCTATTTGTACCATCCTGCAATGTTGTCTGACTGATATGACTCACCCATGCCTATGATTCCTCACTCAGCTGGTGGACATGTGACATATTAACAAATGCATTATCTGCTAACTTACTTACTCTTTCAGGTAGAAGTTACAGAGGATTCAATGTCAAAGCCTAGACTTTTACTTTTTCCTCCTCCTTCTAATCCTCTTTCTCTCTTCGCCATCCTCCTTCCTCTTAACTTCATGCCCTCCTCTTCCTACTCCTTTTCTTCTGGCAGTACCTGTTACACTGGACTCCATGAAACAAAAGCCTCAACTTGCCCACATCTGTCACAGCAGATCATGTATCCGTCGTCATGTTGAAAGTCACAGATGCAGCGCGTTACGCTTCCCTCCCAAGGATCGCCCTCGTTCGAGTCATCACTCGCGTCACGGTCCATTGGAGCCGTGACAACTGTCGTGTTACATGAAACGTCCTCGATGTCGATGTAGGCAGCAAGCGGCTCCAGAGGTTCAGCCATTGCTGGAACCTGTGATGCCTCGACTGCAGAGGATGACGAAGTAGCAGATGCTGCTAACATCGCATATGGGTGATCCTAAAAATAGAGTCAGAAGAAGATTTTCCGTTAGGGTATTTTTAAACATCCATTTCAACAGGAAACAGTAGAACTATGACACAAACACAAAAACATAAATTTAGCCCAGTACTATAAAAATAATAATGTGCCTAAAAATTTTTATTTCAGTAAATAAATAAATGTCGACATTATATCTGAAACAAATCTCATTGGTGAAAAAGACTGAAATGGGAAGAAGTTCGAAAACAAATCGTTCATATTATACCAGGCACTTCTTGTCAACAACCACAGTCAAGAAAAAGCAAATCATGGGACCTGGACGCTCCTTACAAGATACACAAATAGTCCAGTGTAGTGAAGCGCTATATATAGATAAATAAGTGTATTTATATAAATAAATAAATAAATATTTTAACAATATATTGAAGCAGATTCGCAGAATGTTGTCAAGACTGAAAACGACAGCAAGGAGGAAATTCAGATGTGGTTCTTTAAAATTAGGTTAATTAAAATGAGTCATTAGAAGTCAACAAATCTGAATCAAAATTAAGAAAAAATCACATGAATTTTAGCAACTTCATTTTCTCAGCCTCAGTATACAAGAGCTGATGACCTGTTTTCTCTCTGCACTGACAGTGTAAATGTAAAAGTAAACGTATTTCTGCAGCGACCTTATGGCCTCAACCATGCTCATTTTTCAGTAAATTAATCAGGTGAGATCCTTCATCACTGCTGCCCATTTGACTGGGCTCCAAGCTATTTAAGTGTATGGACTGTGCTAGCCCAAAATTAAAATCTCTGAAGCAAGCCACGACTGGGACGTAAACTGGCATCCTCATGCTCAGAGGCGCCTTGATGTACTTAATCATTACCCGATGTAGCTAACCAGCAATGGAGGTTCAGTGTACTCAATTAATATCTGATCCTGCCAAAGGGTGTAAACACAATAAGATCAGGAAACAATATTCTATCCTGGAGGGGATTTGAACCCCCAGCATCCAAGTTGACAGTCCAGCATTCTAACCA
Source organism: Norana najaformis (assembly GCA_964023275.1). NCBI lineage: Eukaryota > Metazoa > Annelida > Clitellata > Crassiclitellata > Hormogastridae > Norana > Norana najaformis. Next base: position 1,501,677 of record OZ029924.1, read on the forward strand.
CTAGACAAAAGTGCATCTCACCAGACAACAACAGTAGATACGTACGAGATAAGGCTGGCAGTATTGTGGCAACGACATAAGATTTGGAGGAATTCGATAAACGGAATCATTCTGTTGGCAGACGGCATTCATGTCATACCTGATGAAACAACACGTAGCAACAGAACCCTCTTAGATCAGAACAACGAGACAACACAGTGCAACAGAACACTCCTACATCAGAACAACGAGACAACACAGTGCAACAGAGACACTGCACTTCATGCACCCAGCCTAATCAAATGGTCAGTAAATGAATCTCAAAATAATCTCAAAGCCTTAAAAGTAAGAAGATCAGCAGTTTACAGGAAGTAAATAGCAAATCCTACAATGCACTAGCCCCAGGTCCATGACCTACTTCAGGCTAAAAGAAGCCCATAAGAAATGGAAATGGTCACCTCCCATGTCCCTTTATGCTTACTTAAGAGGTGGCCAGTCCCACTACTCAAATCGAGTACTTCTAATTCTCTTTTCTCACCCAGGTCTTTTCATCCACCTGTTCATCCACCATAGTCCAAGTCCAGGTCTTTTCATCCACCTGTTCATCCACCATAGTCCAAGTCCAGGTCTTTTCATCCACCTATTCATCCACCATAGTCCAAGCCCAGGTCTTTTCATCCACCTGTTCATCCACCATAGTCCAAGCCCAGGTCTTTTCATCCACCTGTTCATCCACCATAGTCCAAGTCCAGGTCTTTTCATCCACCTGTTCATCCACCATAGTCCAAGTCCAGGTCTTTTCATCCACCTGTTCATCCACCATAGTCCAAGTCCAGGTCTTTTCATCCACCTGTTCATCCACCATAGTCCAAGCCCAGGTCTTTTCATCCACCTGTTCATCCACCATAGTCCAAGTCCAGGTCTTTTCATCCACCTGTTCATCCACCATAGTCCAAGCCCAGGTCTTTTCATCCACCTGTTCATCCACCATAGTCCAAGTCCAGGTCTTTTCATCCACCTGTTCATCCACCATAGTCCAAGTCCAGGTCTTTTCATCCACCTGTTCATCCACCATAGTCCAAGTCCAGGTCTTTTCATCCACCTGTTCATCCACCATAGTCCAAGCCCAGGTCTTTTCATCCACCTGTTCATCCACCATAGTCCAAGTCCAGGTCTTTTCATCCACCTGTTCATCCACCATAGTCCAAGCCCAGGTCTTTTCATCCACCTGTTCATCCACCATAGTCCAAGTCCAGGTCTTTTCATCCACCTGTTCATCCACCATAGTCCAAGCCCAGGTCTTTTCATCCACCTGTTCATCCACCATAGTCCAAGTCCAGGTCTTTTCATCCACCTATTCATCCACCATAGTCCAAGTCCAGGTCTTTTCATCCACCTGTTCATCCACCATAGTCCAAGTCCAGGTCTTTTCATCCACCTGTTCATCCACCATAGTCCAAGTCCAGGTCTTTTCATCCACCTGTTCATCCACCATAGTCCAAGTCCAGGTCTTTTCATCCACCTGTTCATCCACCATAGTCCAAGTCCAGGTCTTTTCATCCACCTGTTCATCCACCATAGTCCAAGTCCAGGTCTTTTCATCCACCTGTTCATCCACCATAGTCCAAGTCCAGGTCTTTTCATCCACCTGTTCATCCACCATAGTCCAAGTCCAGGTCTTTTCATCCACCTGTTCATCCACCATAGTCCAAGCCCAGGTCTTTTCATCCACCTGTTCATCCACCATAGTCCAAGTCCAGGTCTTTTCATCCACCTGTTCATCCACCATAGTCCAAGCCCAGGTCTTTTCATCCACCTGTTCATCCACCATAGTCCAAGTCCAGGTCTTTTCATCCACCTATTCATCCACCATAGTCCAAGTCCAGGTCTTTTCATCCACCTGTTCATCCACCATAGTCCAAGTCCAGGTCTTTTCATCCACCTGTTCATCCACCATAGTCCAAGCCCAGGTCTTTTCATCCACCTGTTCATCCACCATAGTCCAAGTCCAGGTCTTTTCATCCACCTGTTCATCCACCATAGTCCAAGTCCAGGTCTTTTCATCCACCTGTTCATCCACCATAGTCCAAGTCCAGGTCTTTTCATCCACCTATTCATCCACCATAGTCCAAGTCCAGGTCTTTTCTTTTCATCCACCTGTTCATCCACCATAGTCCAAGCCCAGGTCTTTTCATCCACCTGTTCATCCACCATAGTCCAAGTCCAGGTCTCTCTACCCCTTGACTAATCCCGTCCAAAGGATAATTTCAATATGATTTCACTTCAACGATTCTCCACAACTGAAATCTCGTGTGTTACAATATACCACCAGAGCAATTGCAGCCGTCATGCAGTAGAACATTACCATTATTATTAATCAGACATTTATTTAAATCATGCTAATTAACGAATTCAAATCAAAGCACAAGTAGTTGGAAATCAGCAAATTTTCAACTGTTAAACGAATGAGACAAGAGAATGAGAATGCTCTTCTTCTTTTTTACATCTTCAATTTACAAGAATCACCTCAAAAGCACAGATTATTTTGAGACAAGAGAAAGAGAAGTACTGCAAAGCTGGTGGCAGAGAAATCCAGAGATAAAACCGTCATAAAGGTGCTGTATAAATTCACCAATACAATGCAATACAACAACAAAAGAATGCAATGCCTTGCAAATACAATAAACTCTAGAAACTAAGCCAAGAGCATTCAAGATGTACTCACGAACTGTCCAAAGCCATGTCCATGTACTCAGCGTTGTCAAACGACAAAGAATTTGCCATCATTTAAAATCTGCTCACAGAAAAACCAACACAGAAAAATGGTAAACCCATCGTTGGTTTCAACTTGGTAACCAACACAGCCTAACTTCTAGTTTCCCTGAATTATTAGATTTTGACTGAGCTCTCCAATAGACTATGATTTTGCTACAATTTCACTTTGGATAACTGGGTCTTTGTACATTATTACAATGGTGCTACAGAAGCCACTAGAATAGACTGCACTGGATTTAAGATAACTATTCAAAAGCACTCCCAACTGAGCCTTGGCAAAAGAGAAGTTTTAAACAGTTGAGTAAAGTGAATACAGAACAGGTACCAAAAGTGTTAAGAGGAGCAGCAGTCCCTTAAGTGAGCCCTAGAGGCAGCCATTGGCATGAAGTATCAAGGGCTTCATTTTTCTTAGCCTTGGCATACAAGGGCTGGTGGCCAGTATTCTTCTCCTGCCCGTGTTTCCCACTGGCAGTGTACAGTCAATGCACTCGTTATAGCTGAGTTTGCTAGGGGGCACAAGTGAAGCTGAAATTTATAAAAACATTTCTGCCCTGGGAATTGAACCCTGGACCTCAATTGCTGGACCAACACACTAACCACTAGTCTATCACACACCAAGTGTTGATAAAAGGTGCATGAATGTCCCTAGTCAATGGCCCAAACACTGAGCATTTGTAAGGTAATAACCTGTTTACTACATGCTTACCTCAGTGCAATCATAATCATAGTTACATGTTTACAAAGCAGCTCTGCAATAACAATTCCTCCAAACAGTTCAACTTACATGTCACAAAATTATCAAACAGCTGATTGATATAAGTTCAGGGGTTGTTCACAGTTGATTGATCAGGGCTGCCTTCTCAACCAAATGAAACTGTCTTTCTTCTTACACACACTCAATACCTACAGCTGAAAAAAAAACAATTTTATTTCATAAAAATGTTTAGATTTTTATGTGTATATATATATACACATGTTTGAATGCATGTATATGTGTGCACATGTATGTATACATGTATGTTCATAAGTGCCTAAGCATTTATATAGATCCTTTACTTTATTCATTAATTCACTTTTGCATTCAGAAGAGACAGAGAAAGGTCAATAAGCTCAAATTACAGGGATCTAATATTATCTAATCTAATCTAAAGGCTTCTACAGAGCAGTTATTACAACGCTCAAGGCATCAGCAGATGGCCAATTCAAGTGAATTCTCTAAGAATTCAATAGGAATTCTCCATATTTTTGCATTGTGAATAAGATGCATGCAATTCTTAACAAAAATCAAGTTCAAGGATTGGGAGGCTCCTAAAATTTGTCATACAGATGTCCAGACACACTGATTTTAAATCAGCACAGACTTGCTTTTCAATTGTTTTATTTATTAAAGGCATTAATTGTAACAGTAATCAGAAACTTGCAGAGTGCCACTTCAAGGTAGCCTCATCAGAGGTGCTCCCGGCCCAAAGTCCCAGAACTGGGGAATAATACAGTCTTCAATCACTTGCGCAAGAGGGGGAGGCATAGAAGCTCCTGCTGAAGGTCGACAGGTAAATCATTCCAGGATGCAGGGCCAGCAAAAGCAAAACTATGTTGCTGAGCGGTGGCAGTTCGAGCTAGAGGCACACAGAGATCGCCCTGAGCCAACGAACACAGTGGTCTTCAACTTCACAAAGATTGAGGTGGTCATTATTATTTACCTAGTGTAAATATGACCCTGTTGAATTTCAAAAAAAAATCGGAGATTAAATTACATCTGGTATGGCAAATTTTGGTCAAGACATTATTATAATTAATATTACAAACATGTGTACTGTAAACAAAGTCACAAAGAAATGTGAATGTGATCCTCTTGCATATCTCTAGGGAACATACCTCTAACTCATCGGATGACTGTATAAGAAGATTCTAAACTGCATTTTGCAAATTTCAAAGGTAGCAGTAAAAATTACACTTTTGATCATATTCACCGCCACAACGCATCTCATTTTTCACAACTCGAAGCAAATAAACGGACACATTTTAATGCAGTTACTTTGAGCGCAGAGTTCTATTTCGTCCACCTGCTTAATTATATGTTTCACTGCTAAAATCTTAATACCTAAATGCGTTTGTGCCAACTAACTCATTGCTACCATTCATACATCACTGAATTAGCAGCAGCGTTAGCATACAAATTGCAGTTTCTCTGATTAATCATAAAGTCCCACCGTCAGCGATCCGATGTAGTCAGGATCGAGTAGGGCTTTGATATTCGAAGTCATTTCGGGTGATTAGTCAAACCAATTCAACACAATTCCGACTTATCTAACGTCTAACGTTGCAACAACCAATTGGCATGCAGAAATAAAAATGCTTCTCGCAAGCACTTCAACGCTCAATTATCTTTAAGACGAATAGTTTGTACAAAATTCTCAAAAACGATAAAAATTATTTTTTAATAGAAATTGTATCAATATGGCGTCCACAGCAGTGAAAAGCAGTGCGATCTAGACACGACAGCAATAGTCAAATTGCCTAAACTAAGCCTACAGTAGCGACCCTACCGGTTAAAACACTAAAACATGTAATGCATGTTCATGCGCAGTAGAAATCACAATTGGGGTGGTAGCTTTGCATTTCTTTAGCCCCTAGCCGCCCACTCTGAAAAAATTAATTTGTTAGTGGCAGCTTCTTAACACAGTCGAAAGTTTCAAAAACCAAATTAGCAGATTTGTTAGGCTAATGGCTCTCGGCAGGTGTTCCTTTTCTGTAATTTGCCATTAATCGACTCTAGTACTTTCTTCTAGCAAACCTCCACTCTGCAGTCTGCTTTGGCCTTCAGCTATCAACTAAAAATTATCTCTTCCTGGACTCATTTCCTTCGTAGGCTGTTTCCATGCCTTCTCAGACTCCCTTCTTGGCTTTCAATGAGACTGGAATTTGGCTTGCACAACGATTTTTTTTAGAAAGGACCATTGACTCACTCATTGAGCACTATACTTTGGCGCTATAGAAGTTCTGCTACCTAAGTAACCATGGAAGTGACTGTGATCTGAGTAGCCATGGGAATAACTGTGACCTATTCATGTAACTGTGATCTCTTCCCTTTATGGAATCTGTGGTCTTTCAGGGACATATTTTGTTGCATCAGATAATTTCTAAGACCTGCTTCATGACATTCAAGTCACCAACAGCAACGTCATACGTAGGACATATAAACCCAATATGACAATATTTTCATATGGGCTTCATATATCCTCCCATATGGGACCATATTAGGACAAGCATGCCACATATATAATCACAAGACAGAAACCATATCAAAGAGACATAATCAAATACAGATACTACACCAAAGACACCACTAATGGCAAAAACATAATCAAAGAGACATAATCAATAATAGATACCACACCATGGACACCAACAAAGGCAGATACCACTAATTCAGATGTCTTCAGACATGAACCAAAATGAAGTTCAGCTGAAGAATAAAAATTCACCATAAAAACTTTATTATCGATCAATCCAATATATTCAAGAACAGCAGCAAGAATTCTGACAAGTCTAAATTTTACAGAATGAGTTTACCTTCGTCAAAACAAAGGTTACAGTACTAAACTTTGTTCTTTATGCAACCTAAAATTCGAGCTTCAATCATTCAAAATTCTTCAAAATGACTCTATTCTAAAAACTACTCCCCATTCAAAATGACTAACTAAATACTAAACTACCTAAACTACCGAGTCTAAACATTCAAAAAAGCAAAGGCAAAAGCTAACAATTTCAATAAAGAAAAACATCTGACACAGGAAAACCCCATTTCCTTTAACTACCACCCTGATTTTAACAAACAGTATCCTCAAATTCTAGGTTTACTCAATTTGCCCTTAGCCACGTACAAAGCAGGACCCTCCTCTCTGTAGTTTTTGGCCTGGGCCACTGTAACTGCAGTTCCATAGACCAAAAGTTACACAACCAAGTTTTAATAAATGTCTTAAGATAGGAAACCCCTTTTTATGCGAGTCATCAACATTAAGAAAGCATCCAGAAATACAGTGGAACTTCCATACAGCACACACCATTATAACTTGACTTCTGATATGATAAGGACGGGAATACGGTTACCAACTGGAAGAAGGTATTTCTCACAAAAACTTAGCTGGAACAGATTGCTTTGTAGGGTATCCAAAGGTAGCAAAATGAGGCACGTTAAAATGACATGGACAGAATTCTTCAACCAAAAAACCAAAACAACTTAACTATGGACAAGAATATCTTTTAGTACTTAGTCAGGATTATTACTGTGCAATAATCAACTAAGCAATAATATTATCTATGTTAATTTTGATTTCTGATTGTATGATAATATGATATAAACAACTAATTATTAAGAAATAGCTAGTAATAATTCCACAATTTTATTCCATAACAATTTCAGAAAAATTAGAAATCTACTCTTGAAAGAGTAACAGTAAACTGGGAATATTAATCCATCATAAACTGGTAATAATCTAAAATGTAATCCATTATTATTAATCAGAAAATAAAATATTAATAGACTTAATCTGTATTAAATTTAAAATATTAATCCCACTATAATACAAGAACAGCAGAATGTTTTAATCTGGCAAAACGAAATCAAGATAAACAAGGAATAAAACTAATCAGGATTAGTTGAAGAAATTCAAACAGATGGTTCTCATAAAAAATCACAAAAAAACTACATTTATTGTCAAAGGTAAATGAAACACAATGGAAAGAAAAACAAGAAGACATCAACTTCAACATCATACACACTTGCCTTAGAAAATATATATATATATATATATATATATATATATATATATATATATATATATATGTGTGTGTGTGTGTGTGTGTGTGTGTGTGTGTGTGTGTGTGTTTCCTGATTTATATATATATATATGTATATATATGCCTAAACAATTTCACACCAAATGAATTCAGACAGTGAGACAAGTTACCGGATCTCTATTTATGGACTGTATTTAGTATTCTCCAGATTTGTTTTGATCATGACTTGATGCGACAGTTAAATTTCACACAGACATTTCTCAGCAAAATCTATGCTAATGTGATGGTAAAATTGGCTCTAAAATGTAACATACTGAACCAGAGATTCACATCGTGAATCAATGTAGAATGGGGGACTTTCTGAAAAACGTCACATGATCACAAAACAATAGAAAACAAAAGGCAAGTTGTTAAAACTTGGGCAAATCGAATTCAATTAAACACAATTTAAAACCGTGCAGTACAGGAAATTCTGAAAATGCTTGAACTCAGTTTAAAAGAAAATCTCACACATCAAACGAAGCAGACAAAAACAGATGCAAATAAGTGAGAAAGAAAAATGCCTCAGAGCCTCTAAGAGGTTCATAAAGCGACCACATAAATATGTAATCATACATACACATCAACATCATGCTGGATCTCATGCAGATCAATGTTGCAATACACAGCGGATATCATGGAGCTGTGCAGTAGAAATTCAGACAAATCACGAATAAAGCTCAAACATTATATCGGGACATCTGAATTATGCCTCTGTGAAGTAGTTAAAAGTCACTATATAAATGACCAGATACATACACACATTTACTGTATTTATATAACACCTGTATAAATAAAAGGGCATTAATCAACAATGCTAGGCGATTTTCTGCTAGGATTTGCTTAAGGTCCCTAAACAATATGTACATGGTGCAGTTGAGGCTGAACTGATACACCAATCCATTTCGCAGCAAGAAATAGCAGAGAATTTGAAAAATCTCTGGATCTCTTAAACATGAATATACTTCCGAAACAAAAGTAACGAATTACAAGATCTCTGGAATCCAGAAAATTCTTGACAAGAAAGATTGACTAACAATTAAAGGGATAGTTCACCTTGAAATTAACAAAGGTTAGGTTAAGTAAGGTCAAGTGATGTCAGCAATGCAGAGTGAAGCAAGATGAGCCACAGTGAAGTTGATGAGGTGATGAAAAGTGAGATGATGAGGTGAGGTAAGGTGAAGTCCTTATAATTAGATATGATTACATGAGGTAAGGTGAAGTGATTTATTATGAGGCTAAGTATTGCTAGGGCAAGGTGAAGTCACTGCAAGATTACTGACTATAATTCTCAAAAAGATCTTCTGACTAAAATGCAAATATGGTAAAACAAAATTAAAAAAACATTTCCTACAGGCAAGGCAAGCCAAGACAAGTTAACAACATGTTAAATTCTTTCTCTTTCCCTTATCTCCCTTTCTGCTCCAATTTCAAACACTGACTCCTGGATCTTGACCTGGAACAGAACACTCTGCCTATCGATTTTGTTTTGACTGAGCGCCTCTGAATAAGCCGGTTCCCATGACTTAGCTTTTACTGGGCGCTGTAGAAATCTCGAGATTACGATTAAATAGTTGCCTTTGTCAACATCGGCTCTTGAAGGTTATATCACTTGATAACAGAAGACCATTTTCACTGAACAGAACCAGACTGAATCCTCAGCACAGCGCTGAGATTCCCAACGTCTTTCTGCTGGGCCCCTCCAGCCAAAAACCTACCATGAACACGGTCGTGAAGAAAAAACAAACTGACGTAAAACGAAAACAGGACTCAACAAAAACTTTATGTACATAAATCAGGATATTTACATGATTAGAGTCACGGTAAACTTCAAAACTTGATTCTTGTCAACACGTGAGACGATCACTGATGCCATCACACCAAATATCCTTACAGCGCCTTGTGGCACCTTCGACACCCCTTAGAGCCCTGGTCCTGGACTCATTTTCCTGTGTCTTTGCGGATTTCCCGCTTGGCTCCTAGCAATCACCAGTCACCCAGGAATTGGTATGCACAACAACGTCAGTATTATTATTTCTGAATTTATGAAGAGCCACTATCTAATGACCAAGCATCAGTGAAAGCAATGAGAAATTTTGAGCAAAGGATTCGCTCAAGGTCCTTACACAGTTTGTCTCGGGGCGGTGCTTGGTAGCGACCATCGACAGATGCCTTGAGCACTATTATAGTGGTGCTATAAAAGTTCTTGGATTACGGATCCCTTGGCCAAAGCACACAACTGACATCTGCAATCCCACAACAGATAAAAACCTTTGCACATGAAATGCAGTTCAGCTTAGAAGTGACGATCGAGGCACTGTGCATTATTATCACTAAAGGCCTTGCACATCATGACAATGGAGCTACGAAAGTTTCTAGATTAGATCAGATGACATATACTGACAATGAATTGTCAATTGCATACGTAATATGATCCACAGATGCAGAAGTAAGATTTGTAGTGCAGTAAAGACAGTAAAAAACAGGTAAAGACAGCTTGGAGCATTCTTGCATATCTAAGGATTTCAAATACAAGCAGTGGAGGAAATGTTCAACTTTCACATGTATCTATAATGATTCTAAACCTCTGCTCAAGAATAATTTATAAAAATTGCTCTTTTTCTAAAATTGAACTCTACAGAGAACTTGAGTTTGCTTTAACATTCTTTCTTTCACAGACCATTCTTATTTCTTTCTAACCTTACCCAAATAAAAACGATTTTCTAATTTTAACATAAAAACTCGAATTCAATAATTTCACAGTTCCTTCAAGAAAAGAAGCACAATAAGTTTGCAGATGTTAAATTCATGACAACAAATACAACAAAGTAAGACAAACGACCAGAACTTAAGTGACACTAATTCATCTCAAGAGACAAAACAAAGTCTTCACGTCAAAACGTTCACACCTCAGGCAGTATATAATCTTTAATTATTATCATTATTATTATTATTGTTAATATTATTGTTATTATTACTGTTATTTCTGTTACTATTACAAATCAGATGTGGTCTCACTCTTAACAACTTCTTGTTCATAGACTTAAGAGACAAAGTGGAAAGGTAGACTAGATTTCCTGAACACTGCATAACCATTATTGAATGCGACCTCTTCCCGAAACATCAGCGAATCCATCAAAATCTCTTAGTAAGATCCCTTCAACAAAACACAACACTCACATACAGCATCCCTGCTAACCCTCTCAGCAGAAGACCACCTCAGAAAGACATCACTAAAGAAGCAAAATCACCAATTGTATGTTAAATTTAACGAAACCATTAAAACTTGAATAACAGCGATTCCGTTAGGAATTTCAGAAACAGAGTTTTGACTTGAGCCTAAGCCACATCAACTAAATAATAAAAAATGGTGCCTTACAGACGAGACACAACAAAGAAGTGAAAAACACCAAAATATAAGTTGAACAATCAATCACACATTGAAACGACGCAATTTCGTCTAAAGCTCCAAAAGGAAGAATTGCAAACATCGCAGATCAAAAACATCGAACTAACCTCAAAGTAAGTACTTACTAATTACGCAGAATTACGTATAAAGCAGGAAACACAAACAAAGCTAACGGTTGCCACAGCCATATCACAAGACTGCGTTGAAACCTTCTTTCAGTGTAAACCTAGCAGCACAGAGTCAACTTCACAAGAGATTTGCCCCATTTCTAAACTAATTTTACTCTAGTGTACATCTTGGTACAAATATGCATCTTGTTCCAATGTACATAATGTTCTAATGCACAAGTCATTCTAAAGCACATCCTTGTTCTCATGCACATCTAGTTCACATGTGCATTCGGCTGTAATACACACTCTCGTTTTAGCAAACACCTTTTTGCAATTAAGACTGAAAATTCAGACTTAATGCGAACTCAAGCAGCAATCTCTTTCTATTTGCCAATCTTGTTATGCTAATGTGCTCATGAAAATGTGGTACTCTCCACTTTGATTCGGCTTCACTGTACACAGATCATGGTACAATTTCATGAATTACAAGATTCAACTGATTTAACTTACAACAAAAATGTCATCCATTACTGCAACCAATAAATGCAAGAATTCTGCAAAGACAAATGTTCAAAAACCCCCCTCACAACTCACAAAGCCGTCCTACTTCTTGCACCCCCTGTAAAACACGTTCCCTCCACGTTAATCATCAAATATCACCACAAAATTTTAAAATAGTAAATAACACAAGAAGCGAAATAAAGGATTCAAATCTCACGCCAAGTGACTAACCTGAACTTTATAACCTGGGCAATATTCAATAACAAAATGCCAGCCCTGATCAGAAATATGCAACAAAGGGTGTAAAAACCTCAGCTATGTCAAGGTTAGAAGGATAATCATAAATGCACCAACACCTTGACATAATGCACATCTCATCTTAGTGTGCATTTCGTTCTAATGCACACCTCGTTAAGTGCACACCCTCTTTAAAACAAAGAATCTTCAAGATCAACTGCAGAACATTTCTAATTTCAGATCTGGGAATGACTTCTTCCCGTCGGAAAATAATAAACCAAGTTGCAACTCTACTCTACACGATGCAATTCAAAAATTCCAAGTTACACACGATCTATAACACTGAGTTCACAGCTGCCATGGATAGTATACCAACTACATATTTGCATACTTTCTATATGGTAAAAGGAAGTTTAACCTTCAATCTTATCAACCACAAAAACATTGTACAGCATCCACAGTTACCATACAACATTTTCGGATTAACAAATTGTACAGTGTGCTGTGTGTATTACAGTACACAAGAGTTCTATACAGCCGGACCAACTCTATTATACTGTGATCAAGACTGCAGTAGGTTATGGTATAAACAGTCTACAGTAGAATACAATACACCCAGACCTTTGAACAAGATGTCATACATGTAACAACACAGCTGAAACATCTGCGCTTTACTGCAACCCATGGAGTGGATGTTGAATGTAAGGTGAGCACACGGCACTCCCTGATAGAAGTCCCTCAAAAATCCAGTCCCACTCTAATAGAAGATTGGTTGGTGTAGATTCAGGAATTGTGGAAGTGACATTCAACGTAGGATGTTGGGACGAATCCTTCTTCTCCGTTGCTCCTTCGCACTCGTAGCCATCCGTCGCCCTGGTCCTGTTCAACGATGCTGAACTCTTCGCCCTCATCCATTGATATCGACCCCTCGCTCGGCGCTGCAACAACAAGAATATACAGAATTTTAATATTAACTTTGGTTAATATTAATCTTTCGAAACCAGACATCTGAAGCTCCTGTTTGTGATTTACTCGCATCATTTCTTGAGAACGTCTGGTTAACAAATGTAAGAAAAATCCAAACTAAAAGAAAAACAATTAAAATAATAAAGTGGTTAGAATGTTGGACTATCAACTCAGAAGTCGGGGTTCAAATCCCTACCAGGGCAGAAATACGTTTTAAGATTCATGTGTTGCTTGTGCAGTTGTGCTCCTCAGCAAACAATAGCAGAGTTACAGATGTTTCAAGATTAGATTAGATTAGGTAGAGGCAACATAGATGGATGTATCTCTAGCATTATGATAAATGTGCTACAGAAGTTTCTAATCTAATCTAGACTTCCATAGTACCCTTATTGCAATGCCCAACGCATCAGTCAATGGCAGCTTCCAGTCAAAATTGCAAGCTATAATCAAAATCCACTGGAGAAGCCGAGTCAAATTCCAATAGACCTGTCAGAGAAACCAGAAGCCAGGCTACAGTGGGTTAGCAAGTTGAAAAGATGCATCTTTAGTTTAGACCAGAATGGCATCAGAGAATTAACAGAACAAAATGAATTTGCAGTGCATCCCAAAGCTTTGGACCGGTTACCAAGAAGGCCTAAGAGCTCAACCCTCTCTGAGTGCGGGGCACAGCAAGAGTCCGTGTCCGTTGCTCCAGTGCAATATCTACTAGTGCTAGGGTGAGCATGGAATGTGGATAGATCGGCTGATTTAAATGCAGCACTTTGTGAAATATAAGACAGATTTTGAAATGAAGTTTCCAGATTTGATCAGAGAAGATATTTCAATAAAGCTCAATTTCTGATGATTGTTGGCCTGCATATCAATACCATTGAAGGCGTAGAGTGCAACACACGTTCCAATCGTTCTGGAATCTTCATCTACATCCTCAAAGCTGTCACGTTCGGCGCTTTCACTTCCTCCTCGTCCTCTTTCGAAACCAGACATCTGAGGATCCTGTTTGTGATTTACTCGCATCACGTCTTGAGAACTTCTGGATAATAAACACAAGAAAAATCCAAACTAAAAGAAAGAACAGCTTCTGTTCATGCTTCTACTTTTTTCCATCTTCACCTTTTTGTCTCCCTCTCCCTACCTCCCTCTCTCTCTCTCTGCCTCCCCTTCCCTCTTTCCCTGATTCCTCTCCTCTCCCTATCTCAACTTAAGATCAACTTTTGCCCAATTGTTCATCCGCCATAGGCTGTCTTTCGGTCTTTTAACAACAACAACAGCAGCAGCAGCAGCAACAACAACAATAACACTAACAACAGCAATAATAATAATAATAATAATAAGACGATTTATAGAGTGCCAAAGTATGGCAAAGGCCAAAAAAGGGCACAGTACATGTCTAGTTATCCACTGGCTGTAGCCACATGTGGCACACATGTCAGCATATATACTGAACAAAGTATTAAATAAACCGACTTCTGGATTATGACCGGATTGTGGCTTGGCTTTGATGCGCCATCAGTTGACAGTTGTGCATTAGACACTGGTGCAGTAGACGAGTAATAATCACCTTACCTACAGAACAACTGACTCTCTTAAAACAGTGCAACATAAATGTCAGTTTACAATAAACTACTGGAAAACTTCGGAACACTCAGTGACATACGCGTGATGAGCAATAACAGGTGTCGTGGGAAGCGACTCGTGCAGACTCGACGTTAGGCTGACACTCGATCGGTTGGCCACTCGTGAGTCGCCTTGTGCTCGATTCACTTTGTCCATATCGGCCAAGTATCCCTAAGACAGAAGCAGTGCACACATCTAGTCATCATCAGTTTATAAAATTCCTGCCAACCACAATACTTAAAATCAGCCCATATTTCCCAGACTCACCATTATTCCAGAAGATCATCTGATTGTCTTTCCTTGGTCATACTTAAGACTGTTCTCGGTGAATGGGCTTCTTCGGTTGCTGGACCTAAATTTTGGAACTTCCTCCATGTGTCTGTTCGTTCTGCTCAGTCACTTCTGCATTTCGTTCTCAACTTAAAACTTACCTGATTCAAATTGCTTATCCATCATAGCCTGCCTGTCTTGTGAACTGACCTACTAGATATTGACGTGAGTGTGGCTTGGCTTTGGCTTTGCGCCATGAGTTGATGCCTTGCACTTTACAAGTTACTAATTATTATTATTGTTATTGTATTCATAACCCCCAAAATGCAACATTACTGTTAAGGACAGAGTTAACAGGACAGTCTGAAGTACATGACAACATACTTCAAACTTCTGCAGTTCCAGTCTGAGTTTGTCCAGCTTCTGTGCGTTTTCTTCTAGCTGTTTCGAAACTGACTGTGGATCTCCTAGTGCTTGATTCTGCTTATAGACGTCTTGCATCTTCAACATCCCATCCCTAAACAATCAGCAACACTCAGATAAAGCGAACCTAATGCACTTGTTCACAAGGCTCTAAAGACACTACTCCGATACACAGTTGAAGAAATCTGCTTCATCTAATAGGCTATGATAAAAGATTATAAGGCTTCTGGTTAAGCCATGAAACCTATTATGAGGCTATGTAACTCATTAATCAAGTGTCTTAGAAGGCATTACAAAAAAACTGTTATTATTAAATGTCAAAGGAATCTTTCACTGATGCATGGAATTTTCCATTGACCCATAATGCACAAGGCATCAATCACAGATCACTTCAAGTGAAACCATAGTCAAACTTCGTAATCTGTCAAGCAGCCCAGTTAGAATTAAAAAAAATCATGGAGATCGAATGACAGGCTACAGGGGCTAAGCAAGCTGAACCAGATAAGCCTGATGTTTGGACTTGAATGCCCAGGTACCAACCTTTCAGCCGTTTCTTTGGCAAGTGCTGCCTTGATGTTGTCGATTCGTTGTATCAGTTTCTTTTTCTGTTGATTTGGAGGCAAGTGACTGTAATCCTCCTTAGTATCGTCCGTCTGTATGAGAGACAGAGGAAACACAGAAACACAATACAAAGTAAGTTAGTAAATGTAGAGCTTCCATGTCCCTAGTGGAATGTAGGGAAGGAGTTCGTCTCCTGCTTTTCAGTCCTTTAGCCGGCAGTGGACAAATCCTAAGGTCCTGAACACAGGGCCAGTGCATCGCAGAACTTGCCGGTTTCTTCCAAGCTTACGCCGGTACCAAATTATACTGCTCAGTGACACAGGCAACCTGTTGAGAGTCACCACGTGGAGTCTGCTCAGCAGGTGCAAAAACCAAAAACCTTTCAATTACAGACCCAGCGTGCTTCATTCAGATCAGTCAGACAGACATCTGTTCAACACCTTGACAGCTACAGGAAAGGCACTATATGTAAATGTATGTGTATGTGTCCAGAATCCACATAAAATGTAAATGTAAATGGTTTTATAAAGCGATGGTATGGCCACGACCCTGCACATTTTTCAATGAATTTATCGGGTGAGATCCTTCACCACCACAGCTTGATAAATAATTCATGCCTGGTGACAAAAGGCATTAACTAATGCAGCCAGAAGGCACATAGACATAAAACATTGTTTGATAATGAAGCAACAGAAATGTGGTTTAATGTGAAACATTATTGTGACTCATTACAATGGCCTGAAAATATTAGTTTAGGCAACTAACTGACATCATACATAAATACATCACCTTCGTGAGGTTCTCAAAAAGGTAATCATAATCATAATCTTAAACTCGAGATTTCAACAGCACCCAAAGAAGCCCAAGTGTGGGAACCAGCTTATTCACAGGCGCTCAGTCAAAACACAACCGACAGGCAAATACGGTCAGATTTGGTTCCAGGTGAAGATCCAAGGGTCAGGCAGGCAGACTACTGCCAAAACAACCACACACACACACACACATAAGTGGCACATACAAGCACACACTGGTAGTAATCACACTGAGTCATTGTGGCTTCTGAAACAAGACTGGGTCAAAGTCTGAGACAGTTTGTTTCCAGAAAGACTCTTTTGGAATCTGATACAAAAGAACCTCCTTGCAGCTCATGCATTCTAACACTGGCACAGAAATGAATTCCAACTTTCATGTAATTTACAACATGACCTCAGAAGCATTGCTCCAATGGTGCATGATAAACGATAAGCCCACATTATAAGGACGCTGCAGTGTAGTCCTTTGTCTTGGCTTATCTTAACTCAGCCCATCAGATCCAATCAGAAGAAGCTCTTCATTTGTTGTGAGGTTCTCTTAGGGATCAGTAGACAGAATGACAAGAGATACATTCACAGAAGCGTCAAAACAAACAACCAGACATCCCAAGGCAGAGACAAGAAACGAGTCATACATCGGATATTCTGTTTCATTCATAAACAATACTCAAAAGAACTAATTAGATCACTCAGACAGCCATATAAATGGCCAGCCCCCAAGCACACACAGCTAGACAGGGCTAAATGCTAAATGAATGATCAAGCAAACCAATTAAATGAACAAATTAGTGAATGAACAAGTTAATGAATGAATGAACAAGTGAATGAATGAATGAATGAACAAGTGAGTGAATAAATGAAGTGAGTGAGTGAATGAATGGACAAGTGAATGAATGAATGAATGAATAAATGAATGAAGTGAGTGAATTAATGAACAAGTGAATTAATGAATGAACAAGTGAGTGAATGAGTGAATGAATTAATGAACGATTGAGTGAATTAATGAACGATTGAGTGAATTAATGAATGAATTAATTAATTAATTAATTAATATTTGGCAGAGTGCTTGGTAGATGGAACAATGTTTAAGGGCCATTTGAAGCAGACACATTAAACACCCATAACCGACATCTGCATCTGATACTCGGCTGTCTCAGAAGCAGAGTAACAAGCCACAAGCATCTATTAAGTAATGTCTACTAATACCCGATACCAATGAACCTCAAATGCAAATATTCATAAGAAGATCAATCATTGTAGCCAACTCTGATATGCAACCACGGACATGAAGCATTAGTGACTTCATTTGCCTGGCCTCGGCATACGATGGTGGGTAGCCAGTCCTTTCTCTTGCTTCCCGGTCACCCCACTAACAGTGTACAGTCAATGTACTCATTCTATAGCTGAGTTCACCATAGAAATCTTAAAAAATGCCTTTAAGTCTTGGTGAGGATTTGAACCCTGTGGGTTACCAGTCCAATGTGCTAATAACTACCCTAACCACTAAAACTACCAATAGATCAATACGATCACTGCCACCATTCATTCAGCTCAGACAACCAAGGACACAAGAGAATGAACGAATGAAGGAGTAAACGAACAAAAGTAGAAACATATAAAAATCACTCAGTGTAAGTAAGCAGTAAGTAAATAATGCATTGGTAAGACGCCATATGTGCATCAGCTGAGCAAGGAATTGTAGGTGTGGATAAACACACAAGCAATTAAATACATAACACAGCAAACAAACAAAGGAAGACATACAGCCACAAAGGCAGACATACAGAATGACACTCAACCACAAAGACAGACATACAGAATGCCATACGCACACAAAGATTTGTATAAATTTTTGATTCCACAACATAGGAAGTTTATTCCAGGGGGCTGGACCCCTTTGCCTGAGGCCGAGCTACCTAAAAATTGTAGTGTAACTGTTCAAATTAAAACCTCTTACTGAATGCTATAAATGACTCGACGGAATAATTAATGAATGACAGAATGAATGAATGATTGAATGAACAATACTTAACAAATGGAAAATACCAAACATTTGTACAGTAACACTGAAGACTGTTCAAAGACTGTGGAAAATGCATAACGTTTAGAGTAAAGTTTGAGAATGAAGAAACAACCATTCATAGTTACAGATCTTAGAGAAACCACTTACATTCAGACAGTTCAAAGTAAACCAGAGTTTACAGCGCAGTTACAACCATTCATGGTTAGAAAACATCAGAGAACTTAAGGGGAAAGGACTGGCCACATGCCCTCATATGCCAAGGCTAAGAAAATGAAGTCGCTAAGACGTCATACCCATGGCAGCTTATCAGGGTTAGAACAAGGGACTGTTGCTCTCCTTCCTCTTCTTCTCTGAAGCTCACAGCTGCTATACATCAGTATTTATGACACAATGCATGTGTAATTAAGGAGTTTCTGGTGTAAATCAATTGTTAATCTTCACTTTCAGCTTCTCAAATAGAATCATTATTATTTCTATTATTCTTATTATTTTTATTGTTTCTGCATTTATTAAGCGCCATTTTAATATAATGACTCAGTATCAATCGACGGCCCTGAACAACTGTGACTGAAAGGCTTGCTCAAAATCCCTACAAAGTAACCGTCTCATGAGAGGCTTGAACCCATATACTCATTGCTTTACGAAGCCTAACATTCTAACCAATAGGCTACTGTGCACTATAAAGCATTTATTACAACTATCCCTGACTTCAGCTTTTAACAGAAGCATTTTAACAGAAGCACAGCAGAAAGGGAAAACCCGTACAGGCAGGGACAGCAAATGAGACAACCAGCAAAACAAAACACTTCTCAAAATCAACCAAATCCATGCAATGAACAGTTTTAACGAAAGAAGAAGAAGAACTCCAATTTTTTACATAAATTTCATAGTCTGGTTCACAGTTATTCTTGAATCCTCTTTGCCTTTAGATTCATTAGTTTGGGCGGGCACTGCTTACGTGCTTTCTAGATGTCAGCAAAGACTATACTATCTTTGCTACAACAATGTACCCATACTCAAAAATCTTTTCAAGCCAGAATCCCACTGCTCTGACTATTAACTTTAGTTCTGCATTTTAGCGAAAAACTGCAAAAATATCTCATCCAATCACCAAGTGTCGAGGAAAGCTGCTAAGTGCAACATGCTTAAGAATATGGCTGCCATCTTTACCAACTCTTCATGCGTTCAAATTCCTTTTAGTTTATTCAGAAATCTTTCAGGTTAGCTCGTTAAGCGAATATTCAGCAGTGTAGTTAATTAAACAATTAGTAAATAAAACCATCAGAATTAAGAGGAAGCTGGCCACGACACCTACCAGAAATCTTATAATCTGTTTAAAAAAATCAAAGCAAAATTTGCATGAATAACTCACCACTTACTGCCACATTAAATATTAATGAAGCATGTATAATTAATTGATTATAAGTCCCTTAACTGACATGCATTAATGACATAATAATAAATTATGCATAAGTAATTAATTAACAGCCCTTCATTGGCATACATTAAATATTAATGACATAATAATAAAATGTTTATGCTTAATTAACTATAAGCCTCTTACTGGCACATTATTAATGGCATAATAATGAATTATGCAAAATTAGTTATTAGCCCCTATTTGCATACATTAATTATTAATGACAAACTAATTAATCAAATAAAATTAATTAATCAGTAAAAGTAGTACTGATGTGATGTTGGCCACTTGTACATATTGGGGAATTTATATGGCTCCTTTCAGGAATCTTTACAAGGAATTACTGTAACACACAGCTTAAGAAAGCAGGAATTACTGTAACACATAGCTTAAGAAAGCAGGAATTCTACCCTATGAATTAATGCAATGTAAAGTAACCTCCCAGACTACGATGCCCTTCAGAAACCAGGATTTAAGAGCGTCTAAGATGGTACACGAAGAAGACTGTACAAAAGAGATCGCAGATGTTTGGCCACTTTCTATGCTGCAGTTGCAGACATTGTCCTAATGCTAGGGTGCTCCAAGCTTTGACATTTGCCCCCTAAAGACCTGTGAGGCATGGTAGTCTGTTGGTAACATCTGGTTAACGATCATGCGGTTGCAGGTTCGGATCCATGTAACGACCTTCGGCAAGTTGTTTGCGGACACCAAACCTCTTTGTCTCCAAGCAGTATAATCTGGTAGCAGCATAAGGTGGGAAGTAAATGGCATATCCTCATCTGGGATCTCTTTTGTGCAATCTTCTTCATGCACCATCTTAGACGCTCTTAAATCCTGGTTTCTGAAGGGCATCGTATCCTGGGAGGTTACTTTACATTGCATTAATTCATAGGGTAGAATTCCTGCTTTCTTAAACTAAGGTCCCATGTCCAGGACCTTGGGATTGCTGGCTCAAGGGTCTACAAAAAGAAATGAACACTTCCCCTAAGTCCCACTACGGGAAACGGGACTTTTAACCTCAAGACCTGGACAGGATCGATTGGAGGACCCATAACATGTGGACCTAGACAGTGAAGCGACAATCAAAAATCATGATCCTTGGGAAACGCCCGGTCGAAACCTGACAGATTTCGCCACAAACCTTAGAGCTGCTGAATATTCCGAATATTCCGGTGCGTCTCTTCGCCTTCATTCCGCTCGTCATCATTCCCTTGATGGAGTCGACGCGCATCGAAGGCCGTGAATTCACGATCGGTAAATGGTTGTCCGTGATGCCAGTGGAACAGCTGAGGTCTTCAAATGGAATGTCGCTTGGTGGAACAAAGCCCGACTTGTACTTCTCTATCACCACTTTGGAATCCTACAACCACAGAAATGGCAACTGCTGAAAAAGATGCTACACATACATACACACAAACATACATACATGCATACATAAATACATGCATAAATACATATAAGCAAACATAAATACATCCATAAATACATACATAAATACATCCATAAATACATACATAAAAGCATACATATATAAATACATACATATGTCTTACAAACATACATACATACATATAAACCTACATTCAAATCATTCAAATATACATACATATGTCTTATATACATACATGCACATCCCTTACATACATACATACACATATATATATGTATAAGTGTATATATATATATATATATATATATATATATATATATATATATATATATATATATATACATACAACCACAGAACATATTAGCTGAGTTGGCTACGGGGCAAAAGCAGAACCGAAATCTAGCAGTAAATTCTGCTCTGCGAGGGATTTGAACTCCCAACCTCTCGACTGACATTCCAGCAACTAACCACCAGGCTGCCATTCACTCATCTTCACAATAGGATCAGCATCACATTAATACCACAGTCCTACCTCATTTGCACCAAATACCATATCCTAATGAGTGATTACCATAACCCAGAAAATCACCAATAATTAAAACTGGTCGTGGCTCGCAACATGGAGAGTACGGGTTCAAGCCCCGCCCGAGGTGGTTACTGTGAAGGGACCTGAAGCAAATCCTTCACTCACAACTGCTTGGCACCGTCGATTGATGCTTAGTCATTAGACAGTGGCATTAAATAAATGCAGAATTAATAAACAATAATAATGAGCAGGCACTCCAAAGTGGGGCTATGCAAATGCTCCAAATAAACGAAATTACTTAATGAAAACATAATAAATATGATATAGATCTAGTCAATGCTATCAAGCGTTACCTCAGTTGCGCTGACCAGGTCGGCTGACTTGACCATGCCATCTATACAAGTGTTGACGATTGGCAGAATGTTACGTTCGACATCTGAGCAGCCTCGGAGAAGCTCCTGCACTCTGTTCACTCGCTTCTCCTCCATCTCTTGCATCTCCTATTGAACACAACGTATTCATTTATTCATCTCTTTATTGCACTTTTTGTGTGCACAAGGTCGGTAAATCTCAAGCACTCGACGAAGTAAGTAATGCATCTGTTAAGACGCCACATCTCCATTGGCTGAGCGAGGAATCGTAGGCATGGATAAACACATAAAAAATGAAATACATAACACAGCAAACAAATAAAGGAAGATGCACAGCCACAAAGACAGGCAAACAGAATGGCCATGTCAAATTAAAGGGTACTCTAGTCCATGTGTTTAATGTCTGGGAACAGCAAACACTAATATTGCCTTCACTGCCATCTTTTAACTTATATCTAGCAACAAGACACTAATCAGAGTGTCAAGACAAGTAGTTTGAGCATTCTTGTCTGCATCATAAAGCAACAGAACCTGGAACCAGTGTAAGTCAACGGCAAGTCCTGCAGTGCGTTGGCCCCGTGTCCCGGGCCTTGGGATTCATCCACTGCCGGTTCAAGGCCGTAAAATACAAAATGAGGGCCTTGCCTACAGTGCACAATGGGATATGGGAGCTTCAACTGTAACTTGCACAGATTCAAGAGCCGTTCATCCATCTACTTTTTCGGTGTTCTGCCCTCAGGCAGTTCAGGAATCTTCTCTGTTCTCTGCCGCTTCTTCAACTTCTTTGTAGCCCCGTCTGTTTCCTTCATCCATCATCCAGTCTAACGACACAGTTCTTGCCCTTCTTCTGGCTTTCTTTCCTCCAATTCTCCTCTCAATCAGTGTCTTCAGCAGAGAATTCTCATGTGACCAATCCAGTTAATTTGTCTCCTATGGACACTTCAAATTATGTTCCAAAAACCATTCAAAGTCAGAGGAAAACTCAAAGCGAGGCAAGGTAGCCAATTGGATAGAGCATTTGGCTTGTAACGTGGATAGTACAAGTTCGAGCCTCCCCTTAGACGCTTACTGTGTAGGGACTTTGAGTAAGCCCTTCACTCACAACTGCTCCACGCCTATGAGGTTAAAATTTACTGACCACGTAATAAATGCTAAATAATAATAATAATAATAATAACAATAAAATAGAATAACACTGAAAAGTAGATTCATCCACAAAAGAAGTGCTCTGAAGACTGAAGGATTTAAGTAGTCTACTTGGACCAAATGACCCATGCCAACATATTGATGTTCTACAGACCATGACTACAGGTGGCTCACCTGGAACACCTGAGGGACGAGAACTTCAAAGTGTTCTCGTTGGACTTCGTTCGTTTTCTGCAGCTCTGCAGCATATTCGTTCTTGCCTTCTTCACAGATCTGTTGACGCTGAACCATCGTATTCTTTGCCTGTCCAGAAAGCATTTCAACTGTCACATAACACAATGCTACACAGTTCCAATCTAATCGTATAATTTATGTAGCATGTTATCATACTATAGACATCATTCGATGAATCTAATCTAATCTAATGACTTCTGTAGCGCCGTTATCACAAAAATCATAATCCACTGAAGAAGCTGGGTTGTAATTCCAACAGGTCAGACAGACCAGCAGCCAGGCTTCAGAGGGTAAGCAAGTTGGAAGAGCTGTGTCTTTAGCTTAGACCCAAATGAATCTGAAGTGAAATCACAGTCAGAAGCATTAGCTGCTCAAAATGTCCAGTCAAAGTTCAGGAGGTCAGGGACACCAGAAAACATGTTATGTTAGACAAGGGAGTTTACAGAGATGAATCTCAAGGCAAGACCTAAACAACACCAAAGATTTGACTGAGCAGTCAGAACTGGGCAGAAAATACAAAAGCTTCTGAGTGCAACTTCCAAGAACACAAGAGCCCAAACTGTCTGGTGTTGCTGATATGATGCTAAACTTTGTAGTACGACTTGCAATTTATGCAAAAATATGTCACGATAAGTTTTCATATATATCCATTCTGAAATAGGTTGCTTAGCAATCAGCGAAATATGCTTTTTGGTATTTCTTTGTCTCACATCCATAGGCAACTAAAAGTCATTCTGTTTGACTGTTGGTTTTCTTGTCAGTTGAGGCAGACCTCCAGAGTTTTCTCCATAAGAGAGATATACAAATTTACAATTACAATTGCAAAAAGCATTACAATTATTTCTGAACTATTGCTAAGACCTATCACATCCATTTCCCAGAAATTTGTCAAATCTGAAGACTGACTCACCTTTTCAACATCAGCTCTAGACATATGTATGTCGGCATCAGCCTTCTTGAAGCCATCCTGAGCCTTTTCGGATTCCCTAAATGCTTTCTCATACTGCTTCTTTGCCTAAATCACAACACTGAACACTAGTATTTACATTCAAAGTCTTAACTGATCATAAGCCGAAAACAATTCAGAGTTCAGTAGGACTCTGACCTGTTTGGAAAGCCCTATAGACACAAGACCCCTCTCTACAAAAGGATCCTGGTTCACATAGCGACAGTGGCAATATTTCAGAGATTTAAATCTTGGGCTAGCACAGTCTGTGCACAGGGACCTTTGTGAGTTTCTTAAAACGCGCTATACAAGTGCATGGATACATACATACATGTCATGGCACCCATTCAAACAAGCAGTGGTGGTGAAAGATCTCATCCGATAAATTCATTGGAAAATGTGCATGGTCAAGACCGTATGGTCACTATAGAAAGCCATGTACATTTACAAACACCAGCAAGTCTACATTAGTATTCAAGTCATATTGTCTGTAGCAAAATCTGCTGGCAAAACAATAATGGTTTCATGTCTTTTTCAACACCATGACTTTCAACGCAGTGATCCTGAGCAAGTCTTTGGCACACTTCTCAGTTGCATCTGTTTTGCCAGACACTGAAGACCATTCTGTTTGATTGTGGTTTTGTGTCATAAGGTCAGGGGCACTTTTAAGTAGTTTTCTTGAAGAAGTGCTATATAAACGTGCAATTACGATTATGATATAATCATTTGAAATTGATGCTATGAAAATACAGAAACAACAATTAATCCCATCTCTATTCCTTTTCAGATCTTTCTAGTTCTTCCCATCTCCCTTCCTCTCTCTTTTATCTCTTCGTGTTCAATCAAACTCTGATAGCAAATACATGTAGCTCCATCTGCATTCACTTCTTATGTTGAAGTCCACCTACATAGAACTCTTCAACAGCTACAAGCACAGTGCTTCTGAAAGGTTTTTAAAGTGCTGTACAATATAGTCAGATACATACACACACGCGCGCACATGCACACACACACACACACACACAAACAGATGGATGTAAGAAAAATTACAGCGATGTAAAATAATGTAAATCTATGAAAGTTCTGAGTGCCACACAAAAGCTGTGTCAGAGAGATCAGTTTTTCCACAGGCACCATGTCAAATTATATCTGCAAGAGGCAGACTGTTCAGTCAGTTTCATTGCCACGTCAGAATTTGGGGGAGGATCAAGTAAGGAAGACAACATGGTGTTACTGTGGAAATCATTGGTGATGATGGTCATGGGATGGGGTAGGGGCAGAAGAAGGAAAAGACAGCTTCTGAAGTTCGGTTTTCAGTCTCGAGTTAAGAGCTGTGGAGAAAGAGGAAGCAGTGGAGTGCTCATACTGACAGGAGAGAAAGGGGGATGAGTGAAGAGGTAGATATCTTTTGGCAGTTCAATCCAAAGAGTTGAAGATGGCTGTACCTTTTCGAGTTGTAGCAGTTGTGCCTGCATGTTGCTGAACTGTTTGTTGCCATCTTGCAAATGCTGCAACATAAAGAAACCCAGTTCACAAGCCAGATCACAATCTAAACAAATCTAATCTAATCCAATCTAATGACTTTCATAGGATCTAATGCATCTGGATATTTTAAAAAAGAGAACTTCAAAAATGAATTGTTTCTTTTGATCTTGTGTTATTGGGTAGAAAATCCTTCTCGCTCAGGAAAACACCTTGAAAGACGGACTTACAGACTTACTTATGCAAAAAGTAAACCTAAATAAACTCAATTTAAAGACAACTTCATCAATTAAAGCAATGATAAATTGCAAAAGAAACTATAGGTGTAAGATATAACAGCAACTTCAGCAACTGAAATACATGATAAATAGCAAAAGGAACTACAGATGTAAGATCCAAAAACAACTTCATTAATTGAAGCACATAAGAACTGGCAATGAAAAATACCATTAAAACTGATTTGGCAAATAAGGTCATATTTACAATAGACATAGCAGGACATTATGCATTATCACAGCAGCCACGTTTGTCTAGTGACCTGCCTCAACCTGTGTGATTAGATAAACGAGAAAGCTCATCATGTGATGATCGAGTGCATCCCAAATAATAATTACCATGTCACAGGTTTCTAACAGCTTCCATTAGCAACGCTATTATCTCTCTCTCTCTCTCTCTCTCTCTCTCTCTCTCTCTCTCTCTCTCTCTCTCTCTCTCTCTCTCTCTCTCTCTCTCTCTATTTCTCTCTCTCTCTCTCTCTCTCTCTCTCTCTCTCTCTCTCTCTGCCTTGTCCCTCTGCTAAATATTCCTAACTCATACACAATACATAACTCTTCCTTGCATGGCAGATGCTGTAGGTAATAATGGTGAAAATCACAGTGAAGTTATCTAATCCAGTCAAATGATTTCTGTAATGCTGTGATCAGACTCCATGAATGACACTTCAAGTTAAACCTTAAGCAATACTGAAAAGCATTGGTTTTGTCAATGGTCATTGAATATCAGGTCATCTGGACCAACTCAGCCTGCCATCCCTCAGGGGTTGGTAAATGAGTGTCAATGCAAGTGGGAGACAAAAACGTCAAATGGGTAAAATATCTCCACCTCACCTCACAATTTACTGACTTTTTTAGCTCAATTTTAACTAAATAAATAAGCAGTAAATAAATAAGTTTGTGCCTGAATCTCGTGGATGACCTCTGACCTTTTTCCGATCTTGCTTCACTTGTTGGATAAGAAGCTGAATGTCGCGTAGAATGACGCTCGTCAGATTCTCGACGATGACTTCGTGCTGACCAGCGATGTCATGAATCTCACTTATCATCCCCACGAATCCTTTGACGTACGTGAACCTGGACCAAAGACAAGACAACTGAATATGTAAGACACTTTTCAGAGCTGCCTAGCTGCCTCTCCCTCGCTGACTGATCTTCCCACTAACAAATGGGGGATGCAAATGCAGCAGAAATCTTGAAACACCTTTCTGTCCTGTGTGTGACACAGTGGTCTATCAGAAAAGAATTTGGTCAATGATCATGGGGTTGAAGGTTCTACTTCGTGTAACAATTCTGGGCAAGTTGTTTGTGCACAAACCATGTTTCTGTTACCAAGCAGAAGAATAGGGTACCATGAAAGCTGGGAAGTAAACAACAAGTCCTGTGATGCACTGGCCCCTTCTCCAGAACATTGGGATTCGTCCATCGCCGGCTCAAGGGTCTAAGAAAAGGAAATGAGCACCTATACCCTACTTTCATCATGGGACATGGGAGCTTTACTTTTCTGCCCTGGCAAGGATTTGAACCCCTGACCTTTGGGTTGAGTCCCACACACTAACCACTAGACTATCTTGCACCCCTTAACTCACTAAACTGTGTGCAAAAAACTGACAGAATGGTCCTAAACTACGATAATCGGATAAAACGTTTATAATCGAGAGATTTATTTTCATACCAGATGCATATTATAATGTTTTGAGCTTGAAGGCCTTTGTATTTTTAAACCAATCCCTTGATATCCAGTGGACCATTACGTCTACTTAGAAGTGCTTGTAAATCATGTACGATAACATTAGATAACAAGTACCGTCAACATCAATTACTGTATCTCCAATTATAATTGCAATAACAAAAAACAAAAGACGCCATATATAAATGATCATACTGCTATGTCTGTATTCATTTAGTCCCACTGTATAATGCTTAGTCAAGTCTGCAGGGTGGCTGTACTGCTAAGCATGAACATTCACACAGCCCTCTTAAAGGTACAGTTTATGTAGCGCCTTTCAGAGCCTTTCAAAGGCAACTGACGAAATGGATGCAGGGTTACTACTCCTCACCCTTGAGGGGTAGAGGAAAAGAGCAGTCCCTTTAGCTCATTCTGAGAGGCAGATATGATAATACAGTATTAACCGCTTCAATTTCTTAGTCTCGGCATATGACGGTAGCTGGCTAGTCCTCTCCCACGCCGTCAGTTTTCCCAAAGATAGTGCACAATCAGTGCACTCATTTTATAGCTGAGTTCACTAGTAGGCATAAGAGGGACAGAAATCTCTAACTGTAACTATAATCACGAGATTTCTACAATGCCCAACAAAAGCTAAGTCATGGGAACCAGCTTATTCACAGGCGCTCAGTCAGAACAAAATCTATACACAAGAATGGTTCGGTTCCAGGTCACGACTTCAGGCTCACGGCTATGGTGGATGGTGTCTGGAATTGAACAGGAAATTGAGATAAGGGGAAGAAGAATTAGGATAGGCTTTGCAGAAGAGGAGTGTTTTCTACCCTTGACAGAGGTTTGAACATCTGACTTAGGTTGACAGTCCAGCACGCTACCTCTAGACTATGGCACACCCCGTAAGCATTGAGATGATATCATATCCCCATCCAGAGATGATAAGAAGAAGCACGTATAGTACAAAAACCAGTTCAACATGAGTACGGGCACCTGAGCTGAGGAGGAGGGTCAGATAGGGGAAATTTCCACACATCCGGGTCTCATTCCGTCAGCTGCCGGGTGCACAGTTCAGTGGGAATTTCACCACAGGCCTTGTTACAACAATTTGCATTAGTCTCATTAGAATCCATTAGCAATAAATGATTGGCGTCGACTCAACTATGCTTGAAAATATGAGGCCTCAAACCAAGGAGGTCTGAATAACAGAATCTCTAGGGGTCCTTCCTCAAACGGGAGAACCAAAGAAGTACATTCGTCAAGTCCATTGGATCTGGCTTGGTTAGTTCTTCCATCTGAGGCCATAATCATAAACTTGAAATTACTTGAGTTGGTCAGCCCATTGGGTTGCATGTGGCATCTGCCATGATGAGTCACCATATCCTAGTTGTTGTCGGAAGAGAAGAGGCCTGATGAGCTAATGATTATCTAGCCACCCATTTCCTTGAGTTTAATGAGGACAGAAGATAATGATCAGCATATTTGACTGTCAACACAAAGGTCTGGGGTGCAAATCCCTATCACAACAGAGATAGATTCTAAGATTTGTTTACACTTGTTGCCCTGGTGAACTCCGCTATAAAATGAGTACATCAACTACACACTGTCAGTGGGGAAGATGGCCAACCCACATACACTGTAATCTTTCAAATCTCTCTAAAAATAACCTCCATAAATTATTAAAGATTCATAACATGCACACGCAAATGAAACTGTCAAACGCACAGGCGATGTCCTTATAATCGTGAAACACTAGACAGTAGCTACTAAGAAAACCAGGGATGTTTGATGTTCGCATTGGTAACTTTAACTAGAAGCTTTCTCAGCACATCCTACCCAATCATCATCAGTAGTGAAAGTGAAAACCAGAAGCCCAGCAGATGCAACTTACTCATGGTCTTCCTCCTTTCTCTTTGGCTGGAAATTCTTTGTGAGTTTTCTGCAAAGGAAAAGAAGAAACTATTAAGCAAGACTTTCAATCAACAGTCACCAACCAACAATGACAAAAACTTCCATGCAATTCCATAAAAATTCAGTCAGTCAATCAGTTGGTCAGTCGGTTGGTTAGTCATTCATTCATTCATCCATTCAGTCAGTCAGTCCGTCAGACAGCAGTCAGTCAGTTTGTTGGCTGGTCATTCATTCAATCATTCATTCATTTATTCAGTAAGTCAGTCATTCATTCATTCAGTTGGTTGGTTATTCAATCATTCACTCATTCACTTACTCACTCATTTAGTCAGTCAGTCAGTCAGCTGGTTGGTTTGTCATTCATTGATTCATTGATCCATTGATTCATTCACTCAGTCAGTCAGTCAGTCTGTCAGTCAGTAGATCAGTCAATCTTTTAGTTGGTGGGTCATTCATTGGTCATTCATCAATTGAGTTAGTCCGTCAGACATTTGGTCAGTTTTTCATTTAGTCTACTGTGGCCTAGTTATGGTGCTGCTCCTGGGATCGACATTTCCCAAAAGCAGCCTTCCAATGTGGTCCTAGTGTACACAACCAAATGAGATGGCATCTGCAAAGACAGAATCCAATAAAGTACCACTCCAATGAAACTCAAACACAATTTCCTTTTCATATTGAAACCCATGCATAAAACTTGTCCTCTACACAGCTGTAAGTTTCTTTTAACGAGTTTTCGAGTATCTGAAGCACCGTAAGTGTTTTATACTTCGACCTGGCGTAAAGGCTGGTTATGAGTTACACTGGTTAGCTAGCTATCAAACTAACTCATCAATGCAACATTAAAATTAACATAACACTGAAATCTTCCAATACATATTACACAGCAAAATACTGATTATTAAGTTATTTCAAAGATTTAAATCTCAGGCTAGCAAGGTCTGTGCACAGGGATCTTAAGTGGTTTAGCACCCATTCCAACCATCAGCGGTGGTGAAGGATCTCACCCGATAAATTCATTGAAAAATGAGCAGGGTTGAGGCCATACAGTTGCTATAGAAAAACGAGTACATTTACAACTTAAATTTAAGTTACTTTGAAGAAGCTTTGCATAAGTGAGCCACAATAGTAGAATGGTTAAAGCACTGAGTCTTTAATATGGAGTGCTTGGGTTCAAGCCTTCCCTCAGAAGTCACTGAAAAGGACCTTTAGCAAGTCCTTCACTCGCAATTAATCCAACAGGCAAGCCAATCAGCAATGAATTGGATTCCTGAAGGGAACAGAGAAGGGGAAGACCAAGGAAGAACTGGCCATCAGTTGATGCTTAGTTATTATATAGTGGCACTTAATAAATGCAGAAATGACAATGTGTGTTTGTATCTGAGCATTAATATAGCACCTTCAAGGAACCTCACAAAAGTATTACATAAACAAATTCAACTTATTTCAGTCATTACGAGCAATCGTTCAAGATATCAAATCCGAACTGCGAGTGTCAAATCACTGATGCAGTAGATAAGACCTTAGTTTCTTAAAAGACGTTCTGAACAACACCACACAAGAGACCAGTCTTATCGCAATCTCTAGTTGGATTAATTAAAACAACGACCTTATAAATAACTTTAAATTAAATCAAATAACTTCTCTGAAACAGAGTTAGGACAAGAGCACAAAAAATTTCACATAATATCAACATACTGACTGACTGACTGACACTGAGGAGAATTCTGTACATTTTGTGACATGATAGGATATCAAATAAAACCACAAGAGGAAGGACGAGACAAGAGGATACACAGAATATGATCAGAAAGGGAAGATTTAAATGGATAGGACATGTTTATCAGTAAGGGAAGATTTAAATGGATAGGACATGTAATCTGTACGAAAAATGATAAAAGAGCCAATCAAGCAATGAACTGCATTCCTGAAGGGAAACAGAAGAGGGACAGACCAAGGAAGAACTGGCCAGAGACCTTCCGAGACGACCCTGGATGTTTGGAGATGTTGTGGGATGAGACAGGAAGACTGGCGGTCGACAGAGATGAACGGAGAAGCTGTGTTGCCCTATATGCAGACCTGCACAGGAAGGACAAAGAAACTAAAGACTGACTGACTGAAAAAGAAGTTTCTGAAACTTACTTTAATTTGGCTGCATATTCGTTTTCGATGACACAGCGTTCCTTAATAAACTGTGCAAACCTCTCGCAGAATTCAATTCCGCGCTGTGTGTGTGTGGCAATGTTGTCGAACTGATCCTAAATCAGAGAGAAACCAGGCAACAGTTATAGCATTTCTCCACATGTGCATGTATTTCTCAACAACCATCACAGACAGCTGCACGCAAACAAAGCCACACATTCAAGATTTAAATACTGTAGGCAAAGAAAGGTTGAGAAGTTTAAAGTAAAGTATCCCATACCCCACAAGTGAGACGCAGGGGAGGCGCTCATTTCCTTTTCTTAAGCCCTTGAGCCGGCAATGGATGAATTCCAAGGTCCTGGACACAGGGCCAGTCCATCGCAGGACTTGTCGTTTACTTCCCAGCTTACGCTGGTACCAAATTATACCTCTTGGTGACAGAAGCATGGTGTGCACTAACAACTTGCCCAGGGTCGTTACATGTTACACGGAGTTGAACCCACACACTCCACTAATTGGCCCTTAATTTCTCTGCCCAAGGTTTACGGTGACTAGTAAATCTAGTTATATGTTAGGTTTACTACATTAAGATTACCATATCTTACTTTATTACCATTATGCTCCTTACCAGCCACCCTTATGTCTCTCTCTGGATGCTCCAATTCTATATATCATTCATGGTCCACCATTTTGCTAATCTAATCTAAAGACTTCTATAGCACCGCTATCATAATGCCCAAGGCATCAGTCAATGGTTGCTTCAAATTCCAAATCATATTTCATTGGAGAAGCCGGGTCAAATTCTGATAGGTCATAGCTGTTTGACATAGGGATTGCAGGGAGGGATTGCAGGGAGGGTTGCAGGGACTTGATCTTGACCTGGAACCAAATCTGACCTCGCCTGCCTATCGATTTTGTTTTGGCTAAGCGCCTGTGAATACAATGGTTTCCATGACTTAGCTTTCTTTGAGCGCTGTAGAAATCTTGAGTTTAGGATTAAAGAGAGGATGAGATCCAGCCAAGGGAAAGACGGTCTATGGTCCTCTGTTTGACGACCCACTGGCAAACAGATCTCTCTAAGCAGATACACAGACGGTGGCTCTCTCTGTCCGTCTTTCTGTGTCCGTCAGTGTATCTGTGAGATTTCTAAGCATCTCTCTGTACGTCTGTATGTCAGTGTGAGTAGTTTATGTGTTTGTGTGTCTGTATGTATGCTTTTATGTCTACACGTCTATCTGTGTGTGTCTGTATGTCTGCTTGTATGTCTATGTGTCTATCTGTGTGTCTGTGCATCCGTGTCTGTGTGTGTGTGTCTGTCTGTCTGTCTAAGTCAACCATTTATCAGTCACTGGGCTGCATAACAGTCATCAGACCCAGATGAAGGAACAACATCACCAGATGTCTCGTCTCCCTCCCATCCCTCCCTGCAACCCCTCCCTGCAACCCCTCCCTGCAACCCCTATGCCTCAAACCACAACCACGGCCAACCAACACACTGCAAATCGTCTCACTTGCCAACGTGTCTACTTTGGTCATCCAGAAACCTAAACTATATCGGCTGAAGACGAGCTGTGCCCTCATCAAATCCCGCAAAGCAGCTAAGGGTACAAAGTATTATTATTATTACTACTATTATTATTATTACATTAATATTATTACATTATTATTTTATTGGTTTGCATTAATTATGCCTGCAAGGTCAGTAAATCTGAATCTGAGGCATGAAGAAATGTGAGTAAAGAACTTGTTAAAGGTCCCTACACAGTAACCGTCTCAGGGGAGGCTCGAACCCATAGTCTCCGTGTTACAAGCCGAGCGCTCTGTCCAATCGGCTGCTGAGCCCCACATATGACCTAAAGGCTAAGCTGGGTATGATGAGTCTCTTTTCCAAGTACATAGAATTTTCTGGTGGTTAAAACCCAAATGGCTTACATAACCTAACATCGTGGTCCTGAATAAACTCATGCTGCACTCAAAACAGACAGACAATGCACCTAAGATTTTTTACCAGAGGAATTGAATATTCTCAGACCATTGGCCAATACTGTTGAACAGATTTGTTGTTCTTAATGATCTTTAGCACCACTTTGCCTAGCGAGTGCATTGTTTTTTAAAAGCACTTCCAAGGCACTATATAAATGTCCAGATAATTACACACAGATGATCTTCTCAAACCACTACACAGTGTTCTCAAACCATTGCACAATGTTCTCAAACTACTGCACAATGTTCTCAAGCCACTGCACAATGTTCTCAAACTACTGCACAATGTTCTCAAGCCACTGCACAATGTTCTCAAACTACTGCACAATGTTCTCAAACTTCACACTATTTTCAATCAAAGTACACTATTCTCAAACCACTGCTCAAACAAAATATCAGAGAAAATCCTCCTTGCCAAACACTTGGTGCTTATCTTTCAGCTGCCAACGATGCTTCAACTGTCAGTGCCAGAACTCTTCCTAAAGTAGAACCGCTGAACACTTTTTACTGGTAAACAAGGTATGAACCGAGGGCAGCTTCAGAGGTCATAAGTCAAGCGGCTGTCCGCTCAACTGTCTAATATTCTACGTCCTGCTGAGGCAGCTGCAGTCAACATCCTTCTCAACACAATCATTTTGCCTCAGCAACTTCGCAGCATGATGGACGATTCTGTGGATATGTGTGCTTTTTGTAGAATTTTTTTGGAACCCTGCTGCAGAAGATTACGTCTCTCTCTCTCTCTCTCTCTCTCTCTCTCTCTCTCTCTCTCTCTCTCTCTCTCTCTCTCTCTCTCTCTCTCTCTCTCTCTCTCTCTCTCTCTCTCTCTCTCTCTCTCTCTCTCTCTCTCTCTCTCTCTCTCTCTCTCTCTCTCTCTCTCTCTCTCTCTCTCTCTCTCTCTCTCTCTCTCTCTCTCTCTCTCTCTCTCTCTCTCTCTCTCTCTCTCTCTCTCTCTCTCTCTCTCTCTCTCTCTCTCTCTCTCTGTCTCTCTCTCTGTCTCTCTCTCTCTCTCTGTCTCTCTCTCTCTCTCTCATTCAAATGCCTGCTCAAACTAAAGCCTGCTCCCATATCAGTTCACTGCCACTCAGTCATTCATTCAGTCAATTCCACAGTCTAGACTTGCAAACACCTAACCAAAAGAACATTTATCAACCCACTCATGCACTCTCTCATCCAATCACCCATACATCCATCTGTCCGTCCATTCATTCATCCATCCATCCATTCATCCACCAATTTCAGTCCATTGATCTATGCATCTATTGCATTAAATCGTTTATTCCTGTTCAGTATCAGCACTTCATAATGTAATAGCACTCATGCGATGCCAGGAGTTTTTAACTGCAAGACTGTGCACAGACTGAGCTACGATTAAATTGATTCAGACTGATATAAAAGATAGCAGACTTTAGCACATCTGCACAGATGAAGAAGACGTTAACAATAACTCAAAGGCAGCTTTTCTTCAGTGTATGATGTTACTGCAGCTTTTGACATTCTTAAAATGCACCATATAAGTAGCCTCATACATACATATACATACATATATACATACATAAATATACACACATAAATACACACACATGCATACATACATGCATACATATGCTCTAACAACCAACAGGAGAGCTAGGATGGAATGAATATAGAGGGTGGTGGAATGGTTCTAATGCAGGTAAAGTTTTCTGAACCACTTCAAACTATTCTAAATGTGTTACTAGAACATCAAATAAACATTCTGATAATAAATTTTGCATGTTTTTCTGGCACTGTTTGTGTCAATTCAATTGCTCATCCCTAACCCAAACACTGGAAATCTCTTTGTCTTAAAAAAGCACCAGCAATAGACTTTGTATTATACTGCATCATTTGATTATTCATTCAGCTGCCATTTTGCATTGATGTTTGCAAAGTGAAGGTAGTTTTCTCAAGCCAGTAAACATTACGATATATGCCACAGCAGACACATAAAGTCATATCTCTGCCCACTACCACACATTATGTAAATTAATAGATGACATTCCCCACCATGATGTACTGTATATATATACATATACATACATACACACATATATACATATATTAAAAGTAAACAAGGATCTTAAGTCGTCAAGAAATTATGCCCCCAAAAAGTAACCTAGGCGAAAAACCTGCAGCATTTCGTTGCCAGATTTTAAAACGGCGCTAATACATCTCGACAGGTACCTGAATATTTATATAGCTCCCATTTCGGTTCCCTTCAAATCAGTTTCAGCAGCAAAAGACACCGGAAATAACGAAAGCGCTACAGACAATCAAGAAGGTAGCCCAATATGACTCATCTTCAGCCTTGGAATGTGTGATAACTTCTAACAACTACGCGCAATCACCCACTTGAAGATACTTCAAATTACTAAGAGTTACTCAGATTGGAGAGACTACCATTGGACGAAGCAATATTTCTGTAATATTTAAAACAAGAAAACGCAAATCCGTAAGTGGTAGTATATTCGATCGCTGCCCGTGTCACTTGTGCCGCTGAAGAAATTTCTTGAAAATCTTATTACATAAGATCGAACAAAACGTCTGCTTACCCACAACTCGACTCCCCAGCTCATGACTGTTAAGTCCAACTAATTCCAATTTATCTCAATTAAAATAAATCTCATTTATCCAAAAACATCATTAGCAGATCTGCCCTGCTAGATTTTACCGTTAAAGATGGCGTCATCAACATAGACATCACATAACAGAAACATTTATTTTGCGCTGTACATTAATACTCGCATCATTCATCATCGATCTCATCACTGTATAATACTATTAATTAATTCATTTCCTGTCACGTGTAAGGCCAGCTAGACAACAATTTGTCTTGCGACTCTAATAGAGATAGCCTTTCTGATTCTGCATAGCTCTATCGCTATAGCTGCTCCACATCTTTACAATAAACTCCCGCCACATTTATCTTCTCTGTTTCTCTGTTCTCAGCCTTCCTCGTTCCGAGATTCGGCCGCATCATGCACAATGTTCCTCCAGTGTCCTCTGTCTTCCACCAGCCTGAGCATCTCCTCCATTGTTAGCCCAGTCCATGCCCTGATGTTGCCCAACCAGTTTATTCTCGGTCTTCCTCTTTTCCGTCCTCCCGGTATTGTGCCCTGTATTATCTCCTTCTCGATGCATGTTCCCTCCTTCCTCATGATGTGGCCAAAATAGATCAATATCTTAAATTTGGCAAAGTAAATGAAGTAGTTGGAGTATGGCGTAATCGTAATCACAAAATTCCTACAGCTTCCATAGAAACCTAAATCACGGCACTTGACTTTAACAGGCACTCAATCACCTGTAGCCCTCTGCAAAACTCCCAAACTACTTATTCTCGGAAAGTCGAGATCGTAATCGTACTTCAACATCCAGTCACACCGCTCTGCCATTCATCCGTTTACCTCACTTTTGTCCTGACAATGCCTTGAACAATGACATTTAATTGTGTTTCAATCCATATTGAATACGAAACCTGGTTTAATTTATATCTTCTATGACCTATACTATCGTGATAGTAATCTCAAAATACCAGTGCCCAAAGACAGCTTAGACCATAACTTGAAGAAGAAGATCACTTATCCACCATCTCCGTGGAGTTTAGTTCTAGTCCCTCCTCTTTTTCAAAAGACAAATCTCCACTTTACATTTTAAGCCGCTTTTCGACCCTAGATTTAAATGTAGACTGTTGTCACTATGGACCTTCACTCAATCAACACATCACTTTAGGCGTAGGCATAGGCTATCAAAGTCGTGCGTCTAAGCAATGAGCAAAATGTCGCGTTCACTTAACAAACGTCGTTTGATATTCAGTGCATCGTTGAACGGTGTTATAGAAGTTCTTAAATTTGTTAAATACTAGTAGCCAAAGGGCTTAAGCTTAATTTCGGCTAAACCACCGCGATATCCTATGATATTCAAATTCACATATGGCTAAATAAAATAAACCGATAAAAAGTTGCATGGTCAAAACAATACACTGCTAATTCGTTGTACCGTATTTTTTAATTTGTATAGGTATATATATATACATATATATATACACACATATATATACACACATGTATACATATATGCAAAAGCATGGTGTCTTTCATGTAGGAATTTCACGTACAATAACCAAAAAAAGATATATTTAAAACGCAATGCAGATTAAGTAGAAATGTTTCTTGAATGTGAATATTCTGGCAAATATGCATAAATAAGTGTAAACAGAAAATATTTAATGATGTTATATGTTAAATTTCCTAAAAATTCAATGCAAAAAAGTAACATTTGTAATCCATACGCTTCACAGTGATACGATAAGAACTACTGTTTACAGGAACCGCGGTTTTAATGATATAAAGACCGAGGTTACCACTTACCAGTTACCACTGTGCGTGTTCAATTACAGAAAGCATCACGGTAAAGTAGTAGCTAAGAAAAACTTTAACACTTCTCTATGTTTAGGCGTAAATAGCTTGATGGAGAGATCAACGTATGATTTCTTCTCTTTCACATCCACCGAACTGATCAGCAAAGTAAGATCACCGTTCATGAAGTCGAATTCGTAGTCATTGAAGAATGCACCATTTGGAAGACCAAGGTCGAATCCATCAATTGTAAACTGCTTTAGGAGAGGAACCACGACTTTCTGGAATGCCTGGCTAATAACAATGAGCAGATTGCCTTCAGGAAGGTCACCGATGCGGGATTCGACGATGGTGATATTCGCATCTTGGTTTAGCAGCTCAAAACGAATGCTGTTGTTCTTCATCCTGGGAGCCACAAGAACAGACAAGAAAAGATGGATGGAGAAAATCAGTGGAGCGGAATCGTTTGTCAGTCGAGCATAGGTTTCGATGTTGAACCGAAAGATGACCTTAAACGAATCAGGCGCAATCTGAACATACGGAGGTTCAGATGTTGTCACGATGATTTCGACCGATGAATCAGGCCATCTTGCCGACGCATTCGGAAATAGTTTTCCAAAACATTCCAGTTCACAAGTAGTGTCAAGAAGGTGTTTGCGATTCTCGGGCAGATCTAAGTATGTATATGTAAATGACAAGAGCCCATGATTATGCACCACGTAGCCAAAACTGTTAAACACAAAATCCGATATTCTATAAACTATCAACTTGGTGGGCTTTCTGGGCAAAAATGGTTGCGGTAGACGTGCAAACCGTTTCTCATCTCCACGGTAGAGTACTTCGGCGTCGTAATTGAATTCCAAGTAGCCATCATAAATTTCAAGCTGACTTAGCACCGTGTTGTTTAAAAAAATGTCGTTTGTAAAGCTATAAGAAAAATCACCTTCCCCAGTGGTGCAGGATTTCATTATTTTGCAGAAGTTTTCCTCATATAACCTTATTTCCTCATCCCACTTTATCCCGCCAATAAGAGCATTTGAGATAGGATCTTGTAAATCAACGTCAACGTCTTTAATGCTCGCTGAACAGAAAGTTGATGTCCAGCTGACTCGATGTCTGTCCTCCATAAGTGTCATTTCTCTGTGCAATTCAAATTTTGTTCCCAAGATCGTTACGATGATTAAGCCTTTTCGACTATACTCAAACCACGGGCCATTGTACACGTCCAACGTATATTTCCCTCTGAATTTTAGAACTGGCAGCGACATATTTAACAAAAAGCCTTTTGCTTTCGTTAATAATACTCTGGCTTTCGGTTGTTCGTATCCAACTAAAGTAAAACCGTTAACTTTGTATCTTATCGTTGACCAGAAGAGCGACGTCGACACTTTTCCACTGAAGTCAAAACGAACCGTGTACTTCTGCAGTTCGTCAAAATTATCTTGAGCATATATGGTCAAGAAGTCTTCTGTATATTGCATGACCAATCCCGGGTTTCGCTCGCTTTCAAAACACTCTCCGAATCTCAAAGGTACAAAAGGGTAACCGATGAGGATCAGTAGGCCCATAATTACTTGCAATCTGAACGAAACGAACAATGTGTTGGTCATTCTGAAGAAAAAGTGCTCGAACTGCTAAGAGACTGTTATACAGACACAAGTAGGCCTAACAGATGTTTACAATCGTCCGGCTGTTTAATTATCAAAATGAAATGTTAAATACATTAGATGTTTTCCAAACGTAGGCTTATGAGTAGGCTAAGACTTGCTGCTGTTGGAAAAGCATTGCTTACGAAGTGAATTATAATTATTGCGTCACAAACAGAGATCAGTTAGGGCTACATCCATGGAAACAAATCAAGTTGCGTTTTATACTTAAAACCAAAAAGTCCAAAACCAGTTTCGATCTGGAAGCGTTCGTAGGTGAATGTAGTAGCTTGAGCCTCAGTTTCTGATCTGGCATCGAAACTGACTAGACAACCTTGCTCTTATGGACTTGATGTTATAGCGCCGGTACTTGAGCTCGTCTCCGTGACGCAGCTGTTGTCTAGCGCTATATAAATGTCCAATTACAATTATCAAACTTTTATCAAGCCAATCTTCTCCGTTCTTCTCGAGCATTTTCATAAGCTTGCACTAATTTACTCTCTCAAAAGCCTTTTTAATAATCCTCAAATAAGATGCCCATTTGCTATTTGATGAGACATTTGCCGTTTGCTGATTTATTTCATTTGCTATGCTGTAGACCTCAGAACCCTGTTGTATCTGCTGTTCCTCTCTTTTTCTGATTCCAAACTGATCTTCTGATCTTCTCCAGTAAGTTGTGTCGCTACTGTTTTCCCCTCCAGTCGTTTAGTAAATATTTTCAGTTTTGGAATTCACTGCCCAGTGCAGTTCGTTCTGCCAATTCTTTGATGTCATTCAGGTCAAAATTTAAGGCACATATCTTCCAACTTGCTTACCCACCGTAGCCTGGCTTTTGGTTTCTCTGACCTTTTGGAATGCGGCCTGGCTTCTCAAATGGTTCATGATTTTCGACTGCGATTTTGACTTGAAGCGACCATCGACTGATGCCTTGAGCATTATGTTAACGGCGCTATAGAAGTTTTAGAATAGATTTAACACAGTGTAATGCATATATGCGGTTGATAGATGCAACTAAAGACTGCTACTTACTTACTTCTTGCTGCTTTTGCTGCACATAGCCTTGAAGGTTTTACACTGTTACGCATAATTATTCTCAGGTCCCGTTCTTCCTCAGTAACTCTCCATATCTTACTTTCATTTCGTACGAGAACCCTCTGTTTAAAAAGAATAAAAATCCCAAAACATCACCCACCGTAGCTGTTATGCTGTCCCTCGGCCTGACTTTTGGATCTTGACATGGAACCAAACTCTTGTTGCCTATCGATTTGGTTTTGACTAAGCGCTGTGAATAAGGTGGTCCCCATGACGTGCTTTCGTTCACGAGATTACGATTATGATTTTCTTTACCAGACTAATCGAAATGGCCTTGATTTGAAAGTAAAATGGTATCAATAGAAGTGGGATCGGTGCTTCCGTTTTCTAGCGATTGATCGTTGCCATTCCACAGGTTATGCTATCAGCGTATAAATGTTGATTACATCACAGAATAGAAATAGGATAAAACCGTGAGCAATGACACCTAATTGTGGTTTTAATTAATTTTAAATACTTAATCTGATTTAATTTATATTTTCTATGGCCCGTCAACTACTAACAAGATGACATAAATAGACAACTCTTCACAGAGCCTGATTAATCAAGTACGCAAAATATGCTACTGCATAGCCCCCCGATCACAGGACACCCCGACAGAAGTCGGAATTTGTCTGCACTGACAAAGCTCACATAGTTTTCACTATACCATCTATTTAGTCGCATGAGTGCGTCAATGCCTTTCAGTTTACAGAAGGGGAATAAGAACGTGTACCGTAATCATCTTGCAAAATTGAAAAAGCCAGGCAAGCGGTCGAAAGTTTTCAGTACATATTCTACGGTGAGATCACATGTTGTGGAAAGTTTCGTTGATTTACCTTTTTTCAGAGTCGTTAACAGTTGCTCTTCAGAATGTGGCTCAAAATCGCTTTTATTAATTTGCTCGGAGTTGTTTCTAAGATGCTGGGAAAGCTTATATCCTAAAGAAGGAGGTGATCACTTATCCACCCTCTCCTTGGCGTTTATTTGTTGCCCCTCTTCAGTAGAAGATAAACGACTGCCTTAAACTTTAACCCAATCTTAGGACCTACATTGAAAGTCAGACTGCTGTTCCACTGGTCCCTTACTCGTAAATGTTGGCACAAGCTATCGAAACAAGCCATCTCTGAACATTGAGCAAAATAGCTTTAAAAACAACCATTGATTGATGCTGAGGGCATCGTAGTTGTTAGCTTTGGCAAATACTAATGGCCTATACTTGCGGCTGTGCGACCCTGACTTCTTATGATATTCAAATTTACACCCATAGTTTTTGATACAGAGGCATAGCTAAATAAAATAAACGGATAAAAAGTTGCATATCAAAATTACCCAATGTTAATTTGTTGTACTATATTTTAAAATTTTTATAAGTAATTACATATTCATGTATACATAAAAGCTTATAACAAATGCAAATGCACGGTGTCTTTCATGTAATAACGGCATGTACAACTACCAAAAAATATATATTTAAAACGCAATGCAGCTTAAGTCAAAATGTTGATTGAATGAGCATATTCTGGCAAATATGCATCAGTAGAGTGTAAACAATCAAATATTTACTGATGTTAGATGTTTAATTTCCTTATAATTCAATGCAAAAAGGTAACATTCATAATCAATACAGTTAACAATGATAAAAATAAGAATTTCTATTTATTAGAATCTAAGTTTTAAGTATTTTTGCCATAAAGACATAACGCGGAGGTTGCAGTTACCAGTGAGCATATTTTCTATTGCAGCATCATCACAAAACAACTTAAAACCTAAAAACGTAAAAGTACAGCTTTACCACCAGTCGAAGTGCAGGCTGATTGAGGGTGAGGTCAACGTATGGCTTCCTTTCTGTCATATACACCGAACCGACCGACAAAGACAGATCACCGTTCATGAAGTCATATGCGAATTGATTGATGAAAAAACCTTTTGAAAGTTCAAGGCCAGTTCCATCGGTTGTAGGTTGCTTCATGAGAGGAACCATGACTTTCTGGAATGCCTGGTTAACAATGATGAACAGATAGTCTTCGCGAAGGTCACCGATGCGGGATTCGACGATGGTGATATTCGCATCTTGGTTTAGCAGCTCAAAACGAATGCTGTTGTTCTTCATACTGGGAGCCACAAGAACAGACATGAATAGATGGATGGAGAAAATAAGTGGAGCGGAATCGTTTGTTAGTCGAGCATAGGTTTCGATGTTGAACAGAAAGATGACCTTAAACGAATCAGGCGCAATCTGAACATACGGAGGTTCAGATGTTGTCACGATGATTTCGACCGATGAATCAGGCCATCTTGCCGACGCATTCGGAAATAGTTTTCCAAAACATTCCAGTTCACAAGTAGTGTCAAGAAGGTGTTTGCGATTCTCGGGCAGATCTAAGTATGTATATGTAAATGACAAGAGCCCATGATTATGCACCACGTAGCCAAAACTGTTAAACACAAAATCCGATATTCGAAGAACAAGAAGCTTTGAGGGCTTTTT
Source organism: Norana najaformis (assembly GCA_964023275.1). NCBI lineage: Eukaryota > Metazoa > Annelida > Clitellata > Crassiclitellata > Hormogastridae > Norana > Norana najaformis. Next base: position 1,545,275 of record OZ029924.1, read on the forward strand.
GGCCGCAAGTAGTTGCGGTAGACGTGCAAACCGTTTCTCATCTCCACGGTAGAGTATTTCGGCGAAGAAATGGAATTCGAAGTAGCCATTATGAATTTCAGGCTGACGTAGCATAGTGTGGTCCATATAAATATCGCTTGTAAAGTCAAGAGACAAATCCATTTCCCCATCAATGTTGAGTTTCATTGTTTCGCAGAAGTTTTCCTGATAAAACCTTATCTCCTCGTCCCAATTTATCCCGGCAATAAGAGCGTTTGAGATAGGATCGTGTAGATCAACGTCAACGTCTTTAATGCTCGCTGAACAGTTAGGCGTTGTCCACTTGATTCGATGTCTATCCTCACCAAGTGTCATTTCTCTGTGCAATTCAAGCGTTGTTCCTAAGATCGTTACGCTGACAGAGCCTTTCCGACTATACTCAAACCATGGGCCATTGAATAAGTCCAAAGTATACTTCCCGTTGAATTTCAGAACTGGCAGCGATATATTTGCTAAAAAGCCTTTTGCTTTTGTTAATGATACTCTAGATGTTGGTTGTTCATATCCAACCAGAGTAAAATGTTTAACTCTGTATCGTATGGTTGACCAGAAGAGCGACGTCGAAACTTTTCCACTGAAGTCAAAAATAATCGCGTATTTCTTCAGTTCTTCAAGACCTGATTGAAAACCTTCTTGGTAAATTAAGGTCATAAAGTCTTCCGTATATTGCATGACCAATCCCGGATTTCGCTCGCTTTCAAAACACTCTCCCAATCTCAAAGTTACAGTATGATCTCCGTTCAGAAGTAGTATAATAATCAATTTCAAGCCAAAAGAAGCGAGCAATGTGTTAATCATTCTGAATAAAAAGTTTTCAAGTGATTGCTAGGCTGTTAAGTGATACGTGTTCTTAAATGTCCGGCTGTTAAATATCAAAATGAAATTATAAATACAGCAGATCTTTCAAATAATGGATGAATAAGTCTTGCTGATGTTGCAAAAGCAAACCACACGAAGTGACGTCATATGCCGTCACATAGGTCGTTTGGCCTATTTCCATGAAAACAAATCAAGCTGCGTTTTTACACTTACATTCAAAAAGCCAATAGGAAGCGTTCTTAGGTTAATTCTACAGCTTGAGCCTCGGTTTCTCACCTGGTACCGAAACTGACCAGACAACCTAGCTCTTACGGACTTGATTTTACAGTTATCCTGTCAAATAAGATGTACAAATCTATGCCATGCTGTAGGCGTCTCTCCCCATTGTTCTCGGAACCCCTATTTTATCTCTTGTTCCTATCCCTTTTCTGAACCCAAACCGATCTTCTGAATTTTTCTGATAAGTTGTGTCATTTCTGTTTTGCCCCCTCCATTCATTTAATAAATATTTTCAACATCATCTTCCATGCAAACACTAAGCTACTCCACGTCCTGTGAGCATTGCATTCATTTTCATTTGTTTTCTTCTGCAGAGGCAACATCACTTCTTGCTTATTCACAAGCACAGCTTCAAGTCAGTGGGGTTGTCCAAAGATGCCATTTCAATAACCAAGTCTGGTTGTTAGAAGACCAGAGAGAGAAGGGGGAGAAGAGCTGTTAGGGTGGGTTTTGTTTGAGCTGGGAGAAATGGGAAGATGCAGAAGCTTCCATCAAGTCACAAGGTTCTCAAAAAAAGTTTAAGTTGCTGATCTCAAATGCCCACAACTTTTATGCAAAATTCAACACCAAATTAAAAAAAGAATTCAACAAACTGAACTGGTGAACATCAGATTTTCTCTAAACACAGAACACTTAGAAAGTTTGTAACTAAGCTTTTGATAACTTACAAACAGACAATTCCAAACATTAACAAGAAACTCCTATCAAGTTTTGATCCTTCTAACCTGCCATAACCTAACATCTAGTGCTATTTGTCACAAAAGACAATCAGTTCCTTTGTTAGTTAACCCCAAAGGCTGTGAAGTGTTAGTGGCTCCATTTTCTTAGCTCTGGCATAGATAGGAAATCATCTTTTCAGACTTGAGACAACCACTTGTGACTTTGCAACAAACATCACAGCAGATAATGTACCAAGTCAAACCCAAGGACCAATCATGAAGTGCAGTAGATGAGCAATGTTTTCTAGAGATTAAAATCTGCTAATAAACACCAATAAATTCCAAATGAATTATCTCAGACGGAACCAGCACCATATAGCAGAAGAAACATTAGAAGCCAAGTCCTACACTGAATTGTGCAACGTTTCAACCAGATGTTCACAAGTGCAAGATGCAACATTTAAACGTCATGTTTACTATTGGAAGTTCAGTGCAATGTAATAAATAACTTGCAAAAGCAGTTGTTTCTGGTTCACTCCAGCTTCAAAAGTCTTTCAATGGCTTGAGACAGTTTCTCAATTTCACACTGAATTTCAGTAACCTGTAACCAAAATACCAATTTATTAATTACAGCTACAATTTATTAATTTACAAGATATTACTCTATTCTGGAAATTAATTTCAGTTAATCAAAAACAACCAAATTATTTATAATGCATATTATATATCAATTTATTATAGATATTAATTTCAATATATTATCTTATATGTGAATATGTTAATTACAATTTTTAAGATACTGCATCATTTGTTATAGATATTAATTTTAAACATCTTATAGATGTTAATATTTATCATTGATATTAATATCACAATGCTACAGATATAAAAATATCATCTTTATTATAGGTATTATCATTTCTCTGTAAATATACCAATTTACACTACATAAAGTTTACACATCAAGGTGGCAACACTGACATCTTCAAAGATACAGAACCCAGACGCATGCATGCTACCAGACTGAGCAGAAGAACTGCTAATATAAAACACTTTCTTTACCTTTTCTTTGTTCTGCTGTCGAACAGTTTCTGGGACCTTCGTCTCATAGTCAGGTTTCGCAGCCGCTTCCTGCAGTTTGTTCAGTTGTCCATCCAGCTTCAATTTCTTCTCCTCCAACTTGGCAACTTCTTTCGTGACGTCAATCAGGCCCTGAAGTCATCCATAGATCCAACCAATTGCACTAGTTATACTTAAATTATATCAAATAAAACTGAGAGGAAGGACAAGACAAGAGGATATTGAGAATATCATCAGAAAGAGAATACTTAAATGCTGAGCTATGGATCCCTATGAACAATGATAAAACAGCCAATCAAGCAACTGGATTCCTGAAGGGAAACAGAAGAAGGGAAACGGAAGAAGGAAAGACCAAGGAAGAACTGGCCAGAGACCATCAGAGACAACCTTGAATGTTTGGAGACGTAGGAAGACTGGCAATGGACAGAGATGAATGGAGAAGCTGTGTTGCCCTACGAGAAGACCTGCACAGGAAGAACTAAGTAAGTGGGTAATGACTTCTACAATGCTATTATCATAATTCACAATATATCAGTGGATGGCCGCTTTGATAGAACCAGTAAAACAAAAGTCTTGGGCTGACTTTTGACTTTGTAAAGCACCCTAGAAGTAGCATGCTACTAACGATGCTATATAAATTGCTGTAAATACAATTACAAAAGTTTGTTTCGCAAAATATGACCGCAACAATCCAACAACAAGACACATAATTCACCTAGGTAGCTAGCGTTGGTACTCATAATGATGGAGGGCTAAGTTGGCACCAGATAGAATGGCATTCCAGGGAAGGCCACAATGCTGAGCTATGGATACAACACAAGCTGGCACATCTTTTAAACAAACAGTCACCCAGGTCAGCATCTAACATCCAATGCTACACAAGGCGCGGTGCATCGGAAACATCTGACACCAATTTCACAGCTTACCTTAAGTCATAAATCATCAGATCTGTCAGAAAGATGTCCTTCAATGCTTAAAAGGTGCTATATAAATATCAAGATACATATACAACTACCAACCTTAAGCATAAGGTGGACTTCGCATTTGGCTGAGATGGTCTGGATGGCGCAACCGAGCGGAGGATGTCCTGAAGAGGAGAGGACTTCAATCTTCTCCGACGAAGTCAGTGTCTGAATCAAATCCAAGGATGACTTGAGAATGTTGGCCGACTCATCGTCCGAACATTTGATGTAAACTAAACAAATCCAACACATCATCATCGCCATCATCTTCATCATCATCGCCATCATGAAGTAAGTTGTTCAGTCAAACAATCTTTCAGTCAGTAAGTCACTGACATATAGTAATTCAATCAATCTCGCAGGTACCATGTCAGCATATAGGGACCTTAAGTAGCGTGGCACCATTCAATCAGGTAGCGATGGTGAATGACCTCACCCGATTAATTCACTGAAAAATGAGAAGGGTCTAGGCCATACAGGGCCTTATAGAGAACCGTGTACGTTTACATTTACCAGTAGTCACCAAGCTGCAAGCCAGCCATGTTAGGCAAAAGAGAATACTTCGTCACAAAGCAATGAAAGGAAGCTGGAGGAATAAAATCTTTAGAAGGAACAAAAGGAAAGAGGAACTCAGAAACAGAAGAAAACCCAATTAGCAAATGACTCTTACGGTCCGTTTTCTGCTTTGTGAGCTGATAGTCTGCTCTCATTGACCGGACGGTTCGAACAACCGACATGGCAAACTCCACTTCCTGCTCCAGGTTCTGATCTCTCCAGGTGAACTGGAATCAACAGCAGCACAACAAATACGATTAAGTCACTGTGGAATGACGGTCTATTCGGTAGCACATCAGCTATGTAATCCAACAACTATAGGTTCTAGGCTTTGAGCCTGCTGAGTGGATTCTGTACAACATCCCTACACCATCTGACTAGGGACACTCCATGCACCATATATAAATGCCTGAAAACTGTCTACTTTTATCAAGGCTTGGATGTGAGTGCTTCTGAGTAAAGAGCTTGAATGTTACCATGCAAACTGTCACAACCATTGAACTGACATAACAATAACAATAATAATAATAATAACAGTAGTACCATCAACAGTAATAACAGTAATAATAGTAATTACGTATAATAATAATTATAATAATAATTGCTTTTAGAGGTACATTTTTAGTCCTCAACGGAGTGGAGGACTGATGGCAAATTGTTCACCTAATATAAAAAAATATAAAAAATAATAATATAATAATGATAACAATAATTATAATACCAATAACAATATCCATTGCAGAACTAAAAATATAACCATGATGCTGCGGCTGATGATTTGCTTCTACCTGTGCAGCTTCAGGGTATGGTGTGATGCAGATGCTGGGCGGGTCGTTCTGTTTCCTTCGTGGCAATCGTTGGTAGAGTTCCTCCGAAATAAACGGCATAAACGGATGGATGAGGCGCAGAGCAACATCGAAACATGTGTACAAGACGCTCTTCGCCACGGATTTCGCCTCCTCGTCAGAACCATACTGGACTGGCTTAATGCATTCCTAAGAAAAACAACCAACAATCAAAGGCTTTGTTGATTACAATCTCACTTGAAATGACCATCGACTTAACTGAGTCTTTAAGTAACGTAAGTAGTGGATCTAGTAATCTACAGCCATCCCTCAACACTGTATCAGCCTGCCATGAGTCTCTCTCTCTCTATGTCTCTCTCTCTTTCCATTTGTCTTTATAGATGCACTTGTATTACTTTGGCTCATCATAATACTTGATTAAATGCACTATTGGTCACAAAAAGCATAATCGCATAAGTGTGAAGTATGCACAAATCTCTGTATGTCCGTCTGCCTACTGTGTTTCTATCTCAGTCGTTAGCCACTCCTTTGTATAACAGCAAGTTTTTCCTAATGTGCCTCTCTGTCTGCCATGGCTGTAAGGATTCTGATCTGAAACCGGAACAATCTGGCTAACCTACCCGATAAATGTTAAAACATTTTACAATACCTTACTCTCCCTCTGTTAAATAACTGTTACTTAGTCTTCACCAACCAGATAGATGTCGCAGAGGTCGTAGAGCCAAAAGTTGTAGCAGGCAGTCGTTGCCAGTGGAAAGTCGTACAACTGGAAACCACGACCACACGACTCAACCGCATCACACAGACGACTCAGAATCCACTTATCCAGACGAGTCTCTTTCCCAGTCACCTAAAGCACAGCAACACTCTGCCACCTGATCATATCGAATGACTTTCACAATGCCATCAACATACTGCAAAAAAACCACATTCGAAAGCTGAGATTTCTACATCACCCAACAAAAGTCAAGTTGTAGGAACCTACTCATTCGCAGGTGCTCAGCCAAAACAAAATCGATAGGCAGGAAGTGTTCGGTTCCAGGTCAAGATACAAGCATCAGGCAGGCAGATGGCTACAGTGGGTGGTGTTTGGAATTGAATCAGAAAATAAGATAAGGGAAAGAAGAAGGATCAGCACAGGATCTGTGGAAGAGGAGTGTTTTCAGTTTGGATTGATGGCTGCTTCAAGTGAAACTGGAGTCAAAAATCTCAATCTGAGGCAGAAGTCCAGACGGCAAACAACTGGTTGAACAACCTTTGCATTTTGATTTGCTTGCTGTTTTTAAAATAAAGAAAAAATGTTATCAACACGACAAATGCAAATGTTACCTGCATGTCTGGTGAAGGCTTAAAGCTGTCGCCAAGATTCATGAGGGTAAACTTGGTTGCATTCCAGAGTTTGTTGCAGAAGAACCTATAGCCCTGGACACGCAGCACGTCCAGGTTAATGTCGCGACCTTCACAGACAATCACAAAACCACACCACAATTTCAGAAACAATGCAAGACAAGGTAAATCAAGGCAAGGCAAGTCAAGTCTTGTGTAATCAGTTCAGCCAAGGTAAGGTCCAGTAAGACAGGGCAAATGAAGGTAATTCAAGGAAATGAAGGTAATTCAAGGTGAAGCAAGGTAAAGCAAAGCATAGCAAGACAAGGTAATTACAGGTAATGCAAAGAAAAGCAAAACAAGGTGAGGCAGGTCAAAGTTTGTAATGCAATGTAAACAAACACTTTCACAGCACATTATAAGTATCTATTCCTCGCCAGCATAAATGATATTAGACTTGTATGATTCTTTGTATATGGCTAAGACAATGTACGGTGCTAACCTTGGGCAGTGTAAGCACAGAGTGCGAATCGCAGAGCGTCGGTACCACATTCTGGAATGCCTTGTGGGAAGTCCGCTTTCTGCAAAATCAAGATGTCAGTTCACCAATACATTCCGATTTTTTCCACAAAACTGTGATGAATCGTACTTTAACCATCATTTAGGATGACTTCAAGCCAATCATTCATTTATTACAAGCCAATCATTTACAATGTGACAACAGAAAGCTATTTCCTGTTTCATGACCCGACCCACTAAAGCAGCAACTGACCTGGCCTTGTTTCGCCTTCTCCACTTCCTTTGCATCCAGGTTGCCATCATAGAGCTGCTTGTGCAATTCCTGAAAACATCATATAAGTTTTTATACTTTGCTGGCTGAAAAACAACTTATCTACAACCAACAATCCATGTTCTGAAGACTTAACAACTGAATGCCTGAACAGCAGCCCAAATTCAAAGCAGTGACCACATGGTCTACCCTTTACTAGAAGCAGAAGTTCTGTATGGACTGGTTACCTACAGCTTACTAAGAACTAAAGAAATGCAGATTTACAATATAGTGGCTTGCAAATATAATATGTATGCAAATATATGCATAAAAATACGTTTGAAATGTACATCACAAAACTGCTGCAATATAACCTGGCCTGATGATGAATTAATCATTAATTTTATTCTCCAACATCCTATTGTCAAGATTTAACTGACCTGAGCAACACAGGTGTTCAGATGAGTTAGATAACCATATCTGCAACACGTTTGAGAGTCGCCTAAAAGCTCCTATCTCACAGGAAAGTCACTTAAAAGGTCACAGGCAAGCATCTTATTATATTCTAGTACATAAATTTCCTGCCATGGGCCAACCAGTGCATGGTCATCCTTTTCCATCTCAGGACAGACAAGCAAAGCCCTGTTTCCTATGTTACACATGACAGACTGTGCATTGGAATTCCTACCTCAATCTGAATGCCGTTGATGACGTCTAGCGGGTCAATGACGTTTCCAAGAGACTTGCTCATCTTACGACCGTACTTGTCACGGATCATTGCATGCAGATAGACCTGGAAAAATATCATTCCCACCTTTAAACATCCTGTCCAGGTAAATCCACGGGTGTTGGCAGGCAATATAAGCTAAGGGTGTATGTATATGTGTGTGTGTGTGAGCCATGATAGTGCTCTTTAAGCATCTTTCAAAGGCAAGACTAAATGACTTCATGCAATATGCACACAAGGCCAGAAAGCTGAATCAGAGGCAAGTGTGCAGATGTGACTTGTCCATGGTAGTTACATGGAGTCCATTCATCAGGCTCAAGCCCACAATCGTTGGATTTCAGATCCATCACTTATCCCAAAGGACTAGCCTGCTGCACCAGTGTGCTACGAATGAAAAATTTTATCCACAGGCAACAATGCTCAAGTTAGAAACAGTGCGTCTTCACAATGCACGCAGCACTGTAGCCTATTGGTAAGAGAGCTCGGCTTGTAACACGGAAAGTACGGGTTCGAGCCGCTTTAAGACGGTTACTGTGTAGGGACCTTGGGCAAGTCATTTGCTCACATTTGCTCATCATCATCAATTAATGCTTAGTCATTAGATATTGGCACTTAAAAAATGCAGAAATAATAATAGTAACAATATCAATTTCACCCGCAAGTTGGCCGTCACCTTTTGACCATCTCAGGAGAATCACACGAGATTGTTTTTCTTTTTCAGCGCCTCTCCATCTGTGTTCAGCACTATAATGCCATCGGTTTCTGGGGCACATTTCCTGATGTTGCTGAGGACGAGGCCTGATTTCCCAGACACCCCTTAACAGCTCCTTGAGTAATTTTTCAGTTCCTGAGGGATTATACTTACCTTGGGCAAAAAAATAATAAATGCTTCTCAGTTCCATCCTTCTTGAACAGTTCTAAGTTAGTGCGAAGCAGTCAACAAACCTCAGAGAAAGGCAGCTTTCCAAGGAGTTCCAGTCCAAGCATTACCATCCGTGCCACCCAGAAGAAGAGGATATCATGTCCCGTCTCAAGCAGAGAACCAGGATAGAAGAAGTTCAACTCTTCTGACTGCAGCAAGACAAACAATCACTTAATTCGAACAAACGAAACATTTGGTCCAATAACAACAGCTTTGATTTAACCGAACATAACTTACATTGGCTGAGGTTCACTTAACTAATTAAAAGATTGTGGCTGAATTATAACAAAGTCATTTTTCATAGCCAAACTTAATCTGGGATTCATGTTGCAGACCACATTATACGAGAAATGTCCAGCACTGGCATGATGAAGCACCTCGTAAGCAGGATCTACTATGACATGTTTACATTATAAACTCCTTTTAAATCTGTCTGTCTGTCTCTTTCTCTATCTGTCTGTCTATTCTCTCTATCTATCCACTATCCACCTATCTATCTATCCTCTCTCTTTCTCTTTCCCTCCGTTTCTCTGTTAAAATAATCAAGAAGATTATTAGTCAGGACAGTGACTCACCTGATCGGGCCAACCAAGGACGGAGAACGGGAAGAGACCGGACGAAAACCAAGTGTCTAAGACATCCTCATCTAACAGCATTCAACAACAACACATCTTACAAAACTTCTTGGCACACGATGACATAACATTGACTAAGGCATCATATTAGCAGGCTTGTTCCGTTGGGAATACTAAAGACTGAATTATCGAATGAATGAACAGATACAACCATGTAATCTTGATCTTGAATGTTTTAACCTTCTCCGGGTCAGTAGTATAGTATTGCAATGTAAACAACATTTTCACAGCACATTCTAGAGGAAAATAAACAGTTCTGTTAACTATGACCACTTGTATATGACAAGGGAGAACAGAAGAAAAGAAGCAACAAAATAGTGAAACAAACAAGTGCCAGAAATGGTGAAGTTAATCCATTACTACACGAGAGAAAAAGTAAAATACACTCAGAAATGCTGGAGTATCAAACTGTGAAATCTTCATCTACCTTGCTTGAGAGAAATCTCGTCAGCGGAGACTTTGAACCTCTTGGCCGCCTTCTCTCTCGCTTCCTCCTCCGTCCGTCCACTCACCCAGTAGTTGTTATCCATCTCCTACAACCAAATCAGGAATTGAATGATCATGTTGCAAAATCTGTCAGAAAGCTTTACTGCTCATTCCCACAGCATAAGCATGTATGACTAGAGCACTCTGCTTGTACGCGGAGAGTATGGGTTCGAGCCTCCTCTGCGGGGGTTACTGTGTAGGGATCTTGTGCAAGTCATTCACTCACGATTTCTCAGCACTCTTGATTGATGCTTAATCATTTGATAGTAGCAATTAATAAATGCAGAAAAAAAAATAAAATAAAAATATAACACTGTCTGTATGTGCGCATGCGGGTATGTATAGCAAAGTATGAATGCTCACATCTCCACGGACAGCATTTGGATCGTTGACACTGACAAAGTACGCTGGAATACGATGGCCCCACCACAGCTGACGAGATATACACCAATCCCTACAAAGGTAAAGTTATCCAAGACTAGTCAAGGTAATACACCAATCCATACAAAGGTAAGCTCATGGTAAGGTGAGGCAAGGTAATAAAGACAAGGTAAGGTAACAGAAATTAAGGTAATATATAATACACCAAACCCAAAAATAGTCACAATTTAAGGCAATTTAAACTGCCTTTGGTAAGGTTGTTTTGTAGTAAAGTATGCAATGTTCTGAATCAAAACATAACTCAAAAATTTCTCAAGTGCTACATAAAAGCTACGTGCAGAGCACCATCTTAATCATGAGCCATTATTCAAGTCAGATGGGCTGTCCAGATATAATGTGTGAAAAACAAGATTTGGTGGCAAAATTGTTAAAGTGTTGGCTTTTACCTCAGCAACCCAGGTTCAAATCCCGAGCATACTGAGTAAAACTGATGTAGATACTGTTGCCTGTTTGTAATCCCAGAGGTCATCATTTTCAGTATCTGTGCACCTTATATTCAAACACAGAAGAACAAGATCCAGTTGCTGGGAGACCAGAGTGAAGGAGACATACGAGCTGTTAGAGTGGGTTGGAGTTAAAATGGGTTAAATGGAGTACAATGGGTTAAAGCTGTCTTGGTGGCTGAACGGTTAATCTCACCTGCAGTTATCCAGCCACTGAAACCACGTCTTTTCGAACATATCCGGAATGATTTTCAGTTCTTTGTTTCTCACGGCCTAAACCAATCAAATAACAAAATAAACACCAAACAACTAACCCAAGTCATGTCAGTGACAAGATGAATCTTCTAGATAAACAAAGTAATGCTTTTGTTAACATGCCATATGTCCATCAGCTGAACAAGGAATCGTACGCATGGACAACGCAACCAAACATTTGTCTGTAAGCTCTAATTATGACAACAGATGGGCAAGTGATAATTCATGTGATAATTTACGATAAAATTCTAAATTTCCAAATGAAATTCAGGATTAAACGTCGTAATAGGAAGTCTGTTGTCTCCTTACGTCGACTGCTCTCTTGGCCATATCTGTGCAGTTGACGTACCACTGCGGCTTCAGCAAAGGCTCAATTATGTCCTTGGAACGACTAAACGAAATCAGACAAAACTCCAAATAAGCTGAAACTTATCTAATTCACAACTTCTATAACATATCACTGGTTGTTTTAGGCTACTTATTATTTATGCTTATGTAATACTGCAAACTCCTGGAGACAGAAACAAATAGTAAAGAAAGATCCGTGCGGCTGACACCTCCCTAGGATGGATTAATTCCAGCCTGACAGACAGACAGACAGACAGACAAAGAATACTGCAAACTCCTCCACAGGTTTATCTGTGCCAGTCCCTACCGGCCATAAAACAAAACACATGACAGAAATCGATTGCATGATGTCAGAGAACAAAGATATTACTGGCATTTGAAGACGAGGTGTTACAGTTGGATTTTACACATCAGATGGCAAATGCTGAGATGCGAAGACGAGTGGGTTGCACAATAAACATCGCGTAGCAGGGAATGGAAAGAAAACTAAATCCCTTTGGACACATCTCCAGAATGGAAAACACCCGGATGGTCAAACAAGGTGTGCTTGGAATGAATGGATGGTGGAGGGATCAGAAGTAGACCAAGCAGAGAATGGGTGGATGATGTCAGGGGGTTAGAATTGGGCTAACGTGCATAGGCTGAATCTGTTGGCACAGTACAGGTGACAGTGGAGATCTACAGTGAAGCGTGCTATCAACACTAATGCGTGATGAACCCATGGACCTGAAGAATAATACATCAGCGGGGTTAGGCATGAGGCCACTGACCCATGATGAAGGCGGCCAAGTGGGTACTTTGTAAAACGCAGAAAATAAAGAGTGGAAACTGAAGTAGATTAGAGATTTCAGACTGAGAAGTAGTCGCCGTCAGCTGCTAAAATTAAAGAAGATGAAAGGTCAAAAAGCAAACCTGCAGATGGGAACAACCATAGGATTGTCTTTGCAATCACGGTACAGTCCCTTCTTCTTCAGTTCTTCTAGAACGCTCTTCCTTGCATGGAATCGTTTCATTCCCTGCATTCATATGAGACATTTGGTTTCCATTCATTTACTTGCTAGGTTAATTGTAAAGAAATTGCTATTCTGCTGACTGTTCACATCGTCAGAGCATTTCATATCAGTGCTTCCAGACAAGCAGTTGCAGGTTTGACTCTGTGTAATGACCTTTGGCAAGTTGTTTGCACACACTGTGCCTCTATCATCAAGCAGTGTAATTTGGTACCGGCATAATCTGGGATGTAAATGGCAAGTCCTGTAGTGTGCTGGCCCTGTGTCCAGGACCTTGGGATTCGTCCATTGCCAGTTCAAGGGCCCAAAGAAAAGGAAATGAGTGTCTCCCCTATGTCTCACTCGTGGGGCATGGGATACTTTACTTTACTCACTTCCGAACATAGTCATATGTTGTAACCAAAAACCAGCAACAAAGACGGTAATGTATTTTAGTGTAATGCAAGATAAAGTCTGACCACATATGCGTGTCCGAATATTTGCATCTTTAAAGTACCTCACAAAGGTTACATCATGCATGTAAATGTGTAATGATTAAAGTTACGTGTAATGATTAAAGTTACGTGTAATGATTAAAGTTGAGAGACATGAACGTACGGCAAACTGTTTGCCACAGGCCTCCGTCATGTTTCCGTTGTCGTCGATGATGGTCACCAGAGGGAGACTGTGTCGTTTGCCACATTCGTAGTCGTTGTGGTCATGAGCCGGCGTTATCTTCACAGCACCTGCATTGCATATACACAGCTTTCAAATGGCTCCATATAAATAAACCAGAAACTTCATTCACTCATTCATTCATTCACTCATTCAGAGCATTTATTTGGTGCACTTTCAAGATAATTATTCAGAGACACTTTGAGCGCAGCTCCAGCAAAAGATAAAGGTGCATGCAGCATGGGTTGGCCAGAAGGTCACGCATATACAAATGGAAGCTTTAACTTGATATAATGTTGTTTTGGAAGCCATATGAAGAAACACTCCATAACGAAGTTGTGTAATAATTATGCTATTTTGAATCAGTGCCCCAGTTAATTCACGAGTGCCTCACTGATGTATACGACAAACTGAAGTAAAAGTAATCTATGATGGAAAAGCATACCAGTTCCAAGCATTAAGAAAATGAAATAAATGCCTGGCAAAACGTCTCACTGTGGGATATCGTCTGATGGTGATAAGTGCAAATAAATGAACTCCATTCTTTTCAGCCATTTATGAAATCTAATCCTAGTCCAAGTCTTCCTCTGCTTCTCTTCCTATGCAGCTGGCACATAAAGCACTGTGTGGGTGGGATTCAATCAGTCTGCATTCCTTCCACATGACCAAACCATTCGAGTCTTCACTGAACAGCAGGATATGAAAGACATAAAAGACTCACCAGTTCCGAAGTTCATGTCGACCATCTCGTCGCAGACAATTGGGAGTTTTCGGTCGACGAAAGGATGAATGACGTTTTTGCCGTGGAGATGTCTAAAGCGTTGGTCATTTGGATGAACTGCAACTGCCGTATCTCCCAACATCGTCTCTACACGCGTCGTGGCAACCACAATCTCCTCCTCTGCTCAAAAACACAAATTGCATGATGCAACACAGAAATAATAATAATTAGTAACCTTTAATAATAATAATTAGTAACCTCTAATAATAATAATAATTAGTAACCTCTAATAATAATAATAATAATAATTAGTAACCTCTAATAATAATAATTATTATAATAACCTCTAATAATAATAATAATTAGTAACCTCTAACAATAATAATAACCTCTAATAATAATAATAATTAGTAACCTCTAATATACCGGTGTCTCATGCACATGACATCAACCAAAGGTGCATCATAGCCAAGCCACAATCAAGTCAACATCCAGAGGCCAGTCCAGAAGACATGAGAGGCAGCCTACAGTAAAAAGTTGTCTAGCAACCTGCGACATAAACTCTAAAGCCTCTCTGCGTTTTTTATGCACTTGAAGACCATTCTGTTCAATCATGTTTCAGGTTTTGGAAGCACCTCTGACAAGATTTTTTAAGTGGCAATATTTAAACTTGCGAATACAATTCCAGTTACAACCAACAATTGCAGGTTTCAGCCTGCTCAGTAGACTCCACGCGATGACTCCGGACAAGCTGTTGACACACACCTGTCTCAAGCCTTAGATTTAGATCTGCTAACTTTACACAGGTAATAAATGCAATAAATAAATAAATAAATATAATTGAGCAAATAAACTGCATTACATAAACCAAGCAAACTTACTCGAGTCTTCAACCAAATACGCAAAGAAGACAAGAACGCCAAATTCAATCTTGTCCGTATATCCCGGCACAGGAAGAGCCGTCCTTCCAGTCAGTTCTCTCTTGTCCACCTACAGTCCGATAAATCCGTGAAAAACGTTACTAAGAAGCGTAATTATGTACCTATATATTTAACAGAGCATCTTCTAACAAAGCACTATTCATGCTTCTAAGTGCGGTAAAGCTGATTAAGAACAAAAAGTTCATCAGTTTGAAAACAATTCGTAGATAACTAGAGAAGGCATCACGAGAAACCCCCATGCACAAGTAGAGCCCAACCAGCTGTATATTATCTGATCCATCTATTGAACTCACCATCACTTCACCCCTTGCAATCTCTCCACTAGACTTCCACACAAAATTGAAAAAACTCCTGTTTCGCATATCTTATCCTGATTCCTACTCTTCCCCTTATCTATCTTGCAGATCTGATTCCAAACACCATCCACCTTAGCTGTCTGATTGCCTGCCAGCCAGACTCTTGGATCTTGACCTGGAGCAGAACCCACCTTGCCGATCGATTTTGCTTTGACTGAACGCCTGTGAATAAGCTGGTTCCCCATGACTTAGCTTTCACTGGGCACTGTAGAAATCTCATATTACAGTTACAATCATAAATGTTCTGCAGGCATGGGTCCATCACACAGCCACGTATCAAGATATTTGTGTGATGCTTTTTAAGAACTTCTCATTGCAGCTGAAACATGATTATTTGAGCTGAAAAATAAGGTGCATTTTAAAGTGAGTGGAAAAAGTTTCATGTATTGTAATTATAATTGTAATTGTAATTTGAGATTTATAAAGTGCCTCTTAGAGGATAAACTCTACAGAGGTGCTTCCGACCTACTGGACTAGTTAAGATTTTCAGTGGAAGATTCTTCCAGAATGACAGTTCAGTGACAAGAAAATGTGCCCTACATCACTCAACAGAAGCTTGGAAATAACAGGTCTTATGGGCTGCAGATTAATAAATTAATAAAAGTCTGACTACTAGATTTTCAATCGTTATTATTTATTAGAAAAGATTATCTGACCTCGATGTCTGAAATGGCGGAGTTCAGAGTGCACGACCAGTTGACGAGTCGATTGCTACGATAGATGACGCCTGACTCATGCATACGAACAAACGCCTCTGTCACAGCTTTGCACAGTTTCTGCAACACGAAAAGATCAACCATTCAGTAACAAAGCCTCTGATATGCATTTATGTATGACATTGTGCACATTAAAAACTTTTCTGATAATAACAAGTTAAAAGAAAAGCCAAATAATAATTATAAATAAACACTGATTATTAACAAATTAGTCAAAGATAAATCTATCACATAACATCAAAAAATTTTAAAACATGACACAAATGTCATTAGGATTTATTTTAGATTAAAACCTCAAATGCAGCAAAAACCAAAATGTGCTGACATAAAAATGCTCAAAAATAATCATTTTAACAATCCTGACTACTTTCAGTAGATTCTGCCCAAAATCCACGGACACGTTCAACTAGAATCCAGCATAATCTAAATTAAAGAACTCACAGTCTGAACCACAACATTCCCAGATGACCATTTGTGGGGCACAGCAGCCAACTGGTCAGAGCGCTTGGCTGGTAAACCCAACAGTATGGGTTCGAGCTTCCCCTCAGACTGCTACCGTGAAAGTCCTTCACTCACAATTGCTCAGTGCCATCAACAGATGCTTAGTCACTAGACAGTGGTACTTAATAAATACAGAAATAATAATAAAAATAATAGCCATCCAACTAACTAGTAGACAAAGAAGACTTAGCAAGACCAGTACCTTAGGCCAACTTTGAGGGGCAGCTACGGGTATTAAGAATTCACAACATAATTTTCGTAGTCCCTTCTCTCACCGTTTGATATTCCTATCAACTATGTATTCATTGTATAGATCAAAGTGATAACAGAATATAAATCTCGAATCTTTCGATCCTGGCTCAAATTTATACCATCGACCCCTGGATAAACAGTCCATCACTCTAACCGCTCAGCCATCCTTCACCCCAACTCAATAACCACTTCTATAATGCATGATGCATCAATCGATTGGCCCTGAAAAGTTCGACTGAATGCCCCATAGAAATTCTGGTTCAGTCCAATAGAAATTCAAAGGACCAGGAACACAGAGTCAGCTCTCAACTTGTATGACAAAACTCCATCAGCCAGACTCTATGTGAGTGCAAGAGCCCACCAGTAGCAACTTTTCCAGTGACATGAGGATTATTAGCCTACAGCTGAACTTTCTGGTCTTAACGAACCTAACACCACTTATCCTAGCAGGTGCACCACTTAGAGGGGGACTTAAACTACACCATTTTGTCTAGATACATGCATATGTTCATTCGATGGAATCTGGTGGTCCAAACAAGCCAAACAAACTATACCACTTACTGGTTCCATGGTAAAACAGGCTCTGTCCCAGTCATAGCTACCACCCAGGATCCGCAGCTGATGGTAGATTCGGTCACCCTTCCTGTTTTAAAAATAACACATTCTCATTCACACAGAAATACAACAATCACAAACACTACAAATGAGCTCAGTCTGACCAACCAACCAACCCTCCCAACCAACCAACCCAAACCCAACCCAACCCAAACCCAACCAACCCAAACCCAACCAACCCAAACCCAACCAACCATCCAACCAACCAATGTTTATTCATGCTCAGCAACTACAGCGTTCCTTCAACACAGGGCCAGTGCCAGCCCTTAAATGACATGACGCCCACTCAAACAGGCAATGGTTGTGAAGGATCTCACAAGATCAATTTATTGAAAAATGAGCAGACTCTACGTCTCTACGAGGCCAGAGGGTCACTATAGAAAACCTATACATTTACACATTTACATTTACACTGGGATATTACACAATCACCATCACATGAACTGGCTCACACAATTACCAACAAGGACACTTCACACACAGAATTATGGTGGTTGACCCTCAACTGAGAAGGTCTGTGAGTAGGGGTCCATTTAACCTGTTCAAGTCCCTAGCAAAAACTACTTTGTGTCATGGATCAGAGGTTGGCAGCTGAGGACAGTAACTGGAACGTGACACACTTCTCAGGCAAGTACAATTTTCCACGTCACCCACACCTCAGATTCATACTGACAAAAGATACTGAAGACTTCATAAATTTACACACCATAATAATAATAAAAGTAAAAATAATAGTAATGGTGCTGTTGCCTTTCGCAGCACTTTCTCTTGCCCAAACTTGACTAGATTTAGCCAACCAAGAGTTTTTTTATAAGTCCCGAGGGATCACAGGTACCTCGGGCACAAAATAATAATAATAATAATAATAATAATAATAATAATAATAATAATAATAATAGCACTAATAATTTCCAAGTAACCATTAACACCTCATAGCATTTTTTCTTGTTCCTGAGGGATTACACTCTTCTCGAATAAAAAATAAAAAACAGATAATAAGAAAGTGGAGCTGCAAAGAAAACATAAAATTTAAAAAACATAAACTGCACAGCATAACAGAAATGCAACTAAATCCCTTCAGAAGTAAATTTAAAACTCACTCGTTTTTCCATGCCCATATTTCATCGACGAACTTCTCGCGTCCGAGATCGTGGCGCGTCAGCTTCTTCTCCCTCCAGAGTTTCTTCTCAACAACGACCTGAGTGGCGATTCCAGCATGGTCACAGCCTGGGTTCCACAGGACAGTCTTACCGTGCATCCTGTGCCTGGAAAGGAAACAATTCCACACAATGCACCCAGGCATGGCTGATGCTTAGCATGGATACAAAGTTGGCTGCCTTCCAACATCTGATCCATCATACGAACTCACCAACGCTTCACTTCTTGCAACTGAAAACACTCCTCTTCCACAAACCCTATCCTGATTCTTCCTCTTTCCTTTATCTCATTTTCCAGTTCAATTCCAAACACCACCCACCATAGCCGTCCGAATACCTGCCTGCCTGGCTCTTGGATCTTGACCTGGGAGCGAAACCCTTCCTGCCTATCAATTTTGTTTTGACTGAGCGCCTGTGAATAAGCGGGTTCCCGCAGCTTAGCTTTCATTGGGTGCTGTAGAAATCTCGTGCTTATGATTATGAATGGTGCTTCACAGAATCTTGCAAATCCCCATAAAAAAAATAACACTAACCATCTGGTAACTGCGTCTTCGACAGCCGCTGTCAGTGCATGGCCTAGATGAAGGGATCCAGTGACGTTAGGAGGCGGAATGACCATCATAAACATTCCCTTTGGATTCGGCTCCGTAGCAGAGCCTCGCTACAAACAACATGTAACTAGATACTTTATCCATTGTCCAGTTGTTGGATTTCAATGAGACAAAACAAAATTCACATCTGAAGTAGTTTTAAGACTGAACAGCAGTTTTGCAGCATTTCCTCAGCGACAAAAGAGAATCAGGAAAAAAGTAAAAGAAAAGAACAGCAGAATTTATGTTACAACAAAGTCTCTTACAAAGAACGTTCAGCATATTTTTTCATACTTACACCAAATTCGGGTTTAAAGAATCCGGACTTTTCCCACCAGGAGTACCAGGCTGCTTCGACATATAACGGACTGTAGGAGTCAGGCATTGGGCCAGAAATGTCTGCAACAACCAGCATTTTGACACACTTTTGTGGACAGAACTGTGCAACGTGAGCTGGTTGACCTGTGGCCTGAATTTCTATGGAATTTCTATGGCACAGCATAGAAGCATCACTTTCTAGAATAGGCTGTCTAGCTACCTGCCCGTTTCAGTTCCTTCTGTCAACTCTTTGATGTCATTCAGGTCTAAACTAAATACACATCTCTTTCAACTTGCTAACCGTCCGTAGCCTGACTTCTAGTGTATCTGACCTTTCTCATCCAGCTTCTCCAAAGGATTATGATTTCGTACTGCGATTTTGACTTGAAGCAACAATCGACTGATGCTTTGGGCATTATGATAATGGTGCTATAGAAGTCTTTGGATTAGATTAGAATCTATGGCATTAGATTCTTGGTCTTGCGGTGCCTCTTCTCTGTCTGCATTTGAAGAGCACATTGTCTGATCGTGGCTTTGTTCTGTCATGTCAAGAATGCCACTGAGTAGTTTCTCTTTTACAGGAGCTATGAAATGTCTAATAATTTTTAGAACCACTGGTAAAGAAAAGTAATGTAGAGCAACCAAAATGGGTTGGCAAATATTTAGACCACTAAGAAAAATAGACTTTGCATCAGTTTACCCTTCTTTTCTCCAGGCTGAGTGTTGCGATCGTAAGTAATGGTCACTTTCTCCTTAACCGGCTTTTTCTTTTCCTTTTTCTGTAAAAAAAGGACAAATTACAAACATATATTACATCTTTTAAAATTTAAAACCAACATAAAGTTCACTTGCTTTTAGTAAACACAGCCTTTCAAGGTATAACAGTTTCACTATGAATCAGATGCAGAAACTTGAATCAGACACATCTGACTTCAACTGCAAAACAAAATATCTAAGATTCACACCTCATTTTCTGGATCATTCTTTGTCTCAAGTTTTTCTTTCTTTGCCTGAAACTTGGCGAGCTTTGCAAGTTTCTTTTCTTCCTTAAGAAGAGCAGCAGCGCTCTTCTGGGGCTCTTCCGCTACAAGAGCAGCATTGACATTCTGTGCGTCCTCAGCCATTGATTTCAGCTGTTGGTAGCGATCTGCAAATCAGTATCAAAACATTCAGCTACAAAGGACATGACATGTAGTCCAGGGAAACAAACTGTTAACAGTCATATTTCTTCAGCACTAAAGAAAGCTATCTCATGCAGAACAGTTTATTCACTGGCACTATGCCAAAAGCAAAATCAGTGAGGCAGAAACGGTCAGGTGATTTTGTATAAAATTGGTTATACGCTTATTAAGATATGAAGATATCCAGAGTAAAGACATGCCCCATAAGTGCTCCATACATGTTTAGTCACATTATATGGCAAACTTATGGTATCGGGGACCGCTCTCTTTTGGTCGTTGCTTTTTGGCATCACCAGCCGCAGTGACATTAATTATAGACGTGACTTCTGTAACTGTCCTGTCACTGATTGAAGTAAATAAACATGGTTTCTAATGCCTGCTGTAAAATAAGTTTTGGGTTAAAGTTAGGGTTAGTACGGTTTGGTAAATATTGAATAACAATTAATTTTGCAAGTAATGTTTACCATGAAGAGATTCATCGTAGCAGCAAGTAGGTAGAAGCCACGGCCAAAATAGCCAAAAATAGAGCGGTCCCCACACTATAAGCATGCCCACTATGTTACATATTAAGCATTTTAAAAGTGTTTGCTGCCAAAGAATAGCAAATAATTGGCGTAGATCCCAAAACATATTGACAGCAAGATGTACGCCACACCCACAGTGCATTAATTTTATAGCGCCTTCGTGGAACCATGTAATATTAATATATATATATTAAGCAGCAGAAACAGGTAAAATTAATTTCGTTGTGCGATCGCAAATCATGTCGGTTCTATTAAATTCAGATGTAAACTGTTGTTCACAGAAATTCTATTTACACGATCAACCCACACCTTCTACCGCTCACTCACCACGTCAGCTTAAGTGATGGTAAACTGCAGCTTTAAAAAAACTTCAGACACACCAGAAATCGTTCTAAAGCTGTGTAATCTTTAGCTCTATTTATACTCGCGATTATTTATCCTAAAATGATAATTATTGTGATTGTTTTACAAATATTGCATCACCTTCCTCAGCAATATACACATTCATCAGACATGTGCAATTCGCCGACTATTCGGATACCCTTTAAGATAGGTGGGCGTATCATCAAATAAATAATCGAGTACTTAGCCGTATGCAAAAAAATGTCCCTCAATACTCTGGGACTAGCTCTATTAAACTACATTTCTCAATTAATGTTTAGTCAATTTAAATTATATCAAAGGAAATTTAAAGATATACCTGTTAAAGAAAGGAGTTCAAAGTTTGACTGAATTACAGAAAGTGTATGCCAAATGATAGACAATTTTTTTCAACTTTGGCCTATATACCCAGCTTGTCCTAATGCACTAGAACCCCTCTGCACACAACTGAATGACGTGCACTGTAAACCGTCAGTTCAAGATTTCTAAATTGCCAGGGAAAGCTAAATCGCCCTCTCCTAAAAGCTTGGACCAATGTAGAAAAATCTTCACTGTATGATAGTGTTGTCCATCATGGCTATAGTCAGCATGCAGTAAAACTGTTTTCAATAGTTCTAAATTCTAAAGAAGATCCTAGATTTCATGGTTACTCTATAATTTGACAGGATAGTCCACTATCTCATGATGGTGGTCAAATGATATTGTCAAAGTTAGGCATCAACAAACAGCATCTGGAAGAAATTCCTCTTGTAGGATCAAGGAAAAGATATTGCATCAACCAGGGAAAAATAATTAAACGTGTTCATATTCGTCCTCAACCGGCAGTTTCTAAGGAATATGTAAGTTAAGTTACGGTCTCAGTCTAGTAAGAAATGCATTGCAGCCAGCAACTTTAATACACACAGCAAAATTGGAAGGATTCGCTGACCTCGTATTGAGAGAGCCACTCGAAGGAAATTGTTAGGGACCTGATTAAATACAGGGTGGGCAACGCGTGTACCTTGTACACTAGTACACTGAGTGAGAATAGATCAGTAATAGACCTAGACACATTAAGGATATGCAACCAAACTTTCTTCACCGACTGCCTGGGATGACAATGTGGCAGACGGCGAAGACACCACAGATGGCGACTGTTTGGGGCAGACTGGAAATCTTTCAAACAAGCAAGAAAATTCCCTATATGACTACTTGCTGTATTAACTTACACCACAAACTGAGATGGGGAGAGGCATATAGTGAATATGGGATGGACATGGTCCCTGGATCTGCCTTTGCACATACATAGAAGCACCATTCTGCTTTACTATTGCAGAATACCATTCCACTTCACTGGTAACATCATTATTATTAGGATGTTGTATGAATATTAAGTTTTCTTGTGTTCTTAAATACTTGTAAACCGATGTGCGATTAGCTATCAGTTAATAAAGAATATACTTACTTACTTGCTTACTTTGAAAAAGCCAACAAAAGACTCCACTTTGCAACTGATGTGTTTTATGCAGTATGGCATAATGCCAAAACTTTGCTCTTTAACCAAACAATTTGTGTAGCAAATGTCTGGTTTTTGGCTTTACAACTAGTCAGTACAGCTGTCAACTGTTCCTAATAACATGTAGTAATAAGACAAATATCAGCCTCTAGGTTACATGCACTTCATCATCATACTACACACATACTAATTTCAGCAGTGTAGGCACCATCTCCAAACAAGAAGGAAGTCCTATGCAAAATCCTACTCAACAGATCATCAACAGCGTTTGCATACTTTAAAAAAATTAAAACACAGCTTAATTCCTCAAAGCGAAGCACAACACCATAATCGTGGAAATCACTGCATCATGATGACTGCTGAAATTTGTTTCAACCGATTATCAACAGTGGGTGCACATAGATTTATATCAACTCTAAAATGGTGCTGCCATCTAAGCTGGATTTTCTTCCAATTTATTTGCAACTATTTCTTCTTCTGCTGTTCTTCGAGAACTTCCTTCATTCGTTTCATCATAGCCGGAATTAGGGCTATGTGCTTATCACCACAAGTTACAACGCAGGATTCAAGTTCCCCACGATGTCGAGAAACTTCAGCATCTGAAGATTTTGGTCCAAGCTTATCACGGACTTTGTCTGAGCAGTCCATGGCACACCGCTGCAGCCGATCCTACAAAATGTACACATCATCTAGAGTCATTACATGGCTTTTCTAATCTTGTATGTAGAACGTCCTTTAGCCAGAGTTATTATATGGCTATTCTAATCTTGTGTGTATGTAAGTATGTAATACTTCCTTTAGCCAGAGTTCATAAAACAGTCAAAAGCATGAACTCAAAATCTGCCACCAAAAGGTGACCTTAAAATCTTCAGAACCATATAGAGCAGATAACCATAATGGATTCACTACGGGTGGATTTATAGGGTTTAAAGTTAACCACAATTCTCATGAAATTTCTTGACAAATTAGTTACAAAGCTATCACATCCCTGCCACCCACCCAGCTAACATACAACTGTATTGCAACGTACTTTATCATAACAGACCCCCACAGAAGAATCTCTCAGGAGTAGTACATTACCTACTAAGTAAACACACTCATTGACCTTTGATCTAAGTGAACTTGCGGCATTCCACTATAGCCTGTTCACAGTGAACTGTTCAGTCAAGAGGATACTTAATTAAACTTTTGACTTTTTTAAACCTGGCCTCACATCAAGCTTATGACTTGAAGCAGAAGTGAAGTGACTGAACTCATACCTGGAATGACTGAAGCTCTTGTCCAATGAAATTCTGAGCCACCTGAATTGGTTGTGAACACTTGTCCATGCAAGACTGCACATCATCCATGCTGTAATGAGGATTCTCACAACAGGCAACACTACATCTGTGCATGTTGGCCTGAAACAGTAATCGGCAGTAATTGTAATCGTAATCCTGAGATTTCTACAGCGCCCAATGAAAGCAATGTCACGGGGAACAGATTATTCACAGGCGCTCAGTCAAAACAAAATCGATAGGCAAAAGGGTTCAGTTCAAGGTCAAGATCCAAAAGTCAGGCAGAAAGACAGCTAAGGAGGGTGGTGTTTGGGACTGGAGGGAAAGAAGGATAAAAGGAAGAAGGGGTGTGCCACTACATCCGTAGATGTTAATGCAATATCAAAACACTTTATAAATGTGTCATTAAAGCTGTCTACTCCATAGTGAGTTGAGTCTATAATCATGGGTTTGAGAGCCTGCTGCACAGACTGTGTAACAACTTGGGAGAAGATGAGGACTCCCACCAGAATTACAACAATCATCTGACCCATCATACGAACTCACTAAAGCTTCATCTCTTGCAATTTATGTGCAGGTCTTTCACTAAAAACACTCCTCTTCCACAAATCCTGTCCCGATTCTTCCTCTTCCCCTTATCTCATTTTCCAGTTCAATTCAAAACACCATCCACCATAGCCTTCTGACTGCCTTCCATGATACTTTGATCTAGACCTGGCACTGAACCCTTCCTGCCCATCAATTTTGTTTTGACTGAGCACCTGTGAATAAGCTGGTTTCATGACTTAGTTTTCATTGGGCGCTGTAGAACATTATGCTTATGATCATGATTACTTACATTTGCACCTCAGATTTGATTACCTTATCTGTGCAATAAGTGCAATTAGGAACAAAATAAAATTAACACAAAATGACTGATCTTAGTCCACATTTACCGTCTTGAAAAACATTAGCAAAGAACAGTTGTCTGCATTTGAAACAACTTGAAATAATGTATACAAAATAAAAACCTTTTAACTCATTTTATGCTGTTTTTCTGTACTTGTAACTCTGAAATCGGTATTCCATACAGCTAAAAGGGGAATTTCGTTGACAACGCGCATGTATTGTTTTTGCAGCACTGACGCAATCTCGATCTTACGATTACGACACGTTGTCCTTTGTAATACATCATGACCTTTCGCCCTTCTTTCCTGTTTAGCCACAAACCTGTCGGGCTTGCCAATTTCCCTAGCAGAAAGAAAACTAAATGCTAGATAAGTCAGAAGCATAATCTTGGATTTTAATAACAAACTTGACTTCCAGTTTTAATGAAACTTTGACTAGCAACTCTTTTATGTAAGCATGGATCTAAGCGATAATAGAGGTTTTCCTCGTTTACATTAATACAATGAAAATTACAGCAGTTTAACAAACCTGTATTTTTCGTAAATGATCTTTATCTAAGGCAGTGATCATGTTCGTAATAGCCTCTTGAACACGAGCTTGGATTGCTTCCATTTTCAATTGTTATTCTTCCTCCTTGAAACGAATCAAACCTCTGTAGAGGTGAACAAGCGATGAAGCTTATCAGTGCGCGACGGCTATGGGACATAAGGGTACACGTTCTCGTTCGGTATTTAATATTTGATATTAATTTGCACATTTGCGCAGTAATAATTTGACACCTTCTATGCAGCAAAATGTGGTTTCTGATTTATTTATCAATATACATAGCTAAATTATATGCATCTATTTGATTTATGAGATAATGTAAAGTAACGAGTAGATATGAGCGACATTATTATCACCCATATATCCCAGAGTTCTTAAAGCATTTGCCCGTATACATGTATTAAGTTAACCCAAGACAATCGTTAGAGCGCCGTTTAGCACGACGGCACAAAAGGTGGCCCTCATATGGTCAGTGAACAGTTCCTCTCAGAACAGTGCAAATGTCTTCATGTAGGAAAGAGAAGACTGTTTGGATTTCTAATATTAGACTGGTACCTTTGTTTGCAGGGTGGTGAATCAAAGGATATTTTGATTTGACTCTCACAACAGCACTTTTAGCTGGAAAGCTTTTACATAAATATATATTGTCTGACTGTAGTGCACATTATTAATACATATTCACTGTAAAATAGCAAATCAGTGTGGTCTTTGCAACAGTTACAAAATGTTCCTAGTTTTATAGAACACCAGATGTTCTTAACTGAACCACACAATTTGCCTAGCAGCATTCTAACTATCCTATATAATGTCTACTGCATTTAGTATATATTACTTTTCAAATTATTTTTAATGAACTGATGAAAATTTAAGGACTCCTGCTAAATAATGCCTGCTGAGACCATTCAACCACTATATGCTATCAGATAATTCTCGTAAGGATATAAACAGTGACGAAGAACATAGTGCGTCTTAACCAACCAGTGGCAGATCCTGCGGCTAGTTTACAAACATAGGCAAACGAAACCAAAGCTGTAGGCCTACCTAACTTCACTGATTTCATGATTTAATAAGCAGTTTTTCATCTTTTTCCAACAACCTTTTTAATTTTAATTTTTTTTTAGATTCCAGATTCTTATTACTTTTTTAGTTTTCTATATTTCTAATGACCTTTCCCTAAGTCTCCCAGACTTTTATTGTCCTGTCTATTTCCCATTTCTTCATGATCTTTTCTGCTTTAACAGTGGGCAACCCACACAGTGACCAGAAGTAGCACAAGGGCATGCCCCAAAGTAAAATTTCAAGTCAGAAACTGGCATGGCCTTTCATTCTGCACTTAATGATCTCATGAGTAACAGACTGCTACCAGAAAAGTTATGTCTCCAAGTCAAAGTCTGAACCATTGGAGGGGGGGAAGATATTGGTAAAAAATATGCACAACTGCCAGACAAATGTGCACAAACTTACACTTCTTTTACCATTTGCACGCTTGTGCATTTGTTACCGTTAACAACTATAAATGGCTGAAGATCATGGAATTAAGCTAATTTATTTGAGACTATAACATACCTTCTCATGTCACAGAGAGAAGCAACAGTCATCTGATAAACAGTTCGATGACATCTTTACTTAATAATATATAACACCTCTTATCCTTTTGTCAGTAAAGAGATTAGATATCACTTCAACAAGCTGCCAACTAAAACAGGCAAATATCATATTCTCACAAACAGAGGAGTCCTTACAAAAATACAATGTTTGTGGTCAATTACACAAAATGTAATGTTGCGAATATTCACAAACTAGATTTTGTCTAATGTTATGAATATTCATAGCATTACATTTTTTGTAATATTATGAATATTCAGCACTTTTGGAGGTTCTTAAAAAGTGCTCTATAAATGTTCACACACGTAGACACGTTCCAGGTAGATACAGACATAAAACACACTTCCTCCCCATCCTGCTGCTACATCTGGACACACACAGCTCTACATTACTAGAGGGCAATAAATGTGTTTGCCAGTGATCAGTTAGCTATTTGTAACACTGTACAGTAGGAAGAATTACTTAGGGTAAGAAAAACAATGTAATGGTCTAGCAATTAAGTGCATCTATCAGGCAGACTGCCCCAAAAATGTCGTCCTGGGGTAGATAGATCTTGCACCCAACACAAAGATATGACCATCATTAAACTGATACAATATGAATATTCTCTTGGCACCTCAGTTTTTGTAAGTCCATGTCATAAAGGCCCATGAGGTAATTTCAGATAATTGTTCACACATAAGGTATTAGACCTTGTCAGCCACGTTTGTTAAGTATACCTCAAAGTGCTTTTGGGCACGATTATACTGGTTCTCATACCAATCATGGCTATGTTTAACAGATCTGAATCTCAAGCTAGCACAGTCCACACATGGGCACCATAAATCGTGGGCACCCATTCAAATGGTTAGCAGTGGTGAAGGATCTCATCAATTCGTTGAAAAATGAGCAGGGTCCAGGCTAGGTGGTCAACAGAGAAAAACCTGCATATTTAGATTTTAACATACCTAAATTACGTGGCAATCCTTACAGATTGTATGTATACTGTAACCTCCATATAAAGCCATAAAGGTAAAATGGTAAATGAAAAAACACACTGGTTTAAACACTTCTATAGGAACTCTTCAGACACCAGTAAAGGCAAAGGTAACACACTTTGTTTACATGACGGAAGAGAAACATCACACATGCATGGTCCTGAGGTGAAAGGATAATTCAGTTGCGGAAAAAGTTGGGATCCAAGATCCCATCGTGGCTTTTGAGAATTGTGTTGTAATGGAGACACTTATAAGGAGTTCCAGCACAAGTCTTTTTTTGGCTTGGGATTTTTTTTTTGACAAAAGCAACAACTGAACAACCTTTCCCTACAAGTCACACAACGCAATAACTGTCAATATCACATGACGCAACAAGATTCTTTGTTCAGATGGAAAGCTGAAAGGTACGTAATCAAGCATTGCACTGCCTCACAGCAAGCAAAGGTTAACAGCTTGCCAGAATAAGTAATACACAATGGCTCTAGCTTCAACTGCTCGCAAACGGAGATGAGTTTGTGCTTACAATCTGCAAATTCTTGAAAAACATTCAAATGAAAATTAGACCAACCCAAACTTTTCACATTTTGCAACAACACTGATCATGCAGACATGCACTATATTTTGAATCAAACCACTTCATGGATGCTCTGTTAAATTATGTTGCATACTCGAACTGTCTAAACCAAGTGAAATGGGGCAAGAATCACAGCCACAAAATTACAAAAAACCAAATGAGAATTGTGTAACAGTAGCAAATACTTGCTAACAGCCACAGTCATTGTTTCATCAAATCTTACAAGTCTTTAGGAGGTTCTTAAAAGGTGCTTCATACTTCTAAATGCCAATCTCAGACAATGTGCAGCAAATTCTTACATCAAACTATGCAGGTCTATACAGGCTCTATGCCACACTAGAGGTTATTACGGTAGTAACTGGACAGAACTTCCTTGTTTACAGCAACACTAGAAGTTCTTAGACACTAGACAGCTTATGCCTAAGACTGTTACAATCATATTAGTGTCTGTTGCTATCAGACACCAATTCCCACTTTAAGAATGCAGGTTTTTGGCTATAAATGGAATACTAGACTAAACCTCTACCTATGGTAAGATAACATAAAACAAGGTAATTGTAACGTTTACTTTACACTCTATAAACAACTGTCATTGGAGGCATGACTCTGGGCCTAAAAGAATCTTCCATGCAACATACAACCATCATCAAACAACTGTTCTTCACTGGTATACATTGCAACCGTAAATCTGTGACAACAGCAAAGCGTTGCGTTTAAAATTAACAATACACATGGAACTGAACTGTCAGCACACATTACATACCAGGTTTCAAACCCCAAATGCAAAGCCGAAAAGAGGACATCAGCCACCTAAATCCTTTCTTACCCTTGAACACGTCGTGTCCTCTCATGCACTAATAATCCTTCTTCTGGAACAGCATCCCATCCCATTTACAATGTGAACTTTTTCACCAGAAATAGCTCACAAAACATGTTCAGCTTAAATTAAGATACGTCTTTTTACATCTCTCATATTGTAATATTTCAGTGCCTATGGAAAGTTCTTAAAAGGTGCTATATAAATGTTTCCATGCATACATTATATACCTGGACTGTGGAAACACTTTCAGCTTATCTCAAGATGCACCTTTTTACATCTGCTAGATAGTAATATTTCAGTGCAGACGTGAGTTCTTAAAAGGAGGTACATAAATGATCCATTATATATATTACACAGCATACCTGGATTGTGGAAACTAAGATGAGCAAAAGAGGGCAAGACTTTTGGTCACAGACGCAGTTGCAAAGCAACGGAATAGAAATCAGGATACGCACGCATCAAATAAATTCAGCATCAAAATGACCTAAACGAAATCCACTAAATAAATCATACGCAATGAGTACAAAAAATACAAGCAACAGAATTCCAAACTGCCAAAATAAAAAAGCAAAGTAAATGGAATAAAGTTCAATTGGTTCCCTTGAGGAAAGTCTGCTTTTAATCCCTCTAATAAACAGGCGTTGGAATTTGCCAGATTTGAAAGTGTCGGAATTTCCACTTCCCAAAGCGTTGCTCTTTCTCATCAGACAGCTGGTCGAGTCTGCTTGGCCCTGCGTGGCAAAGTCCCATAGTGATATGCCTGAAATATTCAGAAAACAAAGTAACATAATTAATCGCAAATTTAAGAAGGACATGAAGCCCCTCAAACTTTTTGGTAGATTGGGTAGCAGAGATGAATTGGGTTCAATTGCAATGGTATGAGTTACTGACTTGTTGCAACTTCCCAGTTTACATAAGTAAAGCATCCCAAATCCCACAAATGAGACATAGAGGAAGCGCTCATTTCCTTTACCCCCTTGAGCCAGCAATGGATGAATCCCAAGTTTCTGCACACAGGGCCAGGGCATCACAGGACTTGCCATTTACTTTCCAGCTTATGCCTGTACAAAAATGTACTGCTTGGTGACAGAGACACAGTGTGCTCAAACAACTTCCCCAGAGTCGTCACATGGAGTCGAACCTGTAACCTCATGATCACTGACCAAACGTGCTACCAAAACAACACTGTGCCGCACATTTGCAACAAAAATTTTATGGTTGGTGGCAGAGACAAGCGTTGCCTTAAAGTGTATTGAAAAGACGCCAACCATTTCAAACCAGAGGTCAGAGTTCAAATCCTGACCAAGACGGAAAGATACTTCACGATTCCTATTCCAGTTGTGCTTCATAGTGAACTGTTATTAAGTCAAGTTTTATAATGTAAACAGCAACATCTGACAGCAAGGAAGAGGACTGGGTGTCTACTGTCGTCATTAGCAGAAGCACAGAAACTGAAAGTCACTATTCAGTGCTTCATGGTTACCTCTTTGGGTTAATTTAAAAGACAGCTCTTTTCTATCTTTCTGCCCAGAACACTCCCGAATAGCTTTCCCAGTGACACAATTAATAAATCTCAACCTGATATTACTACATCATAATGTATATATGTATCAAGGCATTTCATGGCTCCTTCAAAACCCTTAATAGCACTGCATATATCACTTCGTGACCAACCGCAACAGGTGCAAGTTAAAGTAAATAGAAATTGTTTGCCAAGTCAGTGGAACCTAGAAGGTGCTGACCTCCTTGTGAGTATAGGCTGATTTCTTTGAGTTTCTCTGCCTTGTCTCCATTTCTCCATGAATCTCGTCCAACTCCTTCACAGGATATAACTCTACAAACACAAATTAGCTCCATCAAAACACGGCCATATAAAATCATAATGTTATTATTAATTTTTTTTATTTATTACAAGCACAAGGTCAGTTAATCTGAATATGAGGCACAAAGAAATAGAGTGAAGGAATTGCACAAGATCCCCACACAGTAACTGTCTGAGGGGTGGAGGCTCAAACCCGTACTCTTCACGTTATAAGCCGAGCACTCTCTTCATTGGCTACTGTGCCCCACTTGGAGAAGCCAGGTCAAAATCCTATCAGTCAGAGAAACCAGAAGTCAGGGTAAGCTGAGTGAGCAATTTTAAGCAAATAAGTCTTAAGTTTAACCATGAAAGACAATAAAGAACTGACAGACTGCCAAGAACTGGGCAGCGAATTCCAAAGCTTCAGACCAGCCACCAAGAAAGATCGAGAGTCCATTACTGGTGTGAGGCATAACAAGAGTCAAAGTAAAGATAGGTGAGCTAATCAGAAATTCACATAACACCATTTGGAGAAAACCTCTCAGCTTAGAGAGGTAAGTAAGGTAGAATAAATGGTTGCATATCACGGCCGCAATGTAGCCCAAGCAAAAGCATAAACATGAATATTGCAATCCTACAACATAGCACCAGAACTAGTTTTAGGTGGACGTACATTAAACAAGAACAAAGCCGAGAGATTCAAGACCTTCTGAATAAACAATCAAACAAATAACTATTAATTAGTAACTTCTACGGCGCCAGTGTCTAAAGCACAACCAATGGTGCACCACACCAAGCCACAATGAGGCCAATAACCAGAAGATCAGAAACTAATCCAACCAACCAGTGTCTTTGGCTCTGCGCGCACGTGAGCTGGCCGACCTGCGGACCGTGACCGTAGCCGTTTCTCTCTCCTCACCGTTGTCTCGGTTATCGTTGTCTCGGTTGTCCTGCATCTCTTGCATCTCTTGATTGAAGCGTTCCTGGATGCGTCGGTTGTCTGTCTCATCATCATCCTCTTCGTCATCTGTCACGTAGGGCTTCTGTGGCTCAGCACTGTCGAGCGACAGATCGTTGAGGCTGTAGCTGTTTCGGATGTGACCAGCCAGAGTCGTCTGGCCCTTGAAAATCCAACAGTAAGTAGTGTAACATAACTATTTATATAAAGCCTCTTAAATATGCAGGAATGATACAGATATTTAAATAATGTTCATTTAAGGTTGTACAACCCAATTAATCAAATACTTGAAGTCACATATTGTACTGCGTAATGTTAAGAGTCCAAGAAGAACCTACTCAAAGGTGCAGTAATAGGGGTTAACTTCATGTAATGTAAACAAACATATAAAATGTATGCACAACATGTTGTAAACAGATGAAACGTAAACAAAACGTATAAAATGTATGCATAACATATTGTAAACAGATGAAACGTAAACAAAATGTATAAAATGTATGCATAACATATTGTAAAAAACTAATGAAACGTAAACAAACCATCTAAAATGTATGCGTAACATATTGTAAACAGATGAAACGTAAACAAAATGTATAAAATGTATGCATAACATATTGTAAAAAACTAATGAAACGTAAACAAATCATCTAAAACGTATGCATAACATATTGTAAACAGATGAAACGTAAACAAAACGTATAAAATGTATGCATAACATATTGTAAACTAATGAAACGTAAACAAACCATCTAAAATGTATGCATAACATTTTGTAAACAGATGAAAACACAAAAAAGAAAGGCAGAGTACGCTGTAAAGAAATGGTAAGAAGGTTTCAGCAGACAAGAACCATTTCAAAATATTATTTTGCAATTCAACGTGTACCCAAAGATGATTCAGTTAGATCAAAACCCATTCTAAAGAAACTTAAAAAAATTAACCTCAAATAGAACTTGATCAGTATGGGCAACAAAGACTGCATTCTAGCCTCTACCTTGATAGCTGTTGAAACGACAATGTTGGCTGCAAAACTCAGTCCTTTACTTCCAAGACTTAACAAAGCTGAATATCCCTGTTCGCTGACCTTTGCGATGTAACTGTCAATTTCCTACACAAATTACAGTTTTCTAATTAGATCCATATAATGCGGCTGCAGTCAGCAAATAACTGTACATGTAAAGCATCCTTTTTTGGCCTTGGCCGTAATACGGTGCTCTATAAATCGTCTTATCATATAAAAGTGAAAAGTGAAAAGGTAAACCTAACGCACTCTACAAAGTGTTGTATGCATGGAGTCACAAAATGAACACAGAAACCCATAAAAAAAGCAGGAAAGCCTCTGTTGGCAGGCTCTCGGACACAGACAAAAGATTCTCAACTATGACTGACTAATTCCAGATCTATGCTGATTTGACAAATGATAACAGCTGAGTAAAATGGGCTCAACAAAACGGTGACCACATTAAGGTATTTGCTAAGAAATTTTAAACAGTGGATCAACTAGACTTCTTTCTTCTTCTTCTGTGTTCTACCCTTAGGCAGGTCCAAGAATTCAAAGACGCCACTCTTCTCTGTTCTGTGCCCTTTCCTTAACTTCTTTGTAGCCCTGTCTTCTTCCTTTATCCATCAGCCATTCATCGTTTTCATCAGGCTTGGGACAAGCAGAGAGGTGGTTTCCTGTTGCCTTCCTCTCAGAAGCATCGATGATCTCCATCATCCCAACCAGATTTGAACAATGGTGAATTAAGGGTAAGAGAAATAATTTTTTTTACCATCCATGGTGGCAGTACTGAATTAATCAGATATTTACCTCTTCTCTTTTCGACAGCTGAGGGTGAATGAACTTGCGGTAGAGGATACTCGCTCCCTTGGTCGCTGGAGCCATCAGCCAAATAACGAACACTATTTTGATTTCGTAGTAAAATGGAAGCCTAGAAAAAACAAATGCCTCTGTGTTATTAAATGTGCAGTATCAAAGGGCAATATGGTAGCACGCCGAGTCTATAATCCAACGATTGCAGGCTCTATCCTGCTGAGTGAGCTCTGTGTAACAACCCTGGACAAGTTGTTCCTGCACACCTGTGTCACATCTTAGATTCAGATTTACCCACCATAGCCTAAATCCTGGTTTCTCTGACCTATCGGAATTTGACCCAGCTTCTCCATCGGATTACGATTTCGGATTGCAATTCTAACTTGAAGCAACAACCGACTGACACCTTGGGCATTATGATAGCGGCGCTATAGAAGTCAATAGATTACATTAGATTAAATTTACTGACCTTGTGTGTAAAACATATGAAATAAACAAAAGAAAATGTTTTACCATGATATCAAGATGTCGGCAAACGTCTCCACACAAATGAAGAGAGCAAAAACAATCCAATACATCATCCATTTCACCTAAAAATAATTGAAACAATAACTGTAGTTTATATTAGCATTTCTTAAGAAACTCTCAAGATTCAATAAAGTTTTGACTGATTCATTTCTGCGACAACAAAGAACATAAACATGTGATTGGTTGCATCAATGTATTTCTGTATCATAAACAATTTGGGTTATTTTTATGCAACATAATTAGGGATGTTAAACGATAATCGGAAATCCGATAATCGGTTTCAAAAACGATTATCAGTTTTCTTATTTACAAAACGATAATCGAATTAATTTTTGTGTCATTTTCGTAGTGAAAATTATAAGAAATCCCAGAAAGAAATAATTCATGGATTTGTTTAGTTTTTACGATTGTTTTGGTCCACTATGGCCGGCAGATAAATTTTGCGGCAATCCTATAGTATCCAATGCTACCATCAGCATGTGGGCATGGCTTCATGTGCACCATGCCGGGCTGCAGACCTAGGGCTCAGCGGGCGTCCGAGTTTATCCAGTAGGATGCACTGCACATCGGTCCTCATCCAAGACTGTTCGCTTTACTGGCCAGCGCAGCCCGGGCAGTGGCGCTCATCAGATATGCCTAGCTTGCATCCACGCTATCTTGGCAATTACTATTACTGCACAGGCATGTGGTCATATTCACTGAGCTGCACATCCTGCTGGATGAGCCTCTTGCATCTGGCTGTAGTTGCTGCAGCCAGGGCTGAAGCCACGTCTATATGCTTAAGGGAAAATTGGACCACGATACTTAAGATTGCCAATATGATTACTATTAGGAATATGTTTTTATACTTTTATTTATGTTGTTTAATGAATAAAAGATTTCTTACATAAACATACAGTATAAATTATGTTCATTTAAAATTTAAATCTAAAAGTAGAAAATAAATATTTCGGTGTTGACTGACACTATGTTGCATGTACGTACGTAACTTATGGTAAGAGTTAATAAAGTAACTGCATTATATTTATTTAATAATATATTAAATTTGCTTATTGCTATGAAGGCCAATAAAAACCGATAATTGGTTTAAAATTGGATTTTCTACAACCGATATTTGCCAAATATACCGATATTAACAACCCTAAACATAATGCAGTATTTTAATATCATAATACAGCCCAACTGATGATTTTGATTTCCAGGCGCAGCTCTAGTTAACCCACTCATACATCAACTGTGTCTATGAAATGTATTAGCTCAGGGACCAGGACTGTTTGACTGGATTGCAGATCTGTTTCACTGGATAACAGATCTGTTTCACCGAATTATAGATCTGTTTCACCGAATAACAGATCTGTTTTACTGAATTACAGATCCATTTCACTGAATTACAGATCTGTTTCACTGAATTACACATCTGTTTCACATATGTTCATCAACTGATGATTAAGGCATTATTAAAATGGCACTAGATAGAAGTTCTAATATTAGAGCAATTAATCTCCTTGTGCCACTAAAGTTGAACCAAATACATCAGACTGTATTACTAGAACTCACATATTCTTTAACATTCTTTGTCTTCACAGCCTTGTAAGAAGCATAAGCTGGATACAAAGTTCCTAGCACAACACTGAAAAAACATAAAGAAACCAGAATCAGGAAACAATTTTAAAATACAAAAAGCAGGATCCGTGAAAACTGTATGGTTATTAATAATATTATTAATAATAGTATTAGTATTATTATTAGCATTATTATAGATTATCAATTTCTAAATTCTACATGTGTAAAAAGCATCTAGAGAGCACCCTTTCGGGGACATACATCCAAGACTTCTGTGCCTGAATTTCCTGAGATGCACTACAAATGATGACATTGTTTTTCTAGTCTAACTCAATCTAACTCCTTCTATATAGCAACTGTCATAATGCAAAAGACATCAACTGATGCTTGTTTCAAGTGAAACTGAAGTAAAAACTCATAACCCATTGGATAGGCCTGGTCAAAATCCGACAAGTCAAGAAAATCTATCATAAAAGATGCCACTGATAATAATAATATGTTACTTTAAAATAAGACCATCTTTAAAATAGCAAGCAAAAGCCCCTAAAAAACTTGTTAAGGCTCACACTTTTACACTGGCCCCTTTGGATGACTGTCTTGGCCCCAAGCAAACATTTGGTCTCACCTCATTCTCCGATTTACTGACTGTGCATAAGTGTTTTAAATATTCAATGAGTAATTAAATAAAAGGACAAAAATATGATGGAAGTTTTGATGCACAATCAATAATATAATGTAGAAGTATTACTGAACAGTAAACCAAAACCTATGCTCTTTAAGGTTTACTTTACTCGGACAGGCAAATATAATATGGTGCAACTGTCATAATGCAAAATACATCAATTGATGCTTGTTTCAAGCGAAACTGAAGTAAAAACTCATAACCCACTGGATAGGCCTGTAAGTAAGTAATGCATTTGTTAACACGCCATATGTCCATCGACTGAGCGAGGAATCGTAGGCGTAATTCAACCAGAAGAAGTGGTTATAACTCAAGAAATTTAAGGGTGTAATAAAGAAAACAAAATTTTCGCAAAATTGTGATTAGATAACATCTTATCACAATGCTTCGCTTCATTGCTGGTTTACACGCTGACATATCCTCATATTGTCATATCACATCCTTAATGGCTCTTACAAACAATAGTGTTGATATTTTACAAACGGTAACAAAAATTTTAATAAATTTTTAAAACGGTCTAGAATTTGTTGTCTTACATAACAATTCTAGAAAGAATAACGGATATCATTCTAAATGATAAGATAGTTGAAGACTTTAAAAAGTAAATCTTTTTATCCGTTATCTTTCTACTTCGACATTTTAAAATACCGGAAATTTATTCTAAACTGTCACGTGATCTTGGCGTGAGCAAGTAAGTAACTTGGTGAACATAAAGATTTGAAAAGAAACGCAAAATTCTGATAATTTCGTAAATCGTAGACTCCGGATTTTTACAGCGCCCAAGGAAAGCTAAGTCGTAGGAACCGGCTTATTCACAGGCGCTCAGTTGAAGGCATGAAAGGTCAGATTCGGTTCCATGTTCATTCTTTACAACAACTTCACTGGTTACCCATTCAGGCCCGCATACCTTTCAAAATCTGTCTACTTATGTTCAAAATTATGTCAGGCTCTGCCCCATCCTACCTGTCCTCTCTAGTTACTC
This sequence comes from Norana najaformis, assembly GCA_964023275.1. Lineage (NCBI taxonomy): Eukaryota > Metazoa > Annelida > Clitellata > Crassiclitellata > Hormogastridae > Norana > Norana najaformis. The sequence continues at coordinate 1,583,252 of OZ029924.1, forward strand.
CTTGTACTTCCACTGAGTCCAGAAGAAGATTACGTTCGGCTTCAAAAGAGGACTTCGAAGCCAGAAGAGTGGGCCTAAACCTACAGTTTGGTGAAAGAAAGTTTGAAGTAGCTGGTCCAGCTGAATGGAACTCTCTACCTGAATTTATCCGAAGATACTCTTCAATAGATACTTTTAAATTAAAACTTAAGACTCATTTATTCTCTCAGTACTATAACTAATTATTATGTTGTAACGCGTCCTTTGAGTAAGACATTGTTTTATTAAGGCGCGTTATAAATTAGTTGTATTGTATTATTGTATTGTATGTCAAGGGAGACATTCAGACGGCCTTGGTGGGTGGTGATTGGAATTGGAGCAGTAGGATGAATAAGAAGCAGAGGAAGAATTAGGACAAGAGATTACGATTACGATTGTGTAGCCGGCATCCTCAGGCACAGAGTCGTCTTGACGTAAGCGTGTAGCTAACCAGGCCCGTTTGGCACGCAACTTCCGACAGTAAAGTGATTAGTCTTATCTCTTTTATGACCTGTAAAGGCCAATGATTGGTTGAGCTTACAGAATCAGTAATTGCACGCTTAAGTAGGCTTATGTATGTTTTATGGTTCGCGCATTCAGAGCTAAGCCTGAGAGGGAGTTTTGGTTGGCGTAAATGTTCGCTTCCTAGTTATTTGCAGACAGTTGATCGTTTAGCCTATAGCTTGTTTGACAAGCACACATTTGGCGCAGGGGCTAGAAAAGGTGAGAGTTTTGAATTCAAAGACCTCCTAAATTTTCAAATTTATAAATTAATTGTTAGAAATAATTAATTGGTTTGACCTACTGCAGTACGCAAGACATATCGCCACCGTCTTCAATTAGGTAGGCCAGTTGAAGGTAGGCTATATGGTAAGCAATCGCTCATTGACTGTGCGTTATTCAAGAAGGTGCACATGGGCTACTTTTAACAGACTTCTACGGAGGGAATACAAAATATGCTTATATGTAATGTTACAGATGAACAGTCTTAATAATTTTTGCACCTTTAATGGAAGGAATGTTACAATCGTATGGTGTAATTTTGGCAAATGTAAATATAGGCTACGCGGTTTTCTAAAACGACCGTATGGCCTCGACTGTGCTCATTATTGAATGAATTTATCGGGTGAGATCCTTCACCACCTCTCCCAGTTTAAATGGGCCCCTGACAAAGGTGTCTAAAACATCTGTTTTTGTACCTTAAACATAATTTCCACTTGAATGTGTACAAATCTTGTTTTCATAAGTGTAGGATCCAAATCCCCAATTGCCTCGAAACTAACAGTATGTAAGGTAATACTCCGTTTATGTAATAAAACACAATGCACAGCAACTTAGCAGTAACTGAAAGGTAGGCCTATCTGAACTGGACATTTCATCACGGATTGCAAAGCTTCGGTTGCCTGAAACGAAGTATTGGTTTCACATGTCCGATAGGGATTTGAATGGCAAACTCTGAGGTTAACGGCAAACTCGCTGTCAATAGGTAGACCACCATGCCATCATTGTAGTGTCTCGTATTTGTAGATACAGCTTTTAAGGGCGCGTAAGATTGCTTTTTCCTTTCTGCTTTTATGCATGTCTGATATTTTCGGAAAATAACCACGTACTATATTCGTTCGATAATAGGCCTACTGCTGTAGGGGCCGTCTACCCAGCAAGCAGGGCAGTTTAAAATAGGCCTAGGCGATGATATCGTCATCGGAAAAGAGAAAAGTTTCACTTTCGCTTTCTTAAAAAGAAAAATCTAGTCAAATCGTCCGACATCGTTCCAGTATTTTCCTGTATCATGTATCCGTTCATTCAGAGCATTTATTTAGTGCCCGTTAAAGATAAACCCAGAGGCGCTCCCAGCCCAGCCCAGCCCCGGCGAAAGAAAGCATGCCGAGCTCTTTTACCTGTTGGTGAATGTCTAGCATGTGTAGTCCGAAGGTCAAGAGGGAGGTCATTCAACGTAAAAGACTCGATTGTGAAAAGAAGTGAACAGGTAGGCTTTAAGAAATTTCGCATAACTTACATGTAACTGGGTCACAAGAGATCAACACATGTTTAAATTGGCTTTTCTCCCACATTGGCGTGACGCACATAGACTCTTGGCTCGGGAAAAATAAATAAATAAATGTACACGGCTTTATATAGCTACTGTATGGCCTTGACCCTGCTCACTTTTCAATTAATTAATCTGGTAAGATCCTTCACCACCGCTGCCCGTTCAATGGGCGCCGCGCCATTTAAGATTCCCGAACCGTGCTCGGGAGCTGCCTCTTGCATGAAACTGTCATTACGTGACAATCTTCAATTGAAACTCTGAAACATTTTCAGCTTAGCCCCTTTACTTGACTGCAAAAAGACATCGGTCCGTGCAGAGGCGTCGATCCGTAGTAAACATTGGAGGGGCCCGGGCCTAAAGTGGGGGTCTGGGCGCATAGCCCCTGTCCGGTTCCAGAGGCAAAGCCCTTAGTATGGGGGTCAAGAATAGGCCTAATACAGGAAGAATGAGAACTTTATCAGTACATAGCTGCCTTTTACTGATTTTACAGGTAAAATATTGCTGGCCAACCAATGGCCGAGCTCTCATGCTCAAAATATTGCCTGAGCCCGGGTTCCGGGGGCACCCATATGATTGACGCCTCTGGGAACATTGGTGTCAATGTAAATCTGTGAAGTAGCACCGCAAGAAAAAAATTTGCATCAGAAAGACCAGCGTAACTGCTTCCCAAATAGAGGTGTCGAACTATAGGCCACATTTAGTTAACACGTTTTTCCTTTCTACTTCCTCTAATAAAATTACTTATTTAATTCTAGATCCCAAATTTTTCGTTAATAAAGACTGGATTGGACCCATATAGATTCCTTGGATTGGACCTAAAGACAATTCTTTGAGCATAGACAAAAGTAAAACCATAATTCTTTTCAAAAATGTTTTAATTGCATTAGCAAGATGGCAGTACAGGTTCATTAATGTCAGTTATATTCGCTAGGTGACAGCACGGTTTTGAAAAAGACCATTAGATCAAATCGCGCGCTGGTTACACGAATCCTATGCACGTGTTGACCACTCCTTCACATTCCTTCGGACTGTACGTTTGGCTGTCCCTGTGCTTGTCTGTCGGCCTGTCTGTGTTTATGGCGGATTAGGCAGCTGCAAAGTGTGCTGCCTGCAGATACGAGAAGGATTGTTGACGTTATTACTACATTTCGGACGCTTGATTTCTTTGTTTGCATATAATTAGTCATGTATGTTATTTCCTGCCCATCCCGCTGAGCACCTGCTTTTAAAGGTTTCGTTGTGAGTGTGGCGTTGCCAGATCCATACGTAATACACCTGCCTACTTAAAATAGTTTTGCCGCCCTTTCTCGGATCTGGCTGGTCACCGATCCCTTATTAAATGGGAAAAGCCTGAACAGCGCCCTTTTCTTCGGCCTCGGCTGTGCTACGGCGCTATATAAATTTTATTATTATTATTATTGTTTGTTGTTGTTGTTGTTGTTGTTATTATTATTATTATTATTATTATTATTATTATTATTATTATTATTATTATTATTATTATTATTACTATTATTAAGTGGGGAAGACTTAAGGGCAGGAACAAAATGTTGGAGGAAATGAATCTTCGGTAAGAAATATAGAAAAAAACTGATGTGGAGGGAAGAATGTTTGCACGCACGTGCCACACCACTCTGGAATAAACTCCCCCCAGAATTGCCACAGTTTTCTGACCCATCATGCAAACTCATCGATGCTCGACCGCTTGCAATTTCTGCTTCGGCCTTTCATTGAAAGCTCAAAACATTCCTCTTTCACAGATTGCACCCTGACACCCGTTCTTCCTCATCTCTCTCTCCTCTTCAATCCCAAACACCACCACCCGTAGCTGCCACCCTGTCTCTCCATCTGACTTTTGGATCTTGACTTGGAACTGAACCCTTTTGCCTATCGATTTTGTTTTGACTGAGCGCCTGTGAATAAGCTGGTACTCGCGGCTTTCGTTGGGCGCTTGTAGAATCTCAGAATTACGATTACGATTACAACTTTGTCACCAGGCAGTCAAATTTGGTAACGATTTATGCTGGAAAGTAAATGGGCCCGTGTCTAGGACCTTGGGATTCATCCATTGCCGGCTCAAGAGGATCAACGGAGCTGGAATGAAAGTGTCCCCTACGTCCTAATGTTGGACATGGTAGCCTTATTGCAGTAGCTTCCAGTGTTTAACCCTCAACAGGACACGTTCTAAAAATCACGTTTCTGACCACCTGGGGTCTCTTCGGACCCCACACTATTTATTGCTTAAAAATACCAATTTGCAAATGAAGAAACTATTATGGGTAGCACATGCCGTTCGCAGTGTATTAGACTTCATTTAGTTTATCAGGGCAAGTGATTTTAAAAGAAAATTTGTTGGATTTAAAGGAAAATTCCTAGAAAATTTATATAAAGTTCTAAAAATCCAATGATTGTCTTGAAAGTTATAGACATTCTGAGCACATTACTCTAGGTGTGCCGTGATCTTTGCACACATTTCTGTTGCAGACTGCGCAAAGTTGCTTTGTTTTTCTGTCCTTGACCCTTGGACATAAGACACAACGCCTTTTAGCTGGTGGTTTATTCGACAATGTTGAATCTGAAATGGTATATGCAAGTCTCTTGAGGGACAGTCGTGCTCCTTTCTGCAGAGCTTGTGGATTACAAAGACGCAGTTGAATACAATCTTCCACCAGTTGTCTGCCAAGTTGGATCAGAAAATTTCTCCGAAGTCGTTGTTGTTTCGCAAGGTTATCTGGATGGCTGTACAGCCAGATAAGAAAGGCTGCAATTCCACCAACATCGATCATGTTAAAAAAACCGCAAGTGGCCATCGGTTACATTTTCGCCTGCAAGTATAGGTTGTGGCAAGCTTGTCCATATTGTCTACGCCTCCTTTGAAGTCATTGTAATGAAGAATTACATGAGGCTTTTTGGTTGGTCCTTCAACAGCACAGTCATGATGCATGGTGGACAATAATGTCACCACCTTCTTTTTCTTTGGCACATACGAGACAAGTGTCAAGTGTTCAGAAAATGCAAATATAGTCGAATTTTCCACTCTCCCTTTTGAATCTGTCAACTGTGATGGAATATCCGGTTTGTTTCTTCTAATTGTCCCCACAATTGTAGTGTTTTGTGAAAGCAAATTTTTTGCCAGAGGAACGCTTGTAAAAAAGTTGTCCATAACAATGTTGCGTCCTGATTTCAACCATCTGTTGGTCAGAGACATAACAACTCGTGCACCTTGGTTCTCTTCACGTGCACTGCCTGGCTGACGTCCCAAGTACACTTCCCCAGACAGAGGAAAAGAAGTTGTTGAATCACATGCCCACCAGATTTTTACTCCATACTTGGCAGGCTTACTAGGAATGTACTGGCAGAATGGACATTTGCCTCTAAATGGCACAAGTTGTTCATCGACAGTTATGTCCATTCCTGGTGTTATGCACTTCGGCAGTTGGGCAAGGAACATTTCCCAGATATCCCGAATCGGAGCTAGCTTGTCTACAGAACGACGCTGCTCCCTCGTTCTCTTGTCATCGAACCGAAAATATCGAAGAATCGCTTTGAATCGGTTGGAAGACATCACAGCGGCAAAGATCGGTCGTCCATGTTCCTCTGACCACAAGTCTTCCAATGGTTCCAGTCTTCCCCGGTACACTCCCGATAATATCAGAAGACCAAGAAATGCTTTCATTTCTTGCAGAGTCGTCTCTGTCCATTTCCTCTGATTATCATCCTGATGTTCTTGATTCCATATCTCACAAATCCTCTTTGCCTCCCGGTTTGTTTCGCGTACAATTATGTCGAATATTTCTGGTGAGAAAATCTTTTGAAAAGCATCCAATTCTGTTGTTGAAACTGCTTCACGTCTCACTCCAGGGCGGTTGCGAATGATGTCATGTGGGCCCCGACGACGGGAAGCAGGAGGATCAGCATCCCACTGACTTCCGTTCTTGGAGGTGAATAAGGTGCCTTCATGTGTAGGATCTGGACACCAATTAGGTCCATCCTGGTTAGCCACGGCAGTGGCTGTTGCTCTTCCTCTTACTGAATTCGACGATGCGTATCGGTTGCCTCGTGCACGACCTCTTCCTCGTCTAATAACTCTAGGTGGTTGAGGACAATATTGTTCATTATTACTCACTTCAAGATGGCCTTCATCAGAATTATTTTCAGAGGAGTCACTGTCTGAAGAAGATTCCTTGGACAAGTGATCCACTTCACTATCTTCTTCATCCTGAATAGAAGTTGTCTCATCGTCGCTGTCTTCCATAATTCTTCGTAGGGCTTCCGCTGCCGAAAATCTCTGATGTCGCTCCATTTTTTTTCACGAAAACTTGCAAATAAGTACGTAAAAGAAAGCATTAGATGTGGAATAACTTATGTGAAAACCTTTCCTGATAATAAAGGTGTTACACTGAGGGTTTCAATAAAATAAGTAACAACTTCCAGACTGTTTCAATAATTGCAATGTTTGGGGTCTACAGAGACCCCAGCATATTTCTTCTTTGTCGTCCTAATGTTGGACATGGTAGCCTTATTGCAGTAGCTTCCAGTGTTTAACATCTTATGGCTGCCAGGGTCGTTGACGTCGACCTTTACCTTACTTTACCATTAAAGTAATGCGTTTACACAAAACATGCGTGGGGAGGTCAGCTAACTTACTTAAAAATAGAGGTGTCGGCGTGTATCCGACATGGAATGAACAAGGTTGTTCTTTACCACTTTCGCATCTTATAAAATTACTTTAACTGATGTTATGCCCTAATATTTTACTAATAAAAACATGGTTTAGCAAAAAGAAATATCTTCGAAAATAAGTAGAAATTAAACAGCGTCTTCTACATTGATTGTGAAAAGACACATGCCTATTGAAAATGGTTCATTTGCATTCGCTAGGTGGGAGCACGGTTTTAAAAGCCCATTGAGCTGGCAGTTTCAACACGAATTCCAAACACGTAAGCTATAGACTACTCCTTTTCGTTGCTTCTCTGATTGGATGTCTGTCTGTCTCTGTGTTTGTCTGTCTGTTTATCTATGTTTATGGCAGATTAGGCAGCTGGAACGTATGCCTTTATGCAAGTGTAAAAGCCTTCTTGGCTGTATTTCTAAATTTAGGCAGTATCCTTTGCATGCACGTGTGTCTACTTCACTGACTGCCCATCCCACGCAATACTTTTTAAAGATATTATTGCTGGTCTGGTGATGACAGCCGGCCTACTTAGACGAGCTTTGTTTCGGGTCTGGCCCGCCGCCCATGTCTTCGGGGTGGAATGATCGTTCCCAGAGGTGTCGATCCGTCGTAAACATTGGGGGGGGGGCAGGCCAGTAATGGGGTCTGGATGCGAAGCCCTATTGGGCTTCAGGGACAAAGACCCTGGTATGGGGGTCAAGATCGAAGTAGGCCTAATGCAGACAGACGCAAAGCCCAAAGCTCGGAAGACAAACAATGAGAAATGTCGCTAATATTATTTACAATGGAATGTCAACTTAAGTAGGCCTATACACAGCAGTTATATGGCAGTAATGCTAAAGCAGCGCAATATGAGCACATAATTATTTATTCGAAAATGAACTTGCCCAAGATGTTCTTCCTGATTGTGCTTCTTATAGCAAACTTAGCCGCTATTGTAGGTTTCAGATTGCCTGTCATCTACTTCAGTTTTTATCACTCTAATCTAATCTAAGAACTTCTATAGCGTCAAAGCAATAATGCTCAAGTCATCATTCGATGGTCGCTGCTAAAAAATCATTGTCCAAGTCAAATTCCATGGTGAGTCCGGGTCGAAAAGCCTAAGAGGAGTCCAGAAGACACAGAGACAGCCTAGGACCAGCGACAGAAAAGACACGCCTTCCAAGAGCTGTTCTTGTCCACGGAATAGTCAGATTTACACAGCTAGAAGACCTGGTCGAGTAGAGATAAGTCTTGGGAGTCAGAAAAGAGCGAAGATAGCGAGGTTGGCTGAAATGTAGAGTCTTGAATACAATTAGTCCAGTCATGAAAAATATGCGCTTTTCTATGGGCAACCAATGCAACGATTTAAGATTGGGTGATGTATGCTCATATTTTGGAGTTTTAGTGATAGCTCTTGCCAATGTATTTTGGACTCTTTGAAGCTTCAACAAATTAGCTTTAGAAATGCCAGTAAGAAGCGAGTTGCAGTAGTCAAGACGGCTGGAGACTAGAGCATTAGCCAAACAAACCAGGGCAGAGAAGGGAATGTGGTGCCTGATTTTACGGATGCACGGATGTGGTAGTGGGCAGACCTACATATAGAATTAATACGTTCATTGAATGACAGGTTGGAGTCAAATACAACACCCAAATTGTGGGTTGAACAGTTGCGTTGTACGACACAGATGCCTAGATGGACAGAAGTCACAGAATTAAATTTAGTCAGTTGCTCTGAGGTTCCAAAAAGGAGAAACTCAGTTTTGGATGGGTTTAGGAGCAATCCATTTTCTGTCATCCATGACTGAACTTGGTTTAAGACTCCAGTGTCAGAACAGAGTTGAATCACCTGCCCTAAATGCAGACTGTGTAAATGAAAACAAATTCATATTTTACATTTCATATTGTTGTAATACAGCATTTGTAAAGCGCCTCGCATAACCTCTCAAAAACGCTCTAAATTTATTAATTACTCATTTATAACCGGATGTCAGCACATTATATAATCCGCTTACGTGATTCTTTTCTTGTACCTCTACAGATGGGACGGATAGTTGAGTGAACTAGGAAAATTTTCTATACCTGGAGTTGAACCTTGGGAAACTAAGTAACTGGCTTTCAATTTCACCTCATTGCATCTACACCAAACAGTGATGAAAAGCTGATGAGCCTACCTCCACAAGTGCAATTTTACCATCAATATTGACTTGTTGAAAATTAACGAAATCTTATATCCATATACTTAACAGAGGGCGCTTTCTTCGGCTAGCGATGCAGAGACTGTGTGGGGATTATAATTATAAAGGGCGACTATACGAATATGGGTATATATGTATCCACCCCATAATTACGAAACCATATGTACATAAGGTACATGTATATGATTTTGTAACTGAAGAGACTAATTTAGCGGGTCGGCTTGCATCTGTACTGCCTGACTAGTCGAAGATGGCGATAGCCTTGATGTGAGAGCAAGTTGTATGACCTGCATTCCATTAATTTTTCAGGGTTGTGTCAAACATTGCTATAGATCTGTGCCCCCGGCGACCTGTGTGGCTTAAAGTCTGTATGTCCAACTGCTTGTGACTCACTTCGCTTGGTCGACCTGCATATAATTATGTACTGTTGTAGTACATATTCATGTATCTGTCTTTCTGTCTGTCCGTTTGTCTACCTAAGCAAAAGTAGGCATAGACAGCAATACCTAGAGAGGTACGTACAATCGGAAATTACGGACTGGGATTGTTTACTAAAGTCTTAAAGTGAAGAATGACAACTTTAGTCAGTCCAGAGCTGCCTTGTACCGATTTTACAGCTAAAATGTTGCCGGAGCCCAAGCAATGGCCGGGCCCCCAGGCTCAAAATATTGCCGGGGCCCGGGCCCCAGGGGCACCCATAGGATCGACGCCACTGGGTCCGTGTGCCGTGACCAACGGTTACAGAAATGTTTTGGGCTGCTGCGCTAGTGTAGACCTACAAAGCTCACTCAGTCTGGCTGAGGTCACTAGTGAGTGCTATTCTGTTTTCAGAAAACCAATAATCAATCGAGGGAAGACAAGTGATCAGTGGAGTGCTGAAGACACGCAGTCATCGATAGACATGACCGGCCGACGAGGTTGACAATGCTTATTTACTTAGCTATTGATTCTGCAAACATTTTACGATCCTATTAAGTTATTCATTCACGAATTGATTTTTAATTCACTCCATGATTGATCGATAAATGGTTGAATGATTTGTGAATGATTAACTATTTGTACTGTTTGATTAATTAATTTGTTCACTAATTTTGAAAAAATCTGAATTAAACGATCCGCTGATCAGTTGATTATACGAATCATTCGTTCTGTAGTTAAGTCGTCGTTCATATTTTTACGAGCACTTTGGCAAAGACTGTTAAAGAGTTTGATGTGCCATCTAGGCCTATATGTTTCAATCGTATCGTAATCTTAATATTCAACTTTCTTCGGCGTCCGAAAGAGATAAGTCGCGAGAATCAGTTTATTCACTGACTTACATACAAAATCTGCGGGACAAGTATGGTCAGTTCGGTCTCAAATCCAAATCAGATATGTTGATGATTGTAACATGTTGGCCATGCACTACGTCCGGGTTACAACCCCACATGGAACAAATGAATCTGACAACTCGTTGTTGATCCACCTTGCTTGGTCATAGGCTTAACTATATTCACTCTTAATTAAGATGAATGGTGAAAGCAGAATGGTATTCATAGGGGAGGTCATTAACCACTAAACAACCGGTTGTACCCTGTTTATGTTGTACTATATGTGAGTTTACCTAATATTAATAACTAGACTAGGCTTATTGTAAGGATTTGATTGGACAGCCATAGGCCATTCCCATACGCACAGCACAACGCGGTGCAGACATTGCCATAGGCACCGATCATTCGTACAGAGACTTCCGCTCGAAAGACAATGACGCTTAACACTTAGAATACATCCGATAGGCAGCAGAACGTGTAGTCTGATCGTAGAGTAGATTGTCGGTATTACAATAAACGGTGGCCTATTATATTCATATCCAGTCGTTATTAGCATAACGTCGCACCTATACTAGCATAAACCAACTGCTTTTCAGGCCGTCGAGGAAGAAAGAAACGCAGTAATTCAAGGAACCATTGGAAAAGACGAGTCCAAATAGGTGAACATAAGATCTCGAATGGTACGAATGACATCGATACAGCTGTTGAAAAAACTGAGCATTCAGAATACTTAAAATCTTCAGACAGAGATGAAGATACGCAGACTTTTCAAGATACAGTAAAAGGCAATAACAATGCCATAAATGACAGCGAAGACAAAACTAAAGATAGACAAACTTCAAAGGATGATGAAAACCACAAAGGTAATGCTAAAACTGACCAAGAAGTATATTCGGACAAAGCCGAAGATAGGGTTCGAATACCAAAAGCAATAAAAGCAGACAATTCGGGTGCTACAATTCCCAGTCAAGAATCTTCACAGAGAGTTAATTTTCCCAACGTAAAGGATGCAGCGGAAAACAAGATATTACATGTAACAATTGGCAGTTCAACATGTTCAAACAAAATTCAGCATTCTGACACACTGATTGAGATAGAAAATGAGAATTCGAGTGCTACAAGCAAGAATGAATCGTCTTTAGATACAGATGAACAATGTAAATTACTGAAATTTGAAGCAACAGTCGTGGAAACTTCAGCAGTTAGGGCTCAAAATAAGGGCAAAGCAAACTTGCACCTTATTGAAACTGACCGAGAGAGTGCACCTCAAAGTGACATGAATCAAAGAGAGTGGAGATACCTGGAGAATGGTAAGACATCCGTGAGTGAATTTCAACACCAAATGACTGCAGGAGAAGAACGGAATCATTACCAAGGTGACAGAATGGAAGAGAAATCTGAGGCAAATTCAAATACTGAAAAGGATAATAAATCTAAAGACGATGTGGCTGAAACAGCAGAAGAACGGAATCATTACGAAGATGGCAGCATGGATGAGAAATTCGAGGCAAAATCAAATGCTGAAAAGAATAAAAAATCTAACGACGATGTCACTGAAAGAGCAGAAGAGCGGAATCAATACGACGATGACAGAATGGAGGAGAAATTCGAGGAAAACTCAAATACTATAAAGAATAACAAATCTGAAGAAGAAAACGAAGATGAAATGGCACGTAAAATCTTAGAAAATAGTGAACGAGTAAGAGAATCCATGTCTATCGAAGATTCACCTCCAATTTCTCAGTTGCACGACTACTTGCACAGCTCATTAGAATCACACGACCAACCACATACACATGCAATACCAGTTTGGGAATACCTGAAGAAGAATGACCAGAATCTGCATTCCGAAACGGATGAAAGTGAAGAAAACGATGAAGAAATGCCGGAAACAAATATAGACGAAGAAAATATCACTGACTGTTTGCCTAACTCGTCAGAATCAGGTAACCTATTTGCTCAGCCAACTAAAGATACAGTAGGCCTATTAAAGAGCGAAGCAAACGAAGAATCGAATGCAATAGAAGAAAATATGTCAGACTGTTTGCCTACGACACTAAAATCAGGTAACACATTTGCTCAACAAAATTCAAATGTGATGTCAGCTTGTAAATATCTGGAAGAAAATTACGAAAATCCGAATTCTGAGAAAGACGAGAGTGACGAAAAAGACGAAGAATCCCAAACAATGAATGCAAGTAAAGGAAATATCATTGAATGTTTGCCTGAGTTATTGGATTTAGGTAGCACAGTTGCTCAAGCAATGATGGATGCAGTATCACAGAACACTGAAAATGACAATGAAACTCAAGAAACAGATATAGACGAAGAAAATATCACTGACTGTTTGCCTAACTCGTCAGAATCAGGTAACCTATTTGCTCAGCCAACTAAAGATACAGTAGGCCTATTAAAGAGCGAAGCAAACGAAGAATCGAATGCAATAGAAGAAAATATGTCAGACTGTTTGCCTACGACACTAAAATCAGGTAACACATTTGCTCAACAAAATTCAAATGTGATGTCAGCTTGTGAATATCTGGAAGAAAATTACGAAAATCCGAATTCTGAGAAAGACGAGAGTGACGAAAAAGACGAAGAATCCCAAACAATGAATGCAAGTAAAGGAAATATCATTGAATGTTTGCCTGAGTTATTGGATTTAGGTAGCACAGTTGCTCAAGCAATGATGGATGCAGTATCACAGAACACTGAAAATGACAATGAAACTCAAGAAACAGATATAGACGAAGAAAATATCACTGACTGTTTGCCTAACTCGTCAGAATCAGGTAACCTATTTGCTCAGCCAACTAAAGATACAGTAGGCCTATTAAAGAGCGAAGCAAACGAAGAATCGAATGCAATAGAAGAAAATATGTCAGACTGTTTGCCTACGACACTAAAATCAGGTAACACAATTGCTCAACAAAATTCAAATGTGATGTCAGCTTGTGAATATCTGGAAGAAAATTACGAAAATCCGAATTCTGAGAAAGATGAGAGTGACGAAAAAGACGAAGAATCCCAAACAATGAATGCAAGTAAAGGAAATATCATTGAATGTTTGCCTGAGTTATTGGATTTAGGTAGCACAGTTGCTCAAGCAATGATGGATGCAGTATCACAGAACACTGAAAATGACAATGAAACTCAAGAAACAGATATAGACGAAGAAAATATCACTGACTGTTTGCCCAACTTGTCAGAATCAGGTAACCTATTTGCTCAGCCAACTAAAGATACAGTAGGCCTATTAAAGAGCGAAGCAAACGAAGAATCGAATGCAATAGAAGAAAATATGTCAGACTGTTTGCCTACGACACTAAAATCAGGTAACACATTTGCTCAACAAAATTCAAATGTGATGTCAGCTTGTGAATATCTGGAAGAAAATTACGAAAATCCGAATTCTGAGAAAGACGAGAGTGACGAAAAAGACGAAGAATCCCAAACAATGAATGCAAGTAAAGGAAATATCATTGAATGTTTGCCTGAGTTATTGGATTTAGGTAGCACAGTTGCTCAAGCAATGATGGATGCAGTATCACAGAACAATGAAAATGACAATGAAACTCAAGAAACAAATATAGACGAAGAAAATATCAATGAATATTTACCTAACTTATTGGAATTAGGTAGCACAGCTGCTCAAAAACTGAAGGATGAACTATCAGGGAACAAAGAGAATGACAAAGAAACCAATGCGGAAGGAGAAAATCTATCAGATTGTTTGGGTAGCTCATTGGAATCATGCATTCTATTTGCACAACAAAATACAACTGCGATGCCAGTTACTGCATACCTGAGAGAGAATGACCAAAATATGTATTCTGAAATCGACTACAGCAGAGAAGACGGTGGAGAAATTAATGTGAATGAAGAAAATATGGCAAATTGTGTGCTTAACTCACTAGAATCAGATACTTTAATTGCTCTAATAACTACACCACCAGTTTATGAATGCTTGGAAGAGAATTATCAATATCTGTATCCTGATATGGACCAGAATGAAGAAAATGACGAACAAGTGAAGAAAACTAATACTAACCATCCAAATATTCCAAATTGTTTGCCTAACTCGATAGAACCAGATAAATCATTTGTGCAACAAGTTATAAGTGAAGTAGCAGTTTGTGAATCTCTGAAAGAGAATGAGAAAAATCCAACGAACGAGAGTGAAGAGAATATGAAAAACAGTGATAAAAATCCGTTACCTTGTGAGGATACTTGTATTAAAGAATTACACAACGTACCTCAATCACACAACTATTTGTCTTTAGCATTAAATTCCCAAAACGTTTCTGTTATGTCGGCTTGCAAATATCTTCGACAGACTGATGAAACACTTTCCCAAAGCACAGACGAACTGACTGAGAAAAGTGACGAAGAAATTGGACATAATGAACATTGCAACAAATTGGCTTGCAATGAGATTGACGTTGAAATCGTCACACTTAAAGACGAATGCCCATTTCACATACCGCTTTTATCAGCCGAGCAAGTGGCCCAAGATTTGGCTTCTTTACAATCTCAAAGTATTTTCAGCGATCATAATCTAGCTGTGTTGCCAACACAGTCTCACTCTCACCAAACAGGTCAACATATTTCTTTGGAGATCGACGCCGAAAATGAGCAAATGCACAAAGAGAATGATGAAGATGAAAAAAGAAACACGACCCTCACTGAGGACGAAATCTCCGGATTCGAACAGCGTCCTATCAAGCTACCTGTACTTGAAACATCCTGTAATTTTCCAGCCTCTGACGTACAATTCACGACCATTGACATTAAAGACTCCACTTACAGGCATATTTGTCAACCAGATATATCGGTTATTGACACGAAGGAGGAAAATCTTAATCAAGATATTCACATAGAAATTAATCTTAATATGGACAAAAAAATTGACACCTATAACGACAAAAACACACTCACTCAAATTTTGGCTGATATCGACAACTCAACATACGAACTCCAGCATAATGCAGAATCAATAGTAAAACTTGATTCAGATTCAGAAAATACTAAGAGCCGACGTAGTATGCACGTAAAACAACAAATAACTGGCTTTCAACGTGATGATCACGATCATGTCTCGGAATTGAATAGAGAAATGTATTACTGTGTTAAAAAAATCAACGAGGACTTAAGGAAAACCGAAATTGGGAAAACTATCAGCAGTGAACAAAACACTATACTGTTGGCATCTACATATCTTCAAAATAAATCATATTCAATATCAAAGGCTGACGATGAGAGTGATGACAATGCTGAAGAAATATGTCAAGATGATGAGGATAGCAGAAACGATTGCATAGAGACAAGGGAAGATCTGGAAAATTTATCTTTTAAGAATAATTTAGCTCCAGTACCTCAAATACCGAACCAGTTCATTGATTCAGCTTCTTATGCGAACTGTGTTATCCAACAAACTGACGCTATAGAACCATTTGATACTGACGAAAAACTGGTTCCGGGATTTTTAAGCGAAACGCAGAATGTTGGCGCAACAGCGACAGAAGATCCATCAGTTGAACACCATGCCATTCAGCCAGTTGTATTGCCAGCAGCTAAAAAGTCAAGCAAATCATCTGATTTACAAAATTCCGAAGAAACACCTCCGCATGAAAATTTTACGGCAATGCCGCCTTTTGCTGAAGCTCAAAATCAAGAAAGAAAAACAACTTTCTGGAATGAATATAAAGGACCGAGAAATGACGAGGAATGTGACAAACTGACCGTAAATAATGAATTTGCTCACTTCTTGGGTGATGACGACAATAATTTTTCACAGGTTAACATTTCTTTCAAAGAATCAACGTTAACGTGTAAAGACCATCAGTGTTTGACGGGGTCACCAGACTGTAAAAACTCCAGTGACCAAAATAGTGCCGCTATGACACCAATAAATAAGTTTTTTGTTCAGAATGGAACTGCAAATGTTTCAAACAGTCATAAAGACAATAATGATTTTGAAGAAGACTTTGGCGTAAATGAGAACAAACGGAAAACGTCTGACGTATCGGGTGAGGTCCAAAATTCCAAATGGGTGGAGAGTTCCTTGGCAGAACCTCAACCTTTAAAATATAGTTATACACGTGATTCGCTAAATTCAGAAAGTACCAGGTGCCATCAAAGTGCAACAATTTTATCAATGCCTGGAATCATTCCAGAAAATAATCTAAGTTATACCTCTGTGGCCGAAACTGATTATGAAAAAACTGTCTGCAGAGAAGAAAAGGAAATCCAGCTCTCCAACAATCTCAGTATTGAACACAGATTATCTTGCAGCGTATCATTGTCAGTATTTTCGAGGTCGCAGAGATTACCTGAAATATCCAATTATTCTCCTTGTTATCAACCAAGTGTGATCACATCTCCAATGTCTACATATTTACCCGAACCTTTACAAGAAACCGTTTCCTTGGCTAACAGAAAATCTGAAGAGATCGACAAAGATGTAGACGAATATAGAGACAAAAACGACATAATGGATGGTGAGGGATATACTGAAGCGCCAATATACCACTGTGTAATGTTCGATCATTCAGGCTCTGTGGCGGTAGAAAAGTCCAACTGTTTATCTGATTCGCAAGGGCTTAGCAATCACTCCATTGCCAACACATCACTAGCGTCCGAAGTCGAACAAGCGAGTAGCTGCGACTCTCTGGTGAGTGTTCGAACCCCATTCTGTCGCGTGATGACCGCTGCCGAATATCTCTCGGAGCCAGACCCAATTGCCAGCTCAGAGGGCGATGATATGGATAGCGACTGGAGTTCAAACTGTGAAAGAGACAAAACACACAAAGAAAATTCAGAAAATAAGAAGTTCGACAAACAGAATGTCGGAGAGCACAAATCCCTTGAAGATTATCAAAACGAGGATGACAAAATAGCAGTAACACCAGGAGCAGATAAAATCGAAAACGAAGACGAAGAAATCGAAGAAAATTTATGCGTTGGCAAATCAGAAGATGACACCGATTCTGAAGAACGCGATAGTAGCAGTATTAGTACTGAAACAAGTAATGACGACGAGTTCAGTGAAGGTCTTCGGAAACAAAGTCAAACAAACCGCCATGTCCAAAAGAGAATACAGGAGAAAGTACGACACGCTTTAACTAAAAGCGTTTGCGCATGTACTCAAATATTAGCTGTGCTATTGCTTATAATAATCGCGTTATTCATGCTTCGAGAGCAACTGTGTTTTTCTTACGTGTTGGGGCCACCTCCAACTTGAACACAGCATCGTACAGCAACGTGCTTGAGACAATAGCAGCTGTGCCTAAGACCCTGATTGATTAATGAATCGAAAAGATTGGCTAGAAATACATGGCGCATTAAGATTTAGAGAACTTTCTGGCGTATGTAAAACTATTTTAATACTAATTAAACTGATTACTTGCTCGCCCGTTTAAAGACACTTTCCATATTGTTTAAATCTGTTGTTTCGTTTGCAGATATTAAAGGGAATTAATTCATTATTCAGTTTGCGTGGCACAGTAGCTGATTGGCAATCCGTCTAGTACAACCGATATTACACTTAAATTAATCGACCTACCTCCGCATTTTGTAAACCTCTCTGACCAAGAAATACTGCTTTACTCAACGGACACTGCGACTCTTGTTTTGTCTCACAACAGACAATGCTGGGCTCTCGAGCTCTTTAGTGGCAGTTGCGAAACTGTGGTATTCACTCACCAGTTATCTGCATTATCTCAGTTCTTTAATGTATTTCAGGCGTAAAATTAAAACTCACCTGTTTCAGCTTCCTTGGCCAACGTAGACTGGCTGATGGGTTCTCTGATCTGTTGGAATTATACCAGACTTCTTTAAACGATTACGATATTTGTCTACGGTTTCATCTGAAGAGAACTCGTTCACTGTAAATACGACGCTGCAAAAGTCACTAGATTTGATTAGGATAACTGTTAAGGTATAAATTTGTTATTATGAGGCAAAGAAAATGTTTTTGAGTGAGTCTTGAATGCACCTATTTATATCCAGAAGTTACTTAGAACGGATCGACAGGCAATTAGTTTAATAAAGTAAAATAGCTTCATGAGAATATGAAGGGAGAGTAAAGCATTTTTTACTGTGCATGTTTCAACTTACGTCATTGTTCCGTTCCAACTTTTTGGTATTTATTTTTTCATAGTTTCAGAGAAACACAATCACACTATAAATCACACTACAATCACAGTTGCTGATTCCTCACAGAAGCGACAGAAAGCTATTGTCCATGTCTCGACTGATGAGAACTTCACCGAAGGAGTGGACCAATGATTGAAGGTGCATAAGACCTCGAGTCAGTGGCTATTCATGCGGTTAAGCACTCACCATGTTAGTGCACTCGCCTCGGATGGAGTGTTGTGGTTTGAGCCTCCCCTAAAACGAATACCGTATAGGGAGCTTGATCAAGTCTTCAGCGCCCAGTTGCTCAGTGTCATCGATACCGCTGCCACGCCACAGTAAATACACGAATGATGCTGAAAAAGGACAAGGCACGGAGGAGAGAAGAAAAGCATCTCTTTGTTTCTTTAGCAGGCGCTACATAAAAATTCAAATACTAATCAGTTGAAAACGTATTGGCAATGTTTCAGCGATGTCTTGACAACTTAACGAAGCTTTCAGCTTAAATTCAAAATATCTTCCATTTAGACTATACTTCTTCTTGTCCCTGAGGTTCATCCGCCTATCTGTCTATTCACATCTGTCTGTTTAGCATGATGCCTTCCATCCAGTTGCAATTATAATATTTCATTGTCAGTGATTAAATCTTAGTTTGGACCTTACATGGCCTTATCACCAGTGCACTTTGGCACAAGATTTGTCCCTACTGCTTCGTCTTCATATGTAGGACTGGCAGAGTAGGTATTTTTTGCTACAAAGGATTGGGGTTGTATAGTGACAACCGACTACATCAAACGGACTTTTGAGATCAGTGGATTACTTGAGCACATGACGCTTTCTCGTGCATTGCTACGCCCTTGTGAAACAATCATTCACTAAAACTACTGTCACATCAAAAAATAGTTCTGTCAAATAGCTCAGCGTATTAAGATGTTTGCAAATGAAGTTGTATAAACGTTCAAATATGAATGCATACAGAGAAGATCATTGAGTCGTGACCAAAAGTAAAACACACATGTCCGCTGGCCTAGTTGTGAGAAAGAAACCATTCATTGCAAAAATGAAGCAGCATGTTTCATATAAAAGCCAAGTAAACAATTCAGAGATTAATTCTTATTAAAGTTTACCAAGTATTTTAAGTTCCACCTACTGATCCACTGTGTTAATGTTGACGTTAGAGCTAAGGCTCCGGCTTAAATTTACCCGCCCCCCTTAAGTAAACATTCCAGACTTAACAGCTCATAATGTTTGTCATATTGAATATGGATTTAAAGTTGTTTTGAATTTGTAGCATTAAGTCTTGTTACCACTATCCAATAGGTCCAATTATAATTATAAAACGGCGCTTTACAAATTATGGGATATAATTTTCCAATGCATTATGAAGATTAGCTGACCAAATTCCTGGACACTTAATGGCAGACATTTGAATGCTGAACCAGATGTAACTTGACGCTTTCCATTAAGGCATAAGTCGAAAACATTTTTCCATGTGGAGACTCGACCAGACAAACGTAGTTAATCTGTAGACACTTGAAATGAAAAAAATCTTGAAATTGAATAAGAATCTAATTTTAAAATGAATAAATTTCATTATACAGATACGAAACTTTTATCAACAACTAAACCTATAATTTTAACTAAGACTCAAGTGTAAGTTATTAACAAACATGACTAAAGCTCAAATCAAAACTCGAGCAATTACTAATTATAATTAGAACATCATCACCTCGATTCTATACACAACAAAGTTGTTACGGTATAACTGAAACGAAATAGATAAATAAAATAAATAATGTGAGCTCAATGGACAGAATGTTCTCTTGTAAGGTATAGAACAGCAGTATAAGCTTGAAGAACTCAGCAACCCACATTCGTAGTAGGCTGTTCGACTGTTTGTTGTTTACCAAGTTCAAGTCAGTTTCTGTGGTAGACAAAATTTTCCACTTTGAGTGTAGGGTGACCGGATGATACATTTGATCCCAGGTCGATCCGAGCACATCGCGCTTTCTTATGGATTATTAAGCCTTCTGGAACAATCACTCACTGAAAATGCATCTACAAACTAGGAACAGCACAGAAACACTTATATCATGCCAGTTTAGATATGTCGGATAGCTATGTTTTAAGCGAATTTGAAGGCTTCCTGAGATGAGCTATATAACGCTCGTTCGCGCATGCTTACAAAGGAAAGCATTCGAGATCGACTTACTTAGAAGTAAACACACGCGTGCGTTGGACTAGTTCTGAGAAAGTCCAAAACCCCTCACTCATTGCACAAAGCTGAAGCTGCAAGCATTAGGCCTGCTTTTGGGCCGAGTTAACAGTGTAGTCCTTACAGAACTACACAGTAAAATTAAAGAGTCTTCGTTGGAGTTTGATGTCTGCTATTGTTGTTGATTAATAAAAGTTGGAACGATTTAACTCTCTGATTGATCTTCCTTTCCGAAGACCACGGAAGGCCTACTCAAAACGAGCTGAAAGAAAGACCCGGCCTACCGATAAGGAAGAAAAAGTCACACAATCTTATATAAATAGGCCTAATCAATACTAGAATTATGGAGATCAGCGAATCTAGCTGAGCAAAAAGCAAATTCCTCGTAAAACAGCTTGTGGATGCTTAAGAAGTGCGGTATTGTACAAGGTAACATACCATCGAAATCCAACTAATTGAGCAAACTCTTGTGCCTGATGGAATCTCACAATCACAGTCTACACCATCAAATATGACAACTAACGGAGATCAAGTTGCATCATCTAAATTCAAACTGGTCAGGTTTCTCTAGAATCCAGATTTATCATTAGCTGCAATATCAATACAATACCAGCCGTAGAGCAGAGGTAGACAAAGTATATGTTGTGATACAGCTTACTCATCTGCTTCGTGAAATGAACCGTATTCCAAATAAGAAAAGTGGGTGTACGTTCTATTTACATTTGTCTGTCACAGCTTCAGAAGCCTTCCTCGAGATGATTGCAGAGATAATGGCCAAAAGTCAACACACGTGGTGTGCGCTGGACTAGTTCCGAAAGAGAACAGCAATGCATCCACTGCAAAACTGAAGCTGCGTGTCTCATATTAGGTCCAAGCAAACAACGCAGAGCGAAGTTCTTGCTTAAGTTTCCCAAGTAAGTTCAGTTCCACTTACTGATCCACTGTAAATTTGGACTTCAAAACTCGTAGCTGCTGCTAAATTTACCTACGCCTTAATTAAAAAAGCATGGGCGACCCAGCAGATCGTGATGTTTGCATATGGAATGAATAAAGTTGTTAGCTAGATCTGTGTGTACGCCAAGGAGCCTCTGTGCGTGATGATCCCAGGTTCGCGTCCCGGTGGTGGCTTTTTTCAGAGATTCAAATCTAATTATTCTAGTATGGTCCGTGCACGGGGACCTTAAATGGCGTGGCACCCATTCAAACGGGCAGCGGTGGTGAAGAAACTCACCCGATAAATTCATTGCAAATGAGCAGGGTCGAGGCCATACGGTCTTTATATAAAACCTCTACACATTTATATTTACATTTTTGAATCTGTGACGTTAATATCCAGTAACTAACCAATATTATTAACGGCGTTTTACGAATGATGGGCTATAAAATTCTAATGTATTGTTAACATTAATTGTCCAAACCCTGGGCTTTTAATGACAGGCATTGCAATGCGGAACTTTTCTGAATATAATGTAACTTGACGGTTTCCATTAAAGCATACGTCGAAAGTATTTTTCTGTGTGGAAATTTGACTTCAGACAAATGTAATTATTCTCAAAACACTTGAAATGAAAACATTCTTGAAACTGAATACCAATCTAATTTTAAAATGAATGGATTTCTTTATACAGTTACGACACTCTTACCAATAACTAAACTTAGGCCTACAATTTTAACTACAACTCAAGTGCTATATAACTAGAGCAGAAACTAAAACTCGGTGAATTAATAATTACAACTAGAACGCTATAATGTCAATGCGATACACAATATAGTTGCTACAGTATAAATGAAACGAAACAGATAAATAAAATACTATGAGCTCAAAGAACAGAATGTTCTCTTATTCTATGAAGGCAAAGGGCTTCAGTTGTGCAAAAATATTTTCAAGCACCGCAGCAACCCATATTCGTAGCAGGCTACAAAGCTGTTCGACTGTTTGCTGTTTACCAGGTTGAAGTTCACTTACGTGCTATAGACAGAAATTCCGTTCACAGCACGTTCCCGTAGTAGGCTACGATACGTTTGAAAACATGGTCCCAGGACGATCCGAGCACATCGCATTTTCTATTGGGTTGATACTCCCTTCTGGGACAATCATTCACTAAAATGCACGAGCTAGCTGTTTCGTCAGGGTCAGCATATAAGCATTTAAATTGTTCTGTTTTAGATATTTCGGATAGCCATGTTTTTTGCGAATTTTAAGGTTTTCATAGTTGAGCTATAAAAACGCTTATTAACACGTGCATACAAAGATAAGCATCGTGCTTGTTAAGCACACGTGTTTTGCATGGTTCTAAGTAAACACACGTGAATATACTTTGAAGTAAACACACATGTGCTTTCGACTAGTTCTGAGATAGGCCGAGTTCCAAAACCCTTTATGCACTGCAAGAAATGATCTATAACCATGCTAGGGCCGCATAAACAGTGCAAAGTCCTTATAAGCCTACAGAATAAAATTAAAAGATAAACGGCTTTCTACATGTATATAGACGGATCTTTGGTAGCCAAAAACTCGAGACCAACCTAAAACATATAAAAGGAACCAGCCTCATCGCATGTTTAAGCGACACTGCTGCTAGTCGAGGACTACAGTAGATGTAATGTAGCCTGATCCATTTTAAGGTACAGCAAAAGGTAGGTAAACAATATGATCATAGCGGCAGTTTTTTTTAAATGGCGGCCTGTCATTAACATTTGGCTGCTTAGTGCAGCCAAGTAAATGTAAATGTAGCCTACACTATGTGGAGCTGGTTGACAAAACGACAGTCATGAGGGGTTTTAATTTCATAGAGTGGCATATAAACCACATCGTTCATTATGCCTAAGAGATTTCACTTAAAAGATTCTATTCACATTAACAGTGTAATGATATCCTACTGGTATCGTTTCTGCTTTTACTTATTCTGAACTGATCTTTTAAAAGTTTGCTTGTAAGAATTTGAAGGCTAATAAAATATGAATCGTTCATGAAAATTTAGAAATTTTAAATAGTTGACGTCACTGTCCCAAATCGGCCTAAAGGGTTTAATTTTGAATCACATTTTATTAGTTTGCTAAATATTCCCTGTGATTGGCGCAAAAACTGGAGGCGAAGTGCGATATTGGCCTTAGGGAGATAGACGCCCTGGGTTATATAAGAGTCTTTATTATTACATACACACAATATTTTATTATAACTGTTACTTCTGTATTTATATAACGCCGCTGTTTGTCTATAAAGTTCGATGTAACTGAGCAGTAGTTCGTTTAGGACTTAACACGCATGTAAGCCGACATATTTAATTCGCTTGATAGTCTATGCAATTTTCTTACAGTAGAACAGACCAGCTACACTTCCGACAATGAAGAGACTTAGAGTTATGCTGTTGGTGATCGCTTTGTTGAATCTTCTACTCATTCAAGGTCTCGACGCTCGGACTCTGACTCAGCTCTACAATTCCAAAGTCAAGTCGGCCCAAAGATATGAACGTCTGATGGATTTGAGAGCTCCGCGATGGGTCAGAAATATACTCCCCCAGCATTGTGGAGTAGTGGTTACTTTGGAAAATGATGAGCGCTGGTTGGTCCACAAGGGGAACCACTATGGGCAGGCGAGCGAAACGGTGGTCGTGAGTGCCAGGTATATGGCGTCCGATTGGAGTCTGAAACAAACTAAATCTGTTGACAATTCAATTGTCGATGACTATGTGAAGGCTGGCAGACCGGTATACAGATGGGTCACTGACAACTGTATTCACGCGTGCAACAGAATGATGGCCCTGTCTTAAATTTGGCTTGTAGTACCAGTTTTATTGCATCTGCTTTATTGCATACGATGGCTAAAACTTTGCATCTATGGGCGATATTAGCGTTTTAAGAAGTAAAGTAGGCTAGAGCTAGCATTAACCTATGCCAATGTATGCAGTAAAGAAACTTATTCACTTAAAGTTCATGTAAGCTTTTATGACATTTATTTGTTGTCACTGGACAACAACTTTATTTTGCTGTTGCTCTTCTTACAACGTTTGACGTTCTTTATATAAGTTGTCAAGTTGAATAAACACATTAATATATAGTAAGCGTTGCTGAAATTTATTGATTATCACTGGACAGTAATTTTTTCTACAACTGTTGCATTCTTTGCTACACTGAATAAGCTGGCGATGTAAGAGTTCTTGTCTCACGTAAGGCTTCTTAAAAAATGCCACTCGTCCTGTGTCATTCTAAGAAATATGCCAAATCGTATATAATTTCGATCAGTTTCAATGTACTTGAATTGTCAAATGAAGCGAAATTGAAAGCATTTTGTATTTGATTTGCGTTTATTATCAATGTTAGAGCTTCTCCAATCAATGTCCAACAATAGTCATCCATCATATTAGGATTCCGTTTGCCCCGGTATTGTTCTTCAATTTCGTCTATGTCTTGGTGAAATCTCTCGCCATGTTCATCATTAACGTCACAGAAATTGGCTAGGAAAACTGCAGATGTGAATAATGCGAAAATGTTTTTAAAGACGTATTGCATTTCATCAACTGTTAAGCTTTAGGCATCTTGTCAACCAATTGAACGCGGTTTTATGGCTTGTAACAAAGACAAGACAGTTTTCGACTACAACCTTCAACTCATGCCAAATCATAAACTTGATACCGCCTGAGTACAACATAGCAACTGCACTTCATCAGTTACGTAATATATAGTAGAGACCAACAGAAGTGCCTTCTCTTTTATCTTGGGCTTCATTTCTAAGTGTAAACTTCTCATTCAATTATTTAAATCCTTTGTCCTCTTTCTTCATGCCTTGAAAAAGTTTTTTATTAACACGAACTAGATGGCAGGAAACCACCTTGGGATCAAAAAGTGGATCGTGTAGGCATACAATGTTCTTTTGTCTGGTTTCACTCATTTGCGGAGTGGCCAGTCCGTTCTCACATTATGTCTAGTAGAGTTGGTTATCGCTACTGTTCAATAAATTTCATTGAGCACTTTGAATTGCCTGTAGCTCAAAAGTCAAGCAATTCATCTGATTTACAAAATTCCGAAGATACACCTCCGCAAGATAATTTTACTGCAATGCCGCCCTTTGCTGAAGCTCAAAATGAAGAAAGAACAACAGCTTTCTGGAACGAATATAAAAGACAGAAAAATAAAGAATCAATGTTGACGTGTAAAGACCATCAGCGTGTGACGGGTTCACCAGACTGTAACAACTCCAGTGACCAACATAGCGCCGCTATAATACCAATAAATAAGTTTTTTCTTCAGAATGGAACTGCAAATGTTTCAGAAGGTCATAAAGACAATGCTGATTTTAAAGAAGACTTTGGCGTAAATGAGAACAAACGGAAAACTTCTGATGCATCGAGTGAGATCCAAAATTCCATCAACTTTATATATATATATATATATATTTGCTAGAAACATGTTGAATACTTTAAGATTTATAGAACTTTCTGGCACATATAAATCTATCTTATTATTAATGAAATTCATCATTTGCTCACGCGTATTAAAAGAAACGTAACAACAGATTTTTTACTTAAATCTGTTGTTACGTTTGTAGATATTAAAGGGAATTAAATCATTATTCAATTTGTGTGGCACAGCAGCTGATTGACAATTTTTCTTAATAGATCAACAGATATTACAGTTAAATTATTCCTCCTTCGTTCATTGTTAATTTCTGACCAACAGAAATTGCGTTGCTCAATTTCGATTCTTGTTTTGTCTCGTAACAGACAATGTTTGCCTCTCGAGCTTTCTCGGTTGCTGGTGAGAAACTGTGAAATTGACTGTCGCTGTCGAGATCTATGCGTTATCTCAATTCTTTAATATCGTTCATGTGCAAAATTAAGACTCACCTGTTTCAAATTGACTTATGAGTTCCCTGACCTGTTGGAATTCTAGCTGACTTATTTAACGGATTACAATCTTTGTCTACGGTTTCACTTGAATCGACCTTGTGCATTGTGATCATAACGCTGTAAAAGACACTGTATTAGATTAGGATAGTATAAATTTGTTATCATGAGACATAGGAAAATATTTTCGGATGAGTTTTGGATAGATAGAAACTCCAGAATGAATCGACGGGCAATCAGTTTATAAAGGTTTAATCGCTTCTTGGACTATGATGGAAGAGTAAATGGTTTTTTACTGTGTATGTTTCAAATTATGTTTGTTTCCAACCTTTGGGTATGTGTTTTCATAGGACTTGTGTCGGAGAAACCCAAAGACACTATGGAAATGCTAGGAGCGACAGAGCTATTGTCCATGTCTCGACTGAATGAGAACTTCACAGATGCATTTAGACTGACGGAGGTCACTTGGATAAGTGACCGAATCAATTGGTACACAATTAACTTAAGAAATCCCTGATGACACACGATTGCTCTTCGCGTTGACAAGTGAAGTCACCTCAATTGCTGCTTGACATCAATCACATAGACGAGATTTAAAACAATGTCTACTTAAGTGGAGTTTATGGCAAACGAGATTACTAGCCTTTAAGTTATTTACTAGGCCTATTCACTGTTTAACTGCAAAGGTACACAATTATAACTGTAACAGTGCATTGTTCTTCCGCGTTGGAACAATTTAAACCTAGTGACTATTTTAAATACATATAGGCTATAGATGTGAGGACTTAGTGCACGAGTGATTACCCTGGGATTACGTGGAACTGTACGATGCCTCACCAATGAAATTCAAGTGCACTAGCAGGACCCTATGTACGCTCAAATAGTGGACAGACTGTTTGTATTGTTCATTGTATAGCATAAAGCCTGCCGTTTTGACAGAGTGAGCCAAATAATTTTTAGAGCCAGCTGATCCACATTCACATTACAATGCTGTTACTGCTTAGTTGGAGACAAAGTTGAAATTCATTTCTACAACAGGGGAAGAAATTTGTTTGAAACCTACGATTGGATAATTTAAACGTTTTACGATGCAAAACTAAGTTGGATTAAAGCCAATTATTTTTCAGATTAGCCATAAATTGTGAAAGGTCTGAAGCTTTAAGCGCGGCTATTTGTGGTACGTGATCAGGCATGTAAAACGCAATTTACTGTACCTTCCTTCCATTTTGCATTTCACGACCATAAAATAATAATGCAAGGGATACAGCTTTAACAGGGGCACCTATTAATCGAAAATCTAAATCCTATAAAAGGGACACGGCACAACTGTGTGCATTATCTGGGACGCATGGACCACACTTAACATCATACGCAATAAAATTATCAAGAGACGCAAATCTAAATCCTATAAAAGGGACACGGCACAACTGTGTGCATTTTCTGGGACGCATAGACGACACTTAACATCATACGCAATAAAATTATCAAGAGACGCAATTCTAAATCCTATAAAAGAGACACAGTACAACTGTGTGCATTATCTCGGACGCATGGACCATACTTAACATCATACGCAATAAAATTATCAAGAGACGCAAATCTAAATCCTATAAAAGGGACACGGCACAACTGTGTGCATTATCTCGGACGCATAGACGACGCTTAACATCATCTGAAGAAGGCGAAGAAGACATAATCCTAACTGATCAAACTCGATCTACGGAACCACTACTATATTCAGGTAAATCGCTACAAACGTTGAATCTTGAATGAATATTGTAGCATTTACATGTAAATGAATTACCTTTCTTCTAGCGCTGTTTAAGATCACTGAAGATCTTCTGATGCAGTTCATATATCCTTCCACCGCTTTTCTTAGACTAAAAGCCTAAAGCTTTTGGCTGGTCTTAAGTACTGATGATGATGATGACGATGATGATGATTCTATTGGTGCATTTTTTGGTGCAACATGGAATTCATTGTTATTTTTGCAATATATAATTGCGAACTTTGCAACCTCTGACTATTCACTGCGAACATATTGTACATATTGCTTTCATTACATTGGCTGCCCATCGAGCAGAGAATACAGTTTGAAAGCTGTATTATAGTTCATAAGGTATCACATTTAAATCAATACCTCTGCTACTTGCTGATTCCTCATACCAGCAAATTTTACACTCGATCAAGGAACACCCTGACTCTTGTTGTGCATCGTATCAGGACAGTTTTGAGTTCTGGTGTGTTCCAGGTGGCTGCTGCGAAACTCTGAGATCCATTGCTCAATTCGGCGTGTTCTGCCAATTCTTTAACATCGTTGAAGTTTAGACTAAGACTCATCTATATCAACTTGGTTATCCATCTTAGCCATCGGTTCCACTTTGACTGATTACACTGGTCAACATAGAAATCGTTACTGACTGGAAAAGGCCCTATTGTGTAGCATCTTGGTGTGCTGAACACGAATATAACCATAAAAATTTTTTATTGGCTCTCGTTTTGAAAATATTTCATATAGTTCATTTTTTATGTTTCACCATGTAAATTTATGCAGTAGGACTGCGACAATATCCTAAATAAGTCTAGAATGATGTAATATTCCACCTCATTGCATAATCCCATCATGGACACATCATGCACAGTTGATTACGTCATTTTCTGATGCAATGTAAAACTACAGCCAGTCGGCTGCTGACGTAAGATGACGTCAGCAGTGTACTATATAAAGCGAGTCGGAACGGTTGAGCATTTACAATATTACAGACTTTGTGCGAGACAGTTTAAGTTACTGTTTTATAAAACTATTATTACTTTATCCATTTAGATACAATACAGAACAGTAATGCCTTGGAAGTGCGTAAATACTGTGGACAACTTTTGTTACATTTGTGGGGAAGTGACATTTGCCAACCAGAAGAAAAGTATCACTTATCAAGTCAAGAAGGCATATCATGCTTACTTCGAATGCAAGGTTGGTGACCAAGACAAGCCATGGGCCCCGCATATATGCTGTGCTACATGTACAACACAGCTTTCACAGTGGTTGAATGGCAAAAGACCATCAATGCCGTTTGCAGTTCCCATGGTGTGGAGAGAGCAAAGCAACCACGTAGATGACTGTTACTTCTGCTTGGTTCCTCCTCTTTCCGGTGGAATAACGAAGCAAAAGAAGTCGACAATAGTCTACCCAAACATTCCGTCAGCATTGAGACCAGTTCCACATGGTGATGGACTTCCTATTCCAGAACCTCCAGCAGAATATATTTTCCTTGATTCATCTGATGAGGACAAGGGTGAGCCGACATGTTCTTCTCCTGGTCCGTCAGCGTGCAGTGATCCCGATTTTCACTGTGGTGCATCATCAACCCCACACAGAATAACACAGGAAGAACTAAATGACCTTGTTCGTGATTTGGACTTATCCAAAAACAAGGCAGAATTGCTAGGATCAAGACTCCAACAATGGAATCTTCTAGAAGAAGATGTCACAATTACTTCATATAGAAAGCGCCATCAGCAGTTGGAACCTTTCTTTATGAAGGAAGGTAATCTGGTATTCTGCTTCAATATTGACGACCTCATGAATGCCTTACAGATCACTCAAGACCCACAAGAATGGAGACTCTTTGTAGACTCTTCAACACTGAGTCTTAAGGCTGTGCTTTTGCACAATGGAAACCGTCTTCCATCTATTCCATTAGCGCATGTTGTCCACATGAAAGAGACATACGATAACCTAAAACAGCTACTGCATTCCATTGACTATAACAGGTACAAATGGCACCTGTGTGGTGATTTGAAGGTAGTTGCCATTTTAATGGGACTGCAGCAAGGATATAGAAAATATATGTGTTTCTTGTGTGAGTGGGATAGCCGAGCAAGAGAGTTGCACTACGTGCGGAAGGAATAGACTCCCAGACAAAACATGGCAGTTGGACAGAAGAATATCCAGCACCCAGCTCTGGTCGAGGCTCACAAAATCCTACTACCACCCCTTCACATCAAACTAGGTTTGGTGAAGAACTTCGTGAAAGCCATGGACCGCACTTCGCCAGCTTTCCGATACCTGCATGAAAAATTCCCTCGACTCAGCGAAGCAAAGATTAAAGAGGGAGTTTTTGTGGGTCCTCAGATTAGACAACTCTTCAAAGATGACCGCTTCAACAACTTGCTGGAGGGTGATGCGAAACAAGCATGGAATGCTTTTCGTCTAGTGTCTACAGACTTTCTGGGGAATGTTAGGGCAGAAAACTACAAGGAACTAGTAGAAGACATGCTCAAGCAGTACCAGAAATTTCGCTGCAATATGTCTCTGAAGATGCATTTCCTTCATTCCCATCTGGATTTCTTCCCTGACAACTGTGGTATGGTTAGTGACGAACATGGCGAACGTTTTCATCAAGATATCGCAACAATGGAGCAAAGGTACCAGGGAAAATGGTCCACTACAATGTTGGCTGACTACTGCTGGACACTCCGCAGAGATGCTCCCGAACAGCTGTACAAGAGACAGGCAAAAAAATCTAAGAACTAGTCTATGACCTGGTTTTTACAAATATTAACTGTAAGTGTATCACTATTGGCATGCATTGTGCGATATAAAATTACTTCATTTCAGATTACAAAAAAACTAGAGCCAATTCGGCATTTTCACTGTCATATTCGTGTTCAGCACATACAAATTGATAAGAACTGACTAATTTCATTTCAGTAACATGACTTTTGTAAAAATTTGTTGTCCAGTGTTACAGTTTTTAATCGCAGTCTCACTTGGTATGAGAAAATAACTTTGAGGGACCCTGCAACCCATATCAACACTGTACAGTTGTAAGTGGATGTTTGTGTGGTAGACAGATATTTAGGTATTGTAAAGTAGACGTCCGAAGCGCTTTCTGTGCATGAAGCTGTAATCATTGGAACTAAACAAGCTTTCGTGAAGGACTTGAACGCATGTAGGCCTACATATTTAATCCCCTTAAAATTCTATTGAATTTTCTTATTGTAGAACAGACCAGCTAGACTTCCCACAATGAAGACACTTAAAGGAATACTGGCGGTGATCGCGCTGTTGAATCTTCTAATCATTCCAGGTCTCGTTACTCGTTCGCACAAAAAGACAATCTTACAACTTGACTCCCCTGCTGAGTGCTATCTCTCGTAATATCTGTAAACAAATTCATTTGAAAATTTGTTTATTGTACATTGGCTCAACACATTATGCTTTTCCGGCATCGATGCGTAATCTGACATGGAAAATATGAACTGTTCCGTCAGGAGTAAAAGTAAATAGCTAAGAAAAACCGTTTAGTTTGTGTTAAATAGTATATTTTCTCCTTGCTTAACATAGGTTCCTATAAGACACTCTATAATGGCTCAGGTACATATGTACGTACTTTGCAACATATATTTTAGTATACTTGCATATTCTTCTTTGTGTGACGTGTGTTAACATAAAATGATTTAACTGAGTTCCCTTGTAGTCATGTTTTGTAACATTTGTTTTCAGGTATTTATGCTGGAAATGGCAACGAGTACACGTGCCAACTGACCGATCAGGGCAGGCGTGTCCATGAGTTGAGTTCCAGCACTAAACACGATTGTGTTGATACAAGTTGCCGCAACACCTGTAAAGGAGGACAGTGCGTTGCTTATGTGAAATGCAGGTGCACGAGAAACGGCAAATATCCACCGGCTACAGGGCAATGGAGACCAGGACAGAAGCTGAAGGTATCAGTTTATCTCTCCATATATACGTTTGTCTGTCTGTCTCTCCGTCCATTCAAATGTCGCTATCGATGTATTCATTCATCTATTCAGCTATTATGCTATTCAGCTGTTCATATGTCTTTTGCTATAGCTAGCCTAAGTAAATTTATTTTGAAATGAGTTCGTTTGAGCCACAGCTTTGCATTTCATAATAGCTCCGTTTCTGTTTCTGTTTCTGTTAATTATGTACAGACAACAAATGGGAGGTGCAACCGCAACATAGCACCTAACACAGCGATTGCTACATTCGGTTCGGACGACAGATACTATGCAGGACATGCAGCTGTTTTCATCAAGTGCGAAGATGATAACACGGTCCAGGTATGAAATGTCATAACATTTCTTTTAGAAAGAAGCTACGGCAAAAGCTTGTAACCAAGTAAAATGAATTTTTGTGGAAAACGTTGGTAGTACCTGAGGCCTAAATTCTAATTAATTTAATACAATCCTGATGTTAGGAGTTTCGCGGCGTTTGCATACACATGCATACAATATACATGTATATATATATATAATATGAAACTCATCTATTGGCCGTCAATTCACGCTTTTCCCAAAAGATATAGAACGATCAGGACTATTTGATCTAAACGGTACGTCGATTTAGCAACGGAATGATGATTTGGTCCCCGTTTTTGGATGAAGCTGTGCTGAATTTTTCACACAACTACGAGTCTTGACGTTGGGAGGTACTTTCGTTTAAACCGCTGATCAATTGAGCGGTCTTGAAGCTTTCGAGGTTTATGATTAAGAACTCAGGATTGTGTATAATATAAACAAAATTCTGAATTTTACATGACTTAAGGTAAAACTTCTGGGGGCATAATATGCCCTCTACTTCAATAGTGCTTCAAGTCCGTTTTTGTGATTTTCAACCATTTAAACCACTTTCCACTCAAGTGAAGGCACTCTCTAAGGTCGTAAATTCAATTCCACTGCTTAACTCCTCTATCGGTGCGTATTCAGAGGCATAGATTACTGAATTGACAACAAAAAGCGCATACGAAATTTCATGGTCGTTTAATTCATTCTTAGTGTTTGCTGCTTTGGCTGTAATTTGGTGCAAAATGGTTGAAGTTAGCTTGATTCGCTTTTGCGCATGACTCATATACTCATGACGGCATTTCACTGCGGATCATTCCAAAAATTGAGCCACTATTCCAGTAAAGTTTTGAAACGGGTTTCGTTGGATCATCTCAAGTTGATTCACATTAATTTTTATATAAGTGAAACATTCAGTTCAAAATGGATTAAGTCAGGTTGATTCACTTTTCCATGATAGTCATTCAAATCTGATAAATTCATTACTAGCCAAGTTATAAAAATGTTATCTTCTTTAAAGTTCATTCACACATACAGCAGACACGTATATGCAATAATTAAGTACATCATGTCAGTTTCAAATATCAGTTTCAAATATCAGTCTCAGATTTTAAAAAAGTTCATTTCGATTTGTACTACAGAGTTAACTTCGCGGCCAATTTTCTCTGAAACAGTGAAATCGTAGATGAACCACTATCGAACAAGAGGGCCCTTATACGCGTATACCATTACTACAGTATTGCCATTAACGAGAAATAAAAATGTTGCAAACATTTTTAGTCTCCAAACTCATTTTCATTTATCTGGTAGTGCACTCTCGTCTATGTAACTGGGGTAAGGTAAGGTAAGGCAAGGTAAGGTAAGGTTAGGTAAGGTAAGGTAAGGCAAGGTAAAGTAAGGTAAGATAAGGTAAGGAAAGGTAAGGTAAGGGCGTCGAAAACGGTCCTCGTATAACAGTGGATGCTACTAGTTATCTGTGTCATTCTATCCCATTCTAGACCTAAAAATTGAGTTGTGTGGTTTTAGGTGTACGACCAATATTGTGGCAAAAGCGTTGGTTATTCGACCTACAGCTCAAGGGATGACTTCTTCGAACGCTTTGCCACAATAGCAGGTCCTAGTGACGGTCCAAGCTCAATTAGCTGTCGAAGCGAAGCTTCTGGTCCGTCATCTTGTCCGGCTTCCGTTTCAACGTGCACGAAATAGGCCCAGTTTTTGTGGAAAACCATCAAAGGGCCAAAGGAACTTTTCAAAGATTAAGACCTTCTAGAGACGCGGGAATATTAAATACGTTTATGCAGAAGTTATCATTATTCAGAAATTTGTCTAATACTGTATGCGAACAATCGCTGCAAGGGCATCTACATCCTAGGATGTGCTCACCTTCCCACCATATATACACTTATACAAATTTCACTATAGTCATTCACAGCATCACACCAACTCCTAGCTCAGACACACACGCGACACACACATTTGGCTGCCCGACAGCACACCTAATGCACGCAGATCACCAACACATGTGTATTGCTATTAGAAGTAGGCAAGACACTGGTGGAACTCACTCGTGAATTGGCTACAGAATATTTTATTTTACTTTATTCAGAATGGTATATTGCAAACTATAGAAGTTAGCTATAAAGATTTCAGTTTAAAAATTCTTGTTTGGTCTATTTATTTGATCTATATAATTCACTTGGCCGTAAGCGCCTCTTACTCGCTCCATTTTATTTCTACTTCTCTCGTCTGTCAACCTGGACATCGTCTGTAGATGCATGTATCCGTGTGATGCCAGTGTTTCCTCGATTTTCCTGCAAATTTCTTTATTCTTAGCAACATACAGATCAAAGACTCAAGGCGTCAGTTGTCAACCCCGGTTGGGATGTCGAAAGATTTCTACGGGGCTTGTGCGATAGTCTCTTGCCAAGCACATACTTACTTATGTATATATGTATGCATGCATACACACATGCATACATACATCCACACACATTCAACCATCCATCCATACATACAGCTTAAGAAACGCGTCTATATAGCATACATACAAACATGCATGCATATATGCAAGCATGCATGCATGCAGGCATACATACATACATACATATATACATACATACATACATACATACAACAATATTGATGTCAACTGAACTGAAGTCACTTTCTTAATATCTAGCAGATGAAGAAAATTACAGACAATCAGGATCACACCAGTGAAGATTATACTAACTCACTAACTCTGCGTCTCTTTCAGTCTCTGCACAGGTCCTTCATTCAAAAATGAAAATATTCTTCATCAGCAGATCTCTACTGAATCTCCGTCTTATGTTGCCTCTCTTGCTGCTATGATTCTAAACACCATCCACCTGACGTTCTACTTGAGTGATCATTTGATCGTGATCAAACCTGAACTTACCTACCTATCGATGTTGTTTTGACTAAGCGCCTGTGGATAGTATAGTTCCCGCGACTTCGCTTTTTTGGTCGCTGAAGATATCTCGAGATTAAGATTACGAGTAAACTAAAATTCGAGAGAAAACCAACAAACCGTAACCAATTGTATATAGTATACAATAGTATCGGGGCGCACGATAGCAGAATGGTAACACACTGGCACGAAGAGCAGAAGGTAGCGGGTTCAAACCCCGCTAGCCCCACAAAAAAGGTCGACTCAGCCTTCTGCTACTCCCTAGATGGCGGCAGGAAAATGAGTAGCAGTTTCACTGCGATGGTAACCTCGGGTTCAGCGGAAAGACCTGGCCACCTACCGCCGATGTATGGCAATGCCACCTGAGGGCTGATGGCCTAGCACCGGAGATCAGCACCGGGCCCGACACTCGAATCGAGTATGGGCAAAACCTTTACCTTTTACCTATACAATAGTATAATAACCATAAATAAAACTAAATAGATAGCTACAACACAACTTTTTGTCATGGTCGCATTAACACCCGACAATTTTCTCTGCATGGTATACGCCTGACCAGCCACATAGAATTTCCTGTCTTCTGTACATACACGTGCATCAGCTTAAGAAACGCGTCAAACATTATTTTCTAATTGATATGTAATGTACTGATATGGCACCATTGCGCTATTGTTTATATTCGTTTATTTTGTGTTTTCCTGTTATTTTATCTGATCCACTTTTAGTATAATCTGTTGTTCAATATAATGATACTGCTTGTTTAGCATGTGGTAGAGTAACTGTAGGACTCGTTGAGCGGGACCGTGTGCTTCGTTTCAGTTGCAATTGATGTCAAAATGGACGCTTTAGATTGGCGATTATTTGGTTATCAATACAGTATAAAAACTTTTAAAAACTAAAAAACACTAATGATCTCCGCTCGCTAGACTGAATGTTTCTTTAACTCACTTATTAGCATGATGCCCTACGTCCAGTTGCAAATATTTTATTGTTAGTCATTAAAGCTTAGTTTGGACCTGATATGGCCTTATCAACCATGCAGCGCACTTTGGTATAAGCTTTGTCCCTACTGCTTTGTCTACATATGCAGGACTGACGGAGTAAGGGTTCTCGCTATAGAGTATTGAGGTTATAAACGACAATGGATTACATCAAAAGGACTTTTGAGATCTCTGGATAACTTGAGCACATGACGCTTTCCCGAGCATTGCTACTCCCTTGTGGAACACTCTTCCCCTGAAAATACAAGTACGAACTGCTACATTAGAAAACAGATCTGTCGGATAGCCTTCTTTCACCTTATTTGAGATGTTTATATAAACGTTCAAGCATGCAAGCAAAGATCATTGGTTTATGGCCAAAAGTAAATACACGTGTACGTTGGACTAGTTCTGAGAAAGAATAAAAATTCACTCATGCCAAAAAGGAAGCTGAGTGTTTCATGTTAAGACCAAGCAAACAATGCAGAGTAAAGTTCTTACTCAAGTTTATAAAGTCCTGCATAAGTCCTAAAGAAGTCTTTTATGTTCAACTTCCTGATCCATTCTGTAAATGTGGACTTCAAAACTCTCAGCTTATGCATAAATTTACCTTCAATAAACATAGACTTTAAAAAGTGTTTTGTATTTGTTATGTTAAGT
Source organism: Norana najaformis (assembly GCA_964023275.1). NCBI lineage: Eukaryota > Metazoa > Annelida > Clitellata > Crassiclitellata > Hormogastridae > Norana > Norana najaformis. Next base: position 1,620,335 of record OZ029924.1, read on the forward strand.
CTTATTACCACTAAACAGGTGTTGTTATAAAACGGCGCTTTACAAATTATGGGCTATAATATTCAATATTCAATTCAGATTAGCTGGCCCAACCCTGGACATTTAATGGCAGGCACTGCAATGCTGAGCTTCTCTGATTTTGATGTAACTTTCCATTAAAGCATACTTTCAAAGCATACTTTGCCGTGCGAAGACTTGCGGACAAAAGTGTGCCCAATTATTCTCTAAAAACTTGAGATGAAAACATTTTTGAAACTGATTACGAATCTAATTTTTAAATCATTGAATTTGTTTATACAGTTACCAAACTCTTTTTAAACAGCTAAACCTATAATTTTTACTAAAACTCAAGTGCTAGTTTCTAACAAATGTAACTATATGTACAGTAAATCTCAAACTAAACTCGAGGATTATAACGCGAACCCCACAATGTCAATGCTATACAAAATATAGATGCTATAAATGAAACGAAATAGATAAATAAAATAAATAATATGATATCAATGAACAGAATGTTCTCTTATTCAGTGTAAGGCAAAGGGTCGCAATTATGAAAAAAAAAACAATTTTGAGGAACTCGGCAACCCATATTCGTAGTAGACTACAACGCTCTTCGACTGTTTGTTGTTAACTTAGTTGAAGTTCATTTCTGTAGTAGACAAACTTCCATTGGGACCATGGTCCCGAAAAGTGATGTGTTTGAGAGCATGGTCTCAGGACGATTGGTACGTCCTTCCAGAACAATCACTCACGGAAAATACATGAACAAGCCGTTCCATCAGAGACAACACAGAATCACTTAAATCGCGCTTGTTCATATATTTCGGATAGCTACATTTGAGCTAATTTGAAAGTTTTCATATATGCACTATATAAAGGTTCATCCACGCAAGGATACAAAGAAAAGTATTCGAGTACGACTGACTTAGAAGTAAACACACATGTGCGTTGGACTAGTTCTGAGAAAGTTCAAAACCCTTGACTTATTGCAAAAAGACTGAATGCAAGCATTACGCAAGGGCCGCGTAAACAGTGCAAAGTCCGTATAGGCTGATTTAATAGCTTGAATTTAAAACTGATCTTTGGAAGCCGAAAATTCTAAGCCATCTTAAAACATATAAAACGAACCAGACCCATTCGGATTCGTATGTTTCGGCGACGCTGCTGCTACTCGAGGACTCCAGGAGATTCAACGAAGCCTGATTAGTGAAGGAACAACAAAAGTTGGGTAAACAACATATCACAGCAGCATAATTTTGTTTAAAATCGCAGCCTGTCGTCAAATTTTGTCTGGTTAGCGCTGCCAAGTAAATGCAACCTACTTACAATTTTTTATAACGACCGCATTACCTCGACCCTATTATTTTTCAATGAATTTTAATCGGGTGGGGTTCTTACCACATTCAGCACGTTTCCTATATTATGTTATTATGCGCAAGTATACGAACTGAAGTTTTGAAACTCTATAAACCCGAAAAACTTTAACCGATTGACTCCAGATTTGAAAGGAGAGATGTTTCAGACCCTCAAGTGACTAAAACTGATCAGGCTACCGGCGGCAGTTCTCTGCTTTGAGAGAAAATCGGTTACAGCACTTCGGCGGACACCAGAATATTAGGCAAAAATTCTGAATTCGTTTAGTCCTAAAAAGACCAATGGGTAGGCTATAGCCTGTATTATTGCTATTTACAGAAGATCGTTGTTATACAAAGATACTTTGAAAAATTAAATAATTATTCGTAGAGGAAATCGAAGACACTGCATGACAATGAGGCGGGATAGCTGGACAAAGGAAGAGAGTATCCACTCAACCCACAACAATGAAAAGTTGTGTTAGGCTGCACCCTACACAATTATACACCTTCAGTATAGCCTAAACCTTAATAAGTGAGACAATTCAAATGTTAAAAATTATAAAATGACACAAATCTTCAAATGTTAACAAAAATCTGCTAACAAAACAGCCTAGGAATTGTTTTGATGTTCAGACCAAAAAGTCGCAAAAGGTATTTTACTCTTCAGATTCCCATGTAAGATGTATTTAAGCTTGTGTTCCTGTTTATGCATAATTCTAAGACGTTAACATGCGCGAAGTTATGCTTGTAAATACCCTGAGGTCATCTAAAGTTTCAGTTGTGGAAATAAAGGTCTTAAAATTACAATCTCAATGTAATAGCTTGATTCTGTCAATTATATCAATGGGTTTTGAGCGCAATTCATATTCCTATTCCTTTCAAATCTTGCAAGATTCAGTATCTCGCCAGTGTTATCACTTCCGTAAAATTTCAAACCAATCAAGAGAGGTTTTAATTTCAAAAAACGTCATGTAAACTGTATCGTTCCTTATGTTTCAGAGATCCACTATATGCAGAGATTCACTATATGATTTTATTTACATTAACATTGCAATAACATCCAGCTGATCAGCTTTTATTGTTCTAATTTGATCTTCCCAGAAAAATTACTCCGCTTGAAATTCAATCAAATTTTCTATTGTAGAACAGACCAGCTAGAATTCCCACAATGAAGGCACTTCAAGCAATACTGGCGGTGATCGCACTACTGAATCTTCTACTAATTCCAAGTCTCGAAGCTCAGAGTCTGACTCAGCTCTACAATTCCAGAGTAAGGTCGGCCCAAAGATATGAACGTCCGCTTGATTGGAGCGTTCCACAATGGATAAAAAATTTACTTCCCAAGCATTGTGGAGTAGTGGTTACTTTGCAGAATGGTCAGCGGTGGTTGGTCCAAAAGGGGAACGAATATGGAAAGGTGAGTCAAACAGTGGTCGTGAGTACGAGCCGTATGTCGTCCAAGTGGAGACTAAAACAGACTAAATCTGTTCGAATTTCAAAGGTCTCCGATTATGTGAGAGCTGGTGGAAAGGAATACAAATGGGTCACTGACAACTGTATTCACGCGTGCAACAGAATGATGGGCCTGTCTTAGATTTTGCTTATGCTACCAAATTTATTGCAACTGCTAATATGATGGGTAAAACTTTTATGGACGATATGAACGTATCATGAAGCAAAATATGGCTAGTAGTAGCAAATGCCCAAAAGATGCAGTAAAGAAACTGAATCATTAAAGAGAGCTTTTATGAAATTAATTGATTGTGACTGGACAATAACTTTAATTTCTTGTGCTTTTCTTACAAATTTGACGCTATGTAGATAATTTGCCACGCTGAATAAGCTGTTGTTGTCAAAATCTTTTGTAACAATTAAGGTTTCTGAAAAATGTACTAATGCCATTAAAAGAAATAGGCTAAATCGCATATAATTTTTTACAGTTACGTACTTGCATTGTCAAATGAAAAGAAATTAAAGCTTTTTGAGTCTGATTTGCGTTTGTAATCAATGTCATGAACTTCTTAAATCAATGTCTAACAGTAGTCATACTGCATATTAGGATTAGACTTACCCAGGTACCGTTTTCCAATTTCAGTTATGTGTTAGTGAAATCTCTTGTCTGTTCATCATTAAAAGTTTGCTTGGAGTTTGATGAAGTGTTACGTTATCATGTAACACCGTTATGCTTTTAGGCATCTTGTCAACCAATTGAACGCAGTTTATGCCTTGTTACACAGACAATTTTCAACTATAACCTTCAACTCATGCCATATCATGAACTTGACACCGTCTATGGGTGTCCCTCATCAATTATCTAATCTAGTATAGACCAACAAAAAGCCTTCTCTTTTATCTTGGGCTTCAATAATATGCGTAAAATTATCGCTAAATTATTTAGATACTTTGTCCCCTTTCTTCATGCCGTGACAAAGTTTTTTTATTAACCCTAACTGAATGTAAAGAGATGGACATGTGTGTTTTACTTTTGGTCAACAATCAAGCAATTCATCTGATTTACAAAATTCCGATGAAACATCTCCGATACATACTAAGACAAGTAATGAGACAAATGTTGACATGGTGCATGTTCTGGTTTGGAAGCAACGTAGGCAAACATCTAGTGACCCATGATCTGGATTTGGAAGAGGGTGCTTACGACTATAATTGATTAAAATGACCACCGAAAGGCCGTCCTAATTTAATACCTGGAAACCTGGGCAGGAAATCTGCACAATACAATAAAGATCTTTACATTTAGATTTTAAAGTTGTAGTAGTTGTTGTTGATGTTGATGATGATGTTGTTGTTGTCAAAATATACAATCAAAGTAGCTCATGCAAAAATAATCGAAAAAGTTAAGCAAAGACGTACATTAAGATTGTTTTCAGTCGTAATATCACCTATAGATTAGTGAGTACTTTAGCATCGTCATTGAAAATACATGATATTGATCGTAGCATTGCATTTTAATACAATTGTAGAGACTACGCCCCTTTAAATTTGTTAATTAAGGATTTACTGTATTTAAGGTTTAGCCGTTAATCTACACTATCTGGCTGTATCTACGGTATCTAACGATATCTGCAGTATCTAACAATATTTACTGTATCTAACAATATTTACTGTATCTAGATGTTTCCACGGCATCTACGGTATATAACGGTATCTACTGTATCCAGCTCCATCTAATGTATCCAACGGTATCTACGGTATCTGGTGATATCCACGGTATCTACGCTATCGAACGGTATCTAGCTGTATCTAATGGATCCTATATACAGAGGGATCGTTTAGAAGAAGAAAAGGAATGAAGCCCCACAGTACAAGAAGAAGAGTACAGGAGGGAACGTTATCGTTAGCATAGGCATGGCGGAGAGGTCGGACGGACACAGCGAGATTGCGGACTCTTCGTTGGAGTTTGATGTCTGCTATTGTTGTTGATTAATAAAAGTTGGAACGATTTAACTCTCTGATTGATCTTCCTTTCCGAATACCACGGGAGGCCTACTCAAAACGAGCGGAAAGAAAGATCCGCCCTACCGACAAGGAAGAAAAAGTCACACAATCTTATATAAATAGGCCTAATCAATACTGGAATTATGGAGATCAGCGAATCTAGCTGAGTAAAAAGCAAGTTCCTCGTAAAACAGCTTGTGGATGCTTAAGAAGTGCGGTATTGTACAAGATAACATACCATCGAAATCCAACTAATTGAGTAAACCCTTGTGCCTGATGGAATCTCACAATCACAGTCTACACCATCAACTATGACAACTAACGGAGATCAAGTTGCATCATCTAAATTCAAACTGGTCAGGTTTCTCTAGAATCCAGATTTACCATTAGCTGCAATATCAATACAATACCAGCCGCAGTGCAGAAGTAGACGAAAGTATATGTTGTGATACAGCTTACTCATCTGCTTCGTGAAATGAGCCGTATACCAAATAAGAAAAGTGGGTGTACGTTCTATTTACATTTGTCTGTCACAGCTTCAGAACCCTTCCTCGAGATGATTGAGGAGATAATGGCCAAAAGTCAACACACGTGGTGTGCGCTGGACTAGTTTTGAAATAGAACAGCAATGCATCCACTGCAAAACTGAATCTGCGTGTCTCATATTAGGTCCAAGCAAACAACGCAGAGCGAAGTTCTTGCTTAAGTTTCCCAAGTAAGTCAAGTTCCACTTACTGATCCACTGTAAATTTGGACTTCAAAACTCGTAGCTGCTGCTAAATTTACCTACGCCTTAATTAAAAAAGCATGGGCGACCCAACAGATCGTGGTGTTTGCATATGGATTGATTAAAGTTGTTAGCTAGATCTGTAAGTGCGTATACGCCAAGGAGCCTTTGTGCGTAATGATCCCAGGTTCGCGTCCGGTCGTGGCTTATTTCAGAGATTTAAATCTCGGGCTAGTATGGTCCGTGCACGGGGACCTTAAATGGCGTGGCACCCATTCAAACGGGTAGCGGTGGTGAAGGAACTCACCCGATAAATTCATTGCAAATGAGCAGGGTCGAGGCCATACGGTCGCTATATAAAACCTATAAATTTACATTTACATTTTTGAATCTGTGACGTTAATATCCAGTTACTAACCAATATTATTAACGGCGCTTTAGGAATGATGGGCTATAAAATTCTAATGTATTGTTAACATTAGCTGTCCAAGCCCTGGGCTTTTAATGACAGGCATTGCAATGCGGAACTTTTCTGAATATAATGTAACTTGACGGTTTCCATTAAAGCATACGTCGAAAGTATTTTTCTGTGTGGAAAGTTGACTTCAGACAAATGTAATTAATCTCAAAACACGTGAAATGAAAACATTCTTGAAATTGAATACCAATCTAATTTTGAAATGAATGGATTTCTTTATACAGTTACGACACTCTTACCAACAACTAAACTTAGGCCTACAATTTAACTACAACTCAAGTGGCAGTTATTAACAATTATAACTAGAGCAGAAACTAAAACTCGGTGAATTATTTATTACAATTAGAACGCTATATTGTCAATGCGATACACAATATAGTTGCTACAGTATAAATGAAACGAAACAGATAAATAAAATACTATGAGCTCAAAGGACAGAATGTTCTCTTATTCTATGAAGGCAAAGGGCTTCAGTTGTGCAAAAATAATTTCAAGCACCGCAGCAACCCATATTCGTAGCAGGCTACAAAGCTGTTCGGCTGTTTGCTGTTTACCAGGTTGAAGTTCACTTATGTGCTACTGACAAAAATTCCATTCAGAGCACGGTCCCGTAGTAGGCTACGATATGTTTGAGAGCATGGTCCCAGGACGATCCGAGCACATCGCATTTTCTATTGGGTTGATACTCCCTTCTGGGACAATCATTCACTAAAATGCACGAGCTAGCTGTTTCGTCAGGGTCAGCATATAAGCATTTAAATTGTTCTGTTTTAGATATTTCGGATAGCCATGTTTTTTGCGAATTTTAAGGTTTTCATAGTTGAGCTATAAAAACGCTTATTAACACGTGCATACAAAGATAAGCATCGTGCTTGTTAAGCACGCGTGTTTTGCATGGTTCTAAGTAAACACACGTGAATATACTTTGAAGTAAACACACATGTGCTTTCGACTAGTTCTGAGATAGGCCGAGTTCCAAAACCCTTTATGCACTGCAAGAAATGAACTATAACCATGCTAGGGCCGCATAAACAGTGCAAAGTCCTTATAAGCCTACAGAATAAAATTAAAAGATAAACGGCTTTCTATATAGACGGATCTTTGGTAGCCAAAAACTCGAGACCAACCTAAAACATATAAAAGGAACCAGCCTCATCGCATGTTTGAGCGACACTGCTGCTAGTCGAGGACTCCAGGAGATATAATATAGCCTGATCCATTTTAAGGTACAGCAAAAGGTAGGTAAACAATATGATCATAGCGGCAGTTTTTTTTAAATGGCGGCCTGTCATTAACATTTGGCTGCTTAGTGCAGCCAAGTAAATGTAAATGTAGCCTACACTATGTGGAGCTGGTTGACAAAACGACAGTCATGAGGGGTTTTAATTTCATAGAGTGGCATATAAACCACATCGTTCATTATGCCTAAGAGATTTCACTTAAAAGATTCTATTCACATTAACAGTGTAATGATATCCTACTGGTATCGTTTCTGCTTTTACTTATTCTAAACTGATCCTTTAAAAGTTTGCTTGTAAGAATTTGAAGGCTAATAAAATATGAATCGTTCATGAAAATTTAGAAATTTTAAATAGTTGACGTCACTGTCCCAAATCGGCCTAAAGGGTTTAATTTTGAATCACATTTTATTAGTTTGCTAAATATTCCCTGTGATTGGCGCAAAAACTGGAGGCGAAGTGCGATATTGGCCTTAGGGAGATAGACGCCCTGGGTTATATAAGAGTCTTTATTATTACATACACATATTATTTTATTATAACTGTTACTTCTGTGTTTATATAACGCCACTATTTGTCTATAAAGTTCGATGTAACTGAGCAGTAGTTCGTTTAGGACTTAACACGCATGTAAGCCGACATATTTAATTCGCTTGATAGTCTATGCAATTTTCTTACAGTAGAACAGACCAGCTACACTTCCAACAATGAAGAGACTTAGAGTTATGCTGTTGGTGATCGCCTTGTTGAATCTTCTACTCATTCAAGGTCTCGACGCTCGGACTCTGACTCAGCTCTACAATTCCAAAGTCAAGTCGGCCCAAAGATATGAACGTCCGATGGATTTGAGAGCTCCACGATGGGTCAGAAATATACTCCCCCAGCATTGTGGAGTAGTGGTTACTTTGGAAAATGATGAGCGCTGGTTGGTCCACAAGGGGAACCACTATGGGCAGGCGAGCGAAACGGTGGTCGTGAGTGCCAGGTATATGGCGTCCGATTGGAGTCTAAAACAAACTAAATCTGTTGACAATTCAATTGTCGATGACTATGTGAAGGCTGGCAGACCGGTATACAGATGGGTCACTGACAACTGTATTCACGCGTGCAACAGAATGATGGCCCTGTCTTAAATTTGGCTTGTAGTACCAGTTTTATTGCATCTGCTTTATTGCATATGATGGCTAAAACTTTGCATCTATGGGCGATATTAGCGTTTTAAGAAGTAAAGTAGGCTAGAGCTAGCATTAACCTATGCCAATGTATCCAGTAAAGAAACTTATTCACTTAAAGTTCATGTAAGCTTTTATGACATTTATTTGTTGTCACTGGACAACAACTTTATTTTGCTGTTGCTCTTCTTACAACGTTTGACGTTCTTTATATAAGTTGTCAAGTTGAATAAACATATTAATATATAGTAAGCGTTGCAGAAATTTATTGATTATCACTGGACAGTAATTTTTTCTACAACTGTTGCATTCTTTGCTACACTGAATAAGCTGGCGATGTAAGAGTTCTTGTCTCACGTAAGGCTTCTTAAAAAATGCCACTCGTCCTGTGTCATTCTAAGAAATATGCCAAATCGTATATAATTTCGATCAGTTTCAATGTACTTGAATTGTCAAATGAAGCGAAATTGAAAGCATTTTGTATTTGATTTGCGTTTATTATCAATGTTAGAGCTTCTCCAATCAATGTCCAACAATAGTCATCCATCATATTAGGATTCCGTTTGCCCCGGTATTGTTCTTCAATTTCGTCTGTGTCTTGGTGAAATCTCTCGCCATGTTCATCATTAACGTCACAGAAATTGGCTAGGAAAACTGCAGATGTGAATAATGCAAAAATGTTTTTAAAGACGTATTGCATTTCATCAACTGTTACGCTTTAGGCATCTTGTCAACCAATTGAACGCGGTTTTATAGATTGTAACAAAGACAAGACAGTTTTCGACTACAACTTCAACTCATGCCAAATCATAAACTTGATACCGCCTGAGTACAACATAGCAACTGTCCTTCATCAGTTGCGTAATATATAGTAGAGACCAACAGATGTGCCTTCTCTTTTATCTTGGGCTTCATTTCTAAGTGTAAACTTCTAACTCAATTATTTAAATCCTTTGTCCTCTTTCTTCATGCCTTGACAAAGTTTTTTTATTAACACGAACTAGATTTGGAGAGATGACAGGAAACCACCTTGGGATCAACAAGTGGATCGTGTAGGCATACACTGTTCTTTTGTCTGGTATCACTCATTTGCGGAGTGGCCAGTCCTTTCTCACATTATATCTAGTAGAGTTGATTATCGATACTGTTCGATAAATTTCATTGAGCACTTTGAATTGCCTGTAGCTCAAAAGTCAAGCAATTCATCTGATTTACAAAATTCCGAAGATACACCTCCGCAAGATAATTTTACTGCAATGCCGCCCTTTGCTGAAGCTCAAAATGAAGAAAGAACAACAGCTTTCTGGAACGAATATAAAAGACAGAAAAATAAAGAATCAATGTTGACGTGTAAAGACCATCAGCGTGTGACGGGTTCACCAGACTGTAACAACTCCAGTGACCAACATAGCGCCGCTATAATACCAATAAATAAGTTTTTTTCTTCAGAATGGAACTGCAAATGTTTCAAAAAGTCATAAAGACAATGTTGATTTTAAAGAAGACTTTGGCGTAAATGAGAACAAACGGAAAACTTCTGATGCATCGAGTGTGATCCAAAATTCCAAATAGGTGAAGAGCTCAGTGGCAGAATTTCAGCAAAATATAGTTACAAACGTCATTCGCTAAATTCAGGAAGTACCAGGTGCCATCAAAGTGCAACAATTTTACCAATGTCTGGAATCATTCCAGAAAATAATCTAAGTTATACCTCTGTGGCCGAAACTCAATGTAAAGAATATGAAAAGACGTATTCAGACAAGAAAAGGAAATCCAGCTCTCCAACAATCTCAATGTTGAAGACAAATTATATTGCAGAGTATACATATATCATTGTCAGTGAAGGTCTGCAGAAACAAAGTCAACCAAACCGCTATGTCCAAAAGAAAATACAAGAGAAAGTACGAGACCCTCTAATTAAAGGCGTTAGCGAATGTACTCAAGTATTAGCTGTGCTGTTGCTGATCGCATGTATTTCGTTATTCATGTTTCGACAGGAACTGTTTTTCTTACGTGTTGGGTCCACCTCTGACATGAATAGAGCATCGTAGAGTAAAGTGGGTGAGGCAGTAGCAACTGTGCTTAAGAGTAAGATTGATTAATGAATATATATATATATATATATATATTTGCTAGAAACATGTTGAATACTTTAAGATTTATAGAACTTTATGGCACATATAAAACTATCATATTATTAATGAAATTGATCATTTGCTCACGCGTATTAAAAGAAACGTAACAACAGATTTTTATTTAAATCTGTTGTTACGTTTGTAGATATTAAAGGGAATTAAATCATTATTCAATTTGTGTGGCACAGCAGCTGATTGACAATTTTTCTTAAAGATCAACAGATATTACAGTTAAATTATTCCTCCTTCGTTCATTGTTAATTTCTGACCAACAGAAATTGCGTTATTCAACTTCGATTCTTGTTTTGTCTCGTAACAGACAATGTTTGCCTCTCGAGCTTTCTCGGTTGCTGGTGAGAAACTGTGAAATTGACTGTCGCTGTCGAGATCTATGCGTTATCTCAGTTCTTTAATATCGTTCATGTGCAAAATTAAGACTCACCTGTTTCAAATTGACTTATGAGTTCCCTGACCTGTTGCAATTCTAGCAGACTTATTTAACGGATTACATTCTTTGTCTACGGTTTCACTTGAATCGACCTTGTGCATTGTGATCATAACGCTGTAAAAGACACTGTATTAGATTAGGATAGTATAAATTTGTTATCATGAGACATAGGAAAATATTTTCGGGTGAGTTTTGGATAGACAGAAACTCCAGAGTGAATCGACGGGCAATCAGTTAATAAAGGTTTAATCGCTTCTTGGACTGTGATGGAGAGTAAATGGTTTTTTACTGTGAATGTTTCAAATTATGTTTGTTTCCAACCTTTGGGTATGTATTTTCATAGGACTTGTGTCGGAGAAACCCAAAGACACTATGAAAATGCTAGGAGCGACAGAAAGCTATTGTCCATGTCTCGACTGAATGAGAACTTCACAGATGCATTTAGACTGACGGAGGTCACTTGGATAAGTGACCGAATCAATTGGTACACAATGGCAAACGAGATTACTAGCCTTTAAGTTATTTACTAGGCCTACTTACTGTTTAAGTGCAAAGGCACACAATTATAACTGTACTTAAGAAATCCCCGATGACACGCAATTGCTCTTCGCGCTGACAAATGAAGTCATCTCGATTGCTGCTTGGCATCAATCACATAGACGAGATTTAAAGTAATGTCTACTTAAGTGGAGTGTATGGCAAACGAGATTACTAGCCTTTAAGTTATTTACTAGGCCTATTCACTGTTTAACTGCAAAGGTACACAATTATAACTGTAACAGTGCATTGTTCTTCCGCGTTGGAACAATTTAAACCTAGTTAATATTTTAAATACATATAGGCTATAGATGTGAGGACTTAGTGCACGAGTGATTACCCTGGGATTACGTGGAACTGTACGATGCCTCACCAATGAAATTCAAGTGCACTAGCAGGACCCTATGTACGCTTAAATAGTGGACAGACTGTTTGTATTGTTCATTGTATAGCATAAAGCCTGCCGTTTTGACAGAGTCAGCCAAATAATTTTTAGAGCCAGCTTATCCACATTCACATTACAATGCTGTTACTGCTTAGTTGGAGACAAAGTTGAAATTCATTTCTACAACAGGGAAAGAAATTTGTTTGAAACCGACGATCGGATAATTTAAACGTTTTACGATGCAAAACTAAGTTGGATTAAAGCCAATTATTTTTCAGATTAGCCATAAATTGTGAAAGGTCTGAAGCTTTAAGCGCGGCTATTTGTGGTACGTGATCAGGCATGTAAAACACAATTTACTGTACCTTCCTTCCATTTTGTATTTCACGACCATAAAATAATAATGCAAGGGATACAGCTTTAACAGGGGCACCTATTAATCGAAAATCTAAATCCTATAAAAGGGACACGACACACATAGACGACACTTAACATCATACGCAATAAAATTATCAAGAGACGCAAATCTAAATCCTATAAAAGGGACACGGTACAACTGTGTGCATTATCTCGGACGCATAGACGACACTTAACATCATACGCAATAAAATCATCAAGAGACGCAAATCTAAATCCTATAAAAGGGACACGGCACAACTGTGTGCATTATCTCGGACGCATAGACGACACTTAACATCATCTGAAGAAGACGAAGAAGACATAATCCTAACTGATCAAACTCGATCTACGGAACCACTACTATATTCAGGTAAATCGCTGCAAACGTTGAATCTTGAATGAATATTGTAGCATTTACATGTAAATGAATTACATTTCTTCTAGCGCTGTTTAAGATCACTGAAGATCTTCTGATGCAGTTCATAGATCCTTCCACCGCTTTTCTTAGACTAAAAGCCTAAAGCTTTTGGCTGGTCTTAACTACTGATGATGATGATGACGATGATGATGATTCTATTGGTGCATTTTTGACGCAACATGGAATTCATTGTTATTTTTGCAATATATAATTGCGAACTTTGCAATCTCTGACTCTTCACTGAGAACATATTGTACATATTGCTTTCATTACATTGGCTGCCCATCGAGCAGAGAATACAGTTTGAAAGCTGTCTTATAGTTCACAAGGTATCACATTTAAATCAATACCTCTGCAAATATTACACTCGATCAAGGAACACTCTGACTCTTGTTGTGCATCGCATCAGGACAGTTTTGAGTTCTGGTGTGTTCCATGTGGCTGTTGCGAAACTCTGAAATCCATTGCCCAATTCTGTGTGTTCTGCCAATTCTTTAACATCGTTGAAGTTTAAACTAAGACTCGTCTATCTCAACTTGCTTATCCATGTTAGCCATCGGTTCCACTTTGACGGATTACAGTTTTTAATCGCAGTCTCACTTGGTATGAGAAAATAACTTTGAGGGACCCTGCAACCCATATTAATAGTAGGCCACAACACTGTACAGTTGTAAGTGGATGTTTGTGTGGTAGACAAATATTTAAGTATTTTAAAGTAGACGTCCGACGCGCATTCTATGTATGAAGCTGTAATCATTGGAAATAAGCAAGCGTTTCGTTAAGGACTTGTACGCAGGTAGGGCTACATATTTAATCCGCTTGAAATTCTATTGAATTTTCTTGTTGTAGAACAGACCAGCTAGACTTCCCACAATGAAGACACTTAAAGGAATACTGGCGGTGATCGCGCTCTTGAATCTTCTAATCATTCCAGGTCTCGTTACTCGTTCGCACAAAAAGACAATCTTATAACTTGACTCCCCTGCTGAGTACTATCTCTCACAATATCTGTAAACAAATTGATTTGAAAATTTGTTTATTGTACATTGGTTCAACACATTATGCATTTTCCGGCATCGATGCGTAATCTGACATGGAAAATATGAACTGTTCCGTCAGGAGTAAAAGTATATAGCTAAGAAAAACCGTTTAGTTTGTGTTCAATAGTATATTTTCTCCTTGCCTAATATAGGTTCCTATAAGACACTCTATAATGGCTCAGGTACATATGTACTTACTTTGCAACATATATTTTAGTATACATGCATATTCTTCTTTGTGTGACGTGTGTTAACATGAAATGATTTAACTGGGTTCCCTTGTAGTATGTTTCAAGGGAGGTCATGTTTTGTAACATTTGTTTTCAGGTAGTCATGCTGGAAATGGCGAGTACAGGTGCCAAGTGACCGATCAGGGCAGGCGTGTCCATGAGTCGAGTTCCCGCACTCCATACGATTGTGTTGATACAAGTTGCCGCAACACCTGTAAAGGAGGACAGTGCGTTGCTTATGTGAAATGCAGGTGCACGAGAAACGGCAAATATCCACCACGAACAGGAGACTGGAGACCAGGACAGAAGCTGAAGGTATCAGTTTATCTCTCCATATATACGTTTGTCTGTATGTCTCTCCGTCCATTCATATGCCGCTATCGATGTATTCATTCATCTATTCAGCTATTAACCTATTCAGCTGTTCATATGTCTTTTGCCTTTAGCTAACCTAAGTAAATTTATGTTGAAATGAGTTCATTTTGAGCCACAGCTTTGCATTTCCTAATAGCTCCGTTTCTGTTTCTGTTTCTGCTACTTACGTACAGAGACCAGATGGGAAGTGCAACCGCAACATAGCACCTAACACAGCGATTGCTACATTCGGCTCGAACAACAGATACTATGGACATGCGGCTGTTTTCATCAAGTGCCTAAATGATTACACTGTCCAGGTATGAAATGTCATAACATTTCTTTTAGAAAGAAGCTGCGGCAAAAGCTTGTAACCAAGTAAAATAATTTTTTGTGGAAAACGTTGGTAGTACTTGAGGCCTAAATTCTGATTAATTTAATACATTCCGGATGTTAGGAGTTTTGGGGCATTTGCATACAAATTATATATATACAATATATATATATATAATATGAAACTCATCTATTGGCTGTCAATTCACGCTTTTCCCAAAAGTCATAGAATGATCAAGACTATTTGATCTAAACGGTACGTCGATTTAGCAACAGAATGATGATTTGGTCCTCGTTTTTGGATGAAGCTATGCTGAATTTTTCCCACAGCTACGAGACTTGACGTTGGGAGGTACTTTTTTTAAACCGCTGTTCAATTGAGCGGTCTTGAAGCTTTCGAGATTTATGATTAAGAACTCAGGATTGTGTATAAAATAAACACACCTCTGAATTGTACATGACTTAAGGTACAACTTCTGGGGGCATAATATGCCCTCTACTTCAATAGTGCTTCAAGTTCGTTTTTGTGATTTTCAACCATTTAAACCACTTTACACTCAAGTGAAGGCACTCTTTAAGGTCGTAAATTCAATTCCACTGCTTAACTCCTCTATCGGTGCGTATTCAGAGGCATAGATAACTGAATTGACAACAAAAAGCGCATACGAAATTTCATTAGTGAATCATGTTCGTTTAATTCATTCTTAGTGTTTGCTGCTTTGACTGTAATTTGGTGCAAAATGGTTGAAGTTAGCTTGATTCGCTTTTGCGCATGACTCATATACTCATGACGGCATTTCACTGCGGATCATTCCAAAAATTGAGCCACTATTCCAGTGAGGTTTTGAAACGGGTTTAGTTGGATCATCTCAAGTTGATTCACATTAATTTTTATATAAGTGAAACATTCAGTTCAAAATGGATTAAGTCAGGTTGATTCACTTTACCATAATAATCATTCAAATCTGATAAATTCATTACTAGCCAAGTTATAAAAATGTTATCTTCTTTAAAGTTCATTCAAACATACAGCAGACACGTATATGCAATAATTAAATACATCATGTCAGTTTCAAATATCAGTCTCAGATTTTAAAAAAGTTCATTTCGATTTGTACTACAGAGTAAACTTCGCGGCCAATTTTCTCTGAAACAGTGAAATCGTAGATGAACCACTATCGAACAAGAGGTCCCTTATACACTTATACCATTACTACAGTATTGCAATTAACGAGAAATAAAAATGTTGCAAACATTTTTAGTCTCCAAACTCATTTTCATTTATCTGGTAGTGCACTCTTATCTATGTAACTGGGGTAAGGCAAGGTAAGGTAAGGTTAGGTAAGGTAAGGCAAGGTAAGATAAGGTAAGGGCGTCGAAAACGGTCCTCGTATAACAGTGGATGCTACTAGTTATCTGTGTCATTCTATCCCATTCAAGACCTAAAAATTGAGTTGTGTGCTTTTAGGTGTACGACCAATATTGTCGTAAAAGCGTTGGTTATTCGACCTACCGCTCAACGCATGACTTCTTCAAACGCTTTGCCACAATAACAGGTCCTCGTGACGGCCCAAGATCCATTCGCTGTCGAAGCGAAGCCTCTGGTCCGTCATCGTGTCCGGCTTCCGTTTCAAAGTGCAAGAAATAGGCCCAGTTTTTGTGGAAAACCATAAAAGGGCCAAAGGAACTTTTCAAAGATTAAGACGTTCTACAGACGCTGGGATATTAAATATGTTTATTCAGAAGTTATCATTATTCAGAAATTTGTCTAATACTGTATGCAAGCAATCGCTGCAAGGGCATCTACATCCTAAGATGTGCTCAGCTTCCCACCATATATACACTTATATAAATGTCACTATAGTCATTCACAGCATCACACCAACTCCTAGCTCAGACACACACGCGACACACACATTTGGCTGCCCGGCAGCACACCTAATGCACGCAGATCACCAACACATGTGTATTGCTATTAGAAGCAGGCAAGACACTGGTGGAACTTACTCCTGAATTGGCTACAGAATATTTTATTATACTTTATTCAGAATGGTATATTGCAAACTATAGAAGTTGTCTATAAAGATTTCAGTTTAAAAATTCTTATTTGGTCTATTTATTTGATCTATATAATTCACTTGGCCGTAAGCGCCTCTTACTCGCTCCATTTTATTTCTACTTCTCTCGCCTGTTAACCTGGACATCGTCTAGATGCATGTAACCGTGTGATGCCAGTGTTTCCTCGATTTGCTGCAAATTTCTTTATTCTTAGCAACATACAGATCAAAGACTCAAGGCGTCAGTTGTCAACCACGGTTGGAATGTCGAAAGATTTCTACGGGGCGTGTGCGATAATCTCTTGCCATGCACATACTTACTTACGTATATATGTATGCATGCCTACACACATGCATACATACATCCACACACATTCAACCATCCATCCATACATACAGCTTAAGAAACGCGTCTATATAGCATACATACAAACATGCATGCATATATGCAAGCATGCATGCATGCAGGCATACATACATACATACATATGTACATACATACATACATACATACATTCATGCATACATACATACAACAATATTGATGTCAACTGAACTGAAGTCACTTTCTTAATATCTAGCAGATGAAGAAAATTACAGACAATCAGGATCACACCAGTGAAGATTATACTAACTCACTAACTCTGCGTCTCTTTCAGTCTCTGCACAGGTCCTTCATTCAAAACTGAAAATATTCTTCATCAGCAGATCTCTACTGAATCTCCGTCTTATGTTGCCTCTCTTGCTGCTATGATTCTAAACACCACCCACCTGACGTTCTACTTGAGTGATCCTTTGATCGTGATCAAACCTGAACTTAACTACCTATCGATGTTGTTTTGACTAAGCGCCTGTGGATAGTATAGTTCCCGCGACTTCGCTTTTTTGGTCGCTGAAGATATCTCGAGATTAAGATTACGAGTAAACTAAAATTCGAGAGAAAACCAACAAACCGTAACCAATTGTATATACTATACAATAGTATAATAACCATAAATATAACTAAATAGATAGCCACAACACAACTTTTTGTCATGGTCGCATTAACACCCGACAATTTTCTCTGCATGGTATACGCCTGACCAGCCACATAGAATTTCCTGTCTTCTGTACACTGTGCATCAGCATAAGAAACGCGTCAGACATTATTTTCTAATTGATATGTAATGATATGGCACCATTGCGCTATTGTTTATATTCGTTTATTTTTTGTTTTTCTGTTATTTTATCTGATCCACTTCTAGTATAATCTGTCGTTCAATATAATGATATTGCTTGTTCAGCATGTGGTAGAGTAACTGTGGGACTCGTTGAGCGGGACGGTGTGCTTCGTTTCAGTTGCAATTGATGTCAAAATGGACACTTTAGATTGGCGATTATTTTGTACATTTTCTTTCTGGTTATCAATACAGAATAAAAACTTTTAAAAACTAAAAAACACTAATGATCTCCGCTCGCTAGACTGAATGTTTCTTTAACTCACTTATTAGCATGATGCCCTCCGTCCAGTTGCAAATATTTTATTGTTAATCATTAAAGCTTAGTTTGGACCTGATATGGCCTTATCAACCATGCAGCGTACTTTGGTATAAGCTTTGTTCCTACTGCTTTGTCTACATATGTAGGACTGCACTATAGAGGATTGAGGTTACAAACGACAATGGATTACATCAAAAGGACTTTTGAGATCCCTGGATAACTTGAGCACATGACGCTTTCCCGAGCATTGCTACTCCCTTGTGGAACACTCTTCCGCTGAAAATACAAGTACGAACTGCTACATTAGAAAACAGATCTGTCGGATAGCCCCGTCTTTCACCTTATTTGAGATGTTTGTATAAACGTTCAAGCATGCAAGCAAAGATCATTGGTTTATGGCCAAAAGTAAATACACGTGTACGTTGGACTAGTTCTGAGAAAGAATAAAAATTCACTCATGCCAAAAAGGAAGCTGCGTGTTTCATATTAAGACCAAGTAAACAATGCAAAGTTCTTACTCAAGTTTATAAAGTCCTGCTTAAGTCCTAAAGAAGTCTTTTATGTTCAACTTCCTGATCCATTGTGTAAATGTGGACTTCAAAACTCTCAGCTTATGCATAAATTTACCTTCAATAAACATGGACTTTAAAAAGTGTTTTGTATTTGTTACGTTAAGTCTTATTACCACTAAACAGGTGTTGTTATAAAACGGCGCTTTACAAATTATGGGCTATAATATTCAATATTCAATTCAGATTAGCTGGCCCAACCCTGGACATTTAATGGCAGGCACTGCAATGCTGAGCTTCTCTGATTTTGATGTAACTTTCCATTAAAGCATACTTTCAAAGCATACTTTGCGTGCGAAGACTTGCGGACAAAAGTGTGCCCAATTATTCTCTAAAAACTTGAGATGAAAACATTTTTGAAACTGATTACGAATCTAATTTTTAAATCACTGAATTTGTTTATACAGTTACCAAACCCTTTTCAACAGCTAAACCTATAATTTTTACTAAAACTCAACTGCTAGTTTCTAACAAATGTAACTATATGTACAGTAAATCTCAAACTAAACTCGAGGATTATAACGCGAACCCCACAATGTCAATGCTATACAAAATATAGATGCTATAAATGAAACGAAATAAATAAATAAAATAAATAATATGATTTAAATGAACAGAATGTTCTCTTATTCAGTGTAAGGCAAAGGGTCGCAATTATGAAAAAAAAACAATTTTGAGGAACTCGGCAACCCATATTCGTAGTAGACTACAACGCTCTTCGACTGTTTGTTGTTAACCCAGTTGAAGTTCATTTCTGTAGTAGATAAACTTCCATTGGGAGCATGGTCCCAAAAAGTGATGTGTTTGAGAGCATGGTCCCAGGACGATTGGTACGTCCTTCCGGAACAATCATTCACGAAAAATACATGAACAAGCCGTTGCATCAGAGACAACACAGAATCACTTAAATCGCGCTTGTTCATATATTTCGGATAGCTCCATTTGAGCTAATTTGAAGGTTTTCATATATGCACTATATAAAGGTTCATTTACGCATGGATACAAAGAAAAGCATTCGAGTTCGACTTACTTAGAAGTAAACACACATGTGCGTTGGACTAGTTCTGAGAAAGTTCAAAACCCTTGACTTATTGCAAAAAGACTGAATGCAAGCATTACGCAAGGGCCGCGTAAACAGTGCAAAGTCCTTATAGGCCGATTTAATAGCTTGAATTTAAAACTGATCTTTGGTAACCGATAATTCTAAGCCATCTTAAAACATATAAAAGGAACCAGACCCATTCGGATTCGTATGTTTCGGCGACGCTGCTGCTACTCGAGAACTCCAGAAGATTCAACGAAGCCTGATTAGTGAAGGAACAACAATAGGTGGGTAAACAACATATCACAGCAGCATAATTTTGTTTAAAATCGCAGCCTGTCGTCAACATTTGTCTGGTTAGCGCTGCCAAGTAAATGTAACCTACTTACACGTTTTTTTTATATCGACCGCATTACCTCGACCCTATTATTTTTCAATGAATTTTAATCGGGTGGGATTCTTACCACATTCAGCACGTTTCCTATATTATGTTATTATGCGCAAGTATACGAACTGAAGTTTTGAAACTCTATAAACCCGAAAAACTTTAACCGATTGACTCCAGATTTGAAAGGAGAGATGTTTCAGACCCTCAAGTGACTAAAAGTGATCAGGCTACCGGCGGCAGTTCTCTGCTTTGAGAGAAAATCGGTTACAGGCACATCGGCGGACACCAGAATATTAGGCAAAATTCTGAATTCGTTTAGTCCGAACAAAGACCAATATGTAGGCTATAGCCTTTAATACTGCTATTTACAGAAGATCGTTGTTACACAAAGATACTTTGAAAAATTAAATAATTATTCGCAGAGGAAATCGAAGACACTGCATGACAATGAGGCGGGATAGCTGGACAAAGGAAGAGAGTATCCACTCAACCCGCAGCAATGAAAACTTGTGTTAGGCTGCACCCTACACAACTATGCACCTTCAGTATACCCTAAACCTTAATAAGTGAGACAATTCAAATGTTAAAAATTTAAAAATGACAAATCTTCAAATGTTACAAATAATCTGCTAACAGAACAGCCTAAGAATTGTTTTGATGTTTAGACCAAAAAGTCGCAAAAGGTATTATACTCTTCAGATTCCCATGTAAGATGTATTTGAGCTTGTGTTCCTGTTTATGCATAATTCTAAGACGTTAACATGCGCGAAGTTATGCTTGTAAATACCGTGAGGTCACCTAAAGTTTCAGTTGTGGAAATAAAGGTCTTAAAATTACAAGCTCAATGTAATAGCGTGATTCTCTCAATTGTATCAATGGGTTTTGAGCGCAATTTCATATTCCTATTCCTTTCAAATCTTGCAAGATTCAGTATCTCGCCAGTGTTATCACTTCTGTAAAATTTCAAACCAAACATGAGAGGTTTTAATTTCAAAAAACGTCATGTAAACTGTATCGTTCTTTATGTTTCAGAGATCCACTATATGCAGAGATTCACTATATGATTTTATTTACATTAACATTGCAATAACATCCAGCTGATCAGCTTTTATTGATCTAATTTGATCTTCCCAGAAAAATTACTCCGCTTGAAATTCAATCAAATTTTCTATTGTAGAACAGACCAGCTAGAATTCCCACAATGAAGGCACTTCAAGCAATACTGGCGGTGATCGCACTACTGAATCTTCTACTAATTCCAAGTCTCGAAGCTCAGAGTCTGACTCAGCTCTACAATTCCAGAGTAAGGTCGGCCCAAAGATATGAACGTCCGCTTGAACTCAGAGCTCCACAATGGATCAGAAACATACTACCCAAACATTGTGGAGTAGTCGTCACTTTGGAGAATGGTCAGCGCTGGTTGGTCCACAAGGGGAACGAATTTGGACAAGCGAGTCAAATAGTGGTCGTGAGTACCAGTCATATGGCATCCAATTGGAGTCTGAAACAGACGAAATCTGTTCGAAATTCAAGGGTCTCCGACTATGTGAGGGCTGGCGGAAAGAACTACAATGTGGCCCTTGACAACTGTATTCACGCGTGCAACAGAATGATGGGCCTGTCTTAGATTTTGCTTGTGCAACCAGTTTTATTGCAGCTGCTAATATGATGAGTAAAACTTTTATGGAAGATATGAACGTACGATGAAGCAAAATATAGCTAGCAGTAGCAAATGCCCAATATATAAAGTAAATAAACTTATTTGCTTAAAGTAAGCTTTTATGAAATTTAAGATTTAGGCCTATTGATTATAACTGGACAGTAAATTTAATTAATTTGCTTTTCCTACAATGTTTGACATTATTACAGAACTAGCCAAGCTTAATATTAGAATTTTTGTATCATGGAAGGTTTCTGAGCAAAATGCACTTATATAATTTAAAGACATAGAACAAATCGCATGTACTTGCATTATCAAATGAACAGAAATCAAAAGCCTTTTGTGTCTGATTTGAACTTCTAGTATCAATGTCCAACAGTAGTCAGCCAGGGTATTATGATTTCACTTGCCCTGATATCGTTTTTCCCATTTCGGCCATATCTTTGTTGAAATATCTCGCCATTTTCATCATTAACATCACCGAAATTGGCTTTTATGTGAATGATGCGAAAATGTATATTCACTTACGTATTACACTTCAACAACTTTAATGCCTTAAAGATCTTGTCAACCAACTGAGACGTAATTTGTTCCGTCGTTGTTTTCCACTTCATCAAAGTGATTGTCTTTTACGAATACGCTAATCTGTGAACCAACAAACATGCCTCTTCCCTGCCCAGTTATTTGAAATGTAAATGTAAATGTATAGGTTTTATGTGGGGACCGTATAGCCTCGACCCTGCTCATTTTGCAATGAATTTATTCGGTGAGATCCTTCGCCACCGCTGCCCGTTTGAATGGGCGCCATGCCAATTAAGGTCCCCGTGCACGGACCGTACCAGCCCGAGATTTAAATCTATGAAATAAGCCACGACCGGACGCAAAGCTGGGATCCTCTCGCACAGAGGCTCCTTGGCGTAAGCACCTAACGATGTAGCTAACTAGGCATTGAAGCCTTTGCCCCTTTGTTCAAGCCGCAACAAAGTTTATCATTAGTCCGAATTAGATGGAAAGAGATTGCACGAAAACCTTCTTGGAATCAATAATTAATTGGCTCGCGCAGGCTACAATGTTCTTTTGCCTCGTATCACAGTTTTGAGGAGTGGTCACTCCTTTTTGACAAAATGTCTTGTACAGTTGATTAACTTTAACATAGAACAGAGTAGTTACATGTAAACGTTTTTGTTATTCAATTCTATGCTGCTGCTGCTGCTGCTATATTATCGCATAGTCAAAGATGTCATCAGCTTCCAGCCTGGACCATTCCCCAGTTGGATCCTGCGATAGGTAAGCAGTACACTGGGCTGAACTGTCCAAATCCGGATCTCGGCCCAAATGGATCGCTGCATAATCCAGCGACGTGGAAGCCTTCTGCATCATATTAGGTACTTAGGCCCTATACTTCACTCTACACGTGGAGTGTGTGAAACCGGACAATAAAAGCAAAATAAAAGTGAGCGTTCGTCATAGTTGGCCTACATCTTGTAGGTAGCCATGTTCCCATTGCTTTGAGGGTTCCTAAAATGCGCTCTATGAAA
This sequence comes from Norana najaformis, assembly GCA_964023275.1. Taxonomy (NCBI): domain Eukaryota; kingdom Metazoa; phylum Annelida; class Clitellata; order Crassiclitellata; family Hormogastridae; genus Norana; species Norana najaformis. The sequence continues at coordinate 1,643,773 of OZ029924.1, forward strand.
GTTCGGATACATGCATACATACATACATACATACATACATGCATACATACATACATACACACATACACGCACATACATACATACATACATACATACATACGTACATACATACATACATAGCCAGGAACACAGGACGGATGGACGACAAAGACGGACGGATGGACGCAATTGTGTTAGATGGAGAAATTATCACAGACTTAGAGGGCCATCCATGGACAGATAAATACTGGATGCGATTTATGGTTTTAGACACGCGTGAAAAGGTATAGTACGTGGGGTCAATTGGATAGGGAACTTTGCTTCTTGACTTCATGTTTATTCTTTAATGTCGAAGTTGGCTGTGATAACCTTTGCGAGAGCATCTACTTTGGTAATAATATTTACAATTGTAAGGGGAAATTTCGTTATGAAAACTCCTCAAAGGTGCTCCAGACCTGATGAAAGAAGACCACAAACAAATAAAACGATCTTCAACAGATGGAGAAACAGAGGCAGGGGAAGGATAGAAAGGTTGCATGGGGGCTGTTCCAAAATGGGTGGGGCGACCATGGCAAAGCTACTATCTTGCAAGCGAAAAACGGGAAAGAGGAACAACCAGGTCACCGTGACTGTGTTCCAGAGCGAAGAGATCTTCGACCAGGAAGGCGTGGCACTAAAATACATGCTTAACTCAACAGATAAGCAGTCCTGGCCACTTTCGAATAAACTGGCGAACAGTGCAGTCATTTTGTCTCCCCAGAACTAGACCATGGAATAATTTTCGCAGTAGATGACTGCGCAAATTGTAAGCCTTACGTTCGTTGGCTTCATAGAGGCGTGAGTCTACCAGTCAGAAATCTTCCGCACACTTTCCAGAGGCCTTGCAGTCCAGCATGCTATCCCAGATATTCATAGGCCTCAACGGGATTAAGGGATTTTAACTCCTTATCTCCAAGAATAAGGAAGGGATACCTGCCCTGTGGTAATTTATGCCTACTCAGTAACAAACAACAAACTCGGTAGCAGGCCTGAACCAATAGTACGATTGAGGCTTTACCGATTCCTCAGTAATAAATAACTCGGTAAATCAGTATTACGGTTTACTGAGGTACAGGCAGAGGTAAACTTCAAGACTTGCTAGTACTGCGTGATCGGTGGGGTTAAACTGGGTAGTGACCCAATCAATCAAATATTTCTGAATATAAATATTTCCTTTAATATGTATGAAATAGAATTCGCAGTGGATAAAAAATTCAATTTAGTTGTACTTACTCAAAACATTGCCATTCTTTGCGTTCGACTAAAAAGTAATAAAATATATTTATGTTAATTGCAAATGGAAGTCAGCATCGCATTTAATCGTAAGAAGACAAAGCATACAAGAACCCACGCCAGTGAAAAACCATACAAATTCAATTTCTGCAACAAAGCATATGCTGTGAGGCGTCAACTGAAAGTTCATACAAGAACCCACACTGGTGAAAAACCATACAAATGTAGTTTATGCAACAAAGCATTTTCTCATAGAGGTAATCTGAACTATCATAAAAGAACCCATGCCACTGAAAACCATACAAATGCAATTTTTGCAACAAAGCATTTACTCTGAGGGATCATGTGAAATGTCATACAAGAACCCACACTGGAGAAAACCCGTACAAATGCATGTTGTGTCAGAGATCATTTGCACAGAGTAGCTCACTCAAACGGCATATGAAACTGCACGTTAAGGGAAAGCCAAACGAGTTTCAGTCACATGACAGTGAATATGTGCAGAGCGCTGTTCATAAATGCCACGTAAGAACCCACAGTAGAAAAACATATAAGTGTGATTTGTGTCACAGTCTTGTGTCGCATAAGAAACCGAGATGCCAATGCCATGGAAATCATTCACATCAGAGAATCTGCATATTGAGTGAAGATATCGAATGTGTGGTCGGAAAAGGGTTGTCAAGAATGGAAACTATGCGAGACCTTTCACCTGTGCAGAGTAATCTGCCGAGTCTAGATGTCATACTCTTCTTCTTCTTTTAGTGCTCTGCCGTCAGGCAGGTCCACATGTCCAATGACGCCACTCTTCTCTGTTGTTTGCTCTTCTCTTTAGCCCTTCATATCCATCTTCTAGCATCATCCAGTCCAGTATCATCTGTCGTGGTCTTCCGCGTGTCTTTTTCCCCTCCATTCTTCCCTCGATTATGTCTCTTACAATATTGTCTCCTCTTAGAACATGACCCATCCACTTCTTTTGTCGGTTTCTTATTGTCTCCAGTATAGTTCTTTTCTCCTCTACCATCTGTAGGACCTCCTCATTCGTCTTTTTTTCTGTCCAACTGATTTTCTCCATCCTTCTCCAGATCCACATTTCAAAGGCTTCTATTCTTTTGATGTCCTCCTTTCTCATTGTCCATGTCTCCGATCCGTATAGTACCACACTCCATATCAGTGTCTTGATCAGTCTCTTCTTTAGATTCTTATTTAGTCTTCCTCTTAACAGCTCGCTTCTCTTGTAGAAGGCATCCTTTCCCATTGCGATCCTCCTTTTTATCTCCACGTGGCATTTTGCGTCCTCTGTAATCGTGCTTCCCAGATAACAAAAGCTCTTTACCTGTTCTATTATATCCCCGTTCAGTGTAATCCTAACTGTTTCCGCCTCTCCTCTCCCTATTTTCATCACCTTTGTCTTCTTGATGTTGATCCTCATGTCATATTCCCTCGATATTCTGTCGAGCTGATCCATCATCTTTTGTAATCCCCTTTGGCTGCCGGCCATCATAGCTTGGTCATCCGCAAATCTCAGCGCCTTTACTAGTTTTCCACCTACCTTCACGCCCTCAGTCATTTCCTCCAGTGTTTCTCTTATGACTTCTTCTATGTATATATTGAATAGTATTGGTGAGAGTGGGCATGTCATACAGTTTTATGAAAATGACTCAACAATTTGTGCTAATATCAGCACTTTCACTCTGGGACATTATGGATGTGGACTCTGCAATGAAATGTTTGAAATCAAAAAGGAATTTATGGAACACTGTTACAAGCACTACTGCGATGCTCCCCAGAAAGACACATTCTCGAAGTATTTGAAATGCGCCTCATCGATTACTTTCTTTGATCAATCAAGACAAGAATGAGTCAAATTTCTTTTGACAGATGCCTGTAGTTAAAGCACTCATAGTTGTCAGCCGTCACTCTACATTTGTATTTTGACTTTTGCATATTTTAATATGTGAACGGAGAGCAGTTCTTTAAGCTAGTCCTGAAAAGCAGCTATTGTTATGAAGTGTTAGCGATTTCATATTTCTTGATTCAGATTTTTGTATTGATCACCATAATACTTTGTACAATTATAGTCAAACATATACTTTGTTGTCAATGTGCAGACCTAAAAAGAACAAAATGTTCCACTATGAAGGTCACCCTGTCAAGATCATAGATTACCGATAGGTGACAACATTTCCCTGTCAGATCAACAGTTAGTCTAGGAGTTACATGGAAATATAAGTGTAACTTGACCTGAGCATATATGCGGGCATATGGCCAGCCCTCTGCCTCGCCGCCTTTCCTTTCTGTTGACTGTACGGTCAGTATAATCATTATGGCTGAGTTCGCTAGGGGGCGCAAGTGTAACCGAAAAACAAATATCTGCCGTGGCGGGAATTTGAATTTGCACTGCTACTTCACAAGCAGTAAAAGAGCATATTTATCTGAATACTGTATTACTAGCCGTCAAGGTAAGCCGGCTGAAGTGAACTTGCAAGAAAGTCTCGGATGTTACTTTGATATATATATATATATATATATATATATATATATATATATATATATATATATATATATATATATATATATATATATATATATATATATATATATATATATATATATATATATATATATATATATATATATATATATATATATATATATATATATATATATATATATATATATATATATATATATATATATATATATATATATATATATATATATATATATATATATATATCTCAAAATGTACCCACTGAGAGTTTATGTTGAATCTGCAGCACCTACAAATGCTTGGGTTCAGCTGGACTCGGTCGACTGGAAAGGACTAATATCAATAGAAAGAACAAATTAGAACAGATTTCGTATTAATTATAATGGATTAAAACCACAATATGCTCAAAGCAGTGTCATCTTAACACTGGACTGGATAATTACCAAATTCCGTAGACTGTAAGCGAAAAGTGAAGTTTCTGTTCAATCGCTAGAGAACAGTCATGAAAGAATCCAACTTCTACCTATAGCATTTTCTTTTTATTTAACGCCATTTTCATGATCTCGGCAAAAACGATTCGTTACTACGGACCAATTTTCGGTAATTTGATGGTTTGGGTGAGATATATTAGTAACTTTCGCTTAATTCCCATTTAAGCATACGTTTTTGTGTTTAGATTACTGCAGGCCCAGATTAGTAATCTCATACCACTCTAACAATTTCAAACAGCATCCACCGTAGCCGTCCGACTGTCTGAGTGCCTGACTCCTGGATCTTGACCCTTTTGCCTATCGATTTTGTTTTGACTGAGCGCCTGTGAATAAGCTGGTTCCCGCGACTTAGCTTTCGTTGAGCGCTGTAGAAATCTCTAACAAAGGATGCAGTACTTTTGAAATGGCAGGCTGTTGACTGTTCCCAAAACACGTGAGGCTGGGGGTTGACTTTGGCATGGTGTTAAACCCTTCATGCAGACCCCCACGAAAATCCAACTGTTTCAAATGTTTGCTTTTTTATTTAAAAGTGCAATTTCCAGCTCCACACAGATCTATGCATGCATGCATACATATATGTAAGTATGTATCTAAATATTTATATCGCGATTGTTAGAGCCTCTTTAGTCTCAAAGGCCCGGGAACGCTGGAACCATGCTACCTTACAGATATAAAAATGTGAATAGTAAGTATTTTGGGTATAAAGCTGAAATGATTGTTCCAAGAAATGCTTAAAGTAATTAAACATGCATATGTATAAGTTGGGCATTGTTGATTGGGCTTGAATCACTGTATGTGACTGCTTTCATATGACAAATGCAGCAGAAGTACAGGTTTTGTCATGTCTTTTAATCTGTTGAAGATATAAAGATGCAAGCAACATTCGATGATGGAGACAAATGCTACAAATGTTCCTATTGTAAGAAATCATTTGCACAGCACTGCAATCTCAAACTACATGTAAGAACCCACACTGGAGAAAAGCCATACCAATGTGCAGTATGCAGCAAAGCATTTGCACAAAAGGGAAGTCTCAGATGTCATTTAAGAACACATACTGGAGAAAAACCATACGAATGCAATTTATGCCACAAAACATTTCCGCGGAAGGATCTTCTGGAATCCCACGCAAGAACACATACTGGAAGAAAACCTTATAAGTGCAATATATGTCTCAGAGCATTTAGACACAAGTGTAATCTGGAATGCCATATGAGAAGCCACACTGGAGAAAAACCATTCAGATGTGAATTATGTAACAAAGCGTTTGCACAGAAATGTAGTCTTAAACGCCATCTAAGAACCCACACTGGAGAAAAGCCATATAAGTGCAATTTATGTGACAGGGCATTTGCACAGTTGGGCCATCTGGAAGATCACACAAGATGCCACACTGGCGAAAAACCATACGAGTGCAATTTATGTCACAAAGCATTTGCACATAAGAATACTCTGGAAGTCCATACAAGAACCCACACTGGAGTAAAACCATACAAGTGTGATTCATGTAACAGAGCATTTGCGTATACGAGTCATCTGAAATGCCATAAAAGATCCCATAATGTGGAAAAACCATACAAATGCGGTATATGTCACAAAGCATTTTCCAAGGAAGATACTTTGGAAGTCCATACAAGAACCCACACTAGAATTAAACCATACAAGTGCGATTTCTGTGACAGAGCATTTCCATGTAGAAGTCTTCTTGAATGCCATAAAAGAACCCACACTGGAGAAAAACCATACAAGTGCAAGTCATGTGACAAAGCATTTGCAAAGAAGGATAGTCTGGAAATCCATACAAGAAGCCACACTGGAGAAAAGCCATTTAAGTGCGATTTATGTGACAGAGCATTTTCATATAGGAGTCATCTGGCATACCATAAAAGAACCCACACTGGAGTAAAACCATACAAGTGCACTTTGCGTTACACAACATTTGCAGAGAGGTGTAACATGGTACATCACGAAACAGCCCATGAGGAAGAGAAACCATACATTTGCCAGTTATGCCCCGAAAGATTTTCACGACTTAGTTATTTTTATACACATACAAAAATCCACAAAACAGAAAAACCAAGCAAACACAATATATGCCCCAAAGTTTCTGCACAGAATGGAGATCTGAAAAAGCACATGGGAACCCACAGTGGGGAAAAGTCATTGAAGTATGAATTAGATGATAGAGCATTCGCCCTTACTGATCATCAGAAATACCAAAAGAGAAACAACACTGGAGAGGAACTGAATAAGCATAAAAGCATTGTGTTGAGAATAACAGAGAGACGCCATGAAAGTAATTCAAATCAGAGATTCAGCCTATTTACTGAAGGTGACATCAGTGCTGAAGACAAGGAGTTCTCAACAACAGAAACTATGCAAGAACTTTCATGTAGGCAGAGTATGAAATTAAGTCCACGTGAAAGACAACTTTGTAGAGACCATTCCACACTTAGTGTTGATTTAATAAATCATTTCATTTGGAGACCTTATGGCTGTGGAATGTGTGATGAAATGTTTGAAGCTGAAAAGGAATTTAAGGAACATTGTTACAATCACTACTGTGATGCTCAACAAAAAGATACATTTCCTGCACTATTTAAACTACGCCTTCTGAATTACTTTCCTTGAAAACAGGAAACCAATTAAAATTCAAAAATTGATGGTTTATTTCTGTTGTTTTAACACAGATTATATTGTTAACATTTGACTTTGTGGTTACTGCCACAATAGAGTGCATCACGTTTATTGCTATACGTAGGCATATCAGATCCTTTTGAGTTTATCCAAACTGTATGTAATGTAATGTAATGAAAAATGTATAAAGTGCCACTTCGAGATAAACTCCTCAGAGGCGCCTCCACCCCTACAATCCAGCAGAAGCACTGGGAAATAAGGACTTCAAGCACTTGCGAAAAAGAGGAGGAGAGGCTAAGAAATTCCTGGCATAAGTCATTAGGAAGCCCATTCCAAAAAGTGGGACCAACCACAGCTAAACTTCTGTGATGGGCCGTAGCAAGCTTCGATGAAAAACATGTATCCGAGGGTCAGAGTTAGTCCGTCACAGATTTTGAATCATTTTTAAAATTTCAGACTACCTAATTGATAAAGCAGCAGGCATTTCACATTATCCGGCAGCTATACAACGATTCAGAAGGTTAATTATTCCACCTGTGACTATAATTATTCAGTGTTAATGTTGAATATACATGGCGTCTGTGACCAGGAAACAATGGAGTGTGAGGGGCCCTGCCGGTGGAGTTTTTCTTGGTATTTGAGCACCATTCAGCTACAGACTTTATTGTTTGGGTTTGCAAAGTCTAAATTTATTGAGATGTTTTAGCCCAGCAAACTGCACTATAAAGAGATTTTCAGAAAGTGGCATATAAATTCCATGAAATGTTTAGTGGCTTTTAAATGCAATATTTAAAGCCGAGCACTGAAAATAGTTTCTGTTCATGTACTTTCTATGCTGCAATTTAAAAATACAATTAAATTTACAGAAACAAACTGATGTGCTTACCATGGTATCAGACTTTAAGTACACTACACTAACACTTAAGTACATTACACTAACACTAAGTAAGTTACATTAACACTAGAGTACGTTAACTAACAACTGAGTACATTAGACTAACACGTAAGTACGTTATACTAATACCCAAAAAATGAAGTTACAGTGTCTGCACCTGATAATAACCATTTAATAAATGACATTGTGAATGACATAACTGGCGTAAATTTACACGGTTTATAATTGGAGTTAACTGTTTCCTGTTCAAGAAAGTTGAATAGAGAGGCTCTGTTAAGAGTTAAGTGACAAGGAGGTCCTTTGTGAAATGCTTCCTGGTTGAACTTACAGGCGTCGGCTCTTTACAACACACGAGCCGATGACATTTAGGCCTATCGATAGCAGGAGAAGCAGATTAAATGTAAATGTAACCGTAAACGTTTTTATAGCGACCATATGGCCTCAACCCTGCTCATTTTTCAATGAATTTATCGAGTGAGATTCTTCACCAACGCTCCCATATAGGGAGTTATCGAATAGGCTAGAATGAACAGAGAATAGATTTGGATAAAGATTACATTTTTCTGACATAAATCAAGAGTATGCCTCCAATACGAGTGGGCAAAGATACGTGCTGATTATGAGATAAAGATCAAGAAGATGATTATTAGTGATGGTATCAGGTATACAGTATTGTGAAGGTGTAGCCTATGTTAGGCCGTCGAGTTAGTAAACAAGACAGGGCATACATACATCAACATGAAAACATACAGGAAGTATGAGAATTTACCGAAGGAGGTAGGCTATATACGGTTCTCTGACTGGTGAAATCTGGTGAGCTCAATGAAGCGTAGTTGTCACGCTGTTTTCTATCACGAGTCATGAGCTAAAATCCAGCCGTGCGTGATGTCACCTTAGACAAACAGGACTAAACAAACTGAGCCTTATCCAGCTAGTTACATCAGGTTGCCTAGTGCCTGCATGAATAGTTTGCTCAGATTAGAGGGCGCCACGTTGTTTCTTTACCGAGTCGTGAGCTTAAACGCCATCCGCGTGCGATGAACAGAATGTGACGAGTGTCAACAACTTAAGAGCGTTATAAAACTATAAAAGTATGTGGATTTTGGGTGTGATTCGAATGGAAGAACCCGGCTAAAAAAGGCCTAAAAATTAGACCGCGCGGAGCTCAGAGGCGGTTTAAACATGTATGTATTCGGTGTTACCAACGAGAAGCCCAAACAGCGCTAAGTTCAATGAACCCTGTCCCGAAAGGAAAAATGATTAGAAACAGGCCTACTTTAAATCTGTGATATTGGGTACATCACGTGAGGGCAAAGTCTGGGCGGGCTCGTTGGAGAGCCCACAGCGGGATATTAAAATCCATAAAAGCTCTTCTGCTTGAATAAGGTTCCTCATGTAAAATACGTGCATGAATCATGGTAAACAGAAGTTACGGTCAAGTCAACGTCTTAAGGAGAACATAAAATAAAGCTGTGCGGATAGAAAACTACAGTCGAATGAAAGAAACCGAATGCTGTCAAAAAATACGTCGTTGGCGACAGATATTTCGAATTCATTGATTCCAAGCTGATTGTACGTATCAATTTAAAATTATTCTTGAAAACGAAATAAGAGAACTTCCTTGAACGCTTTGGTAGTTCATTATCATACGCTGCCTTGCTCGATTGCCTCTCTGCAAAGCTGTGCGTTAAAGACTTGTTCATAGTCTGTACCGTCTCTGGGAAGTTCTAACCTTCATACTCTGCATCGCTAATATTCAAGAGACTGGTTAATTCATAGAAGAATGTTTGCAGTAAATTTGCCAGGCAGCACACGCACGTCGGGACAGTGTTGGATAACATTTGGGTAACATTGTCCTAATCTGTGTATGTCTGTGATATATGATGATTTTATATCCGAAGATGATATTTGCAGTCTGAGCTTGCAATTAGTGGCTTATTACGTTCCCAGAAACAACAATAAGCTTAGGCCTACTAATCGGAAATCTGCTACTCGAGACCATGTTTACAAAATTAATGGGGACCAGGAGCTAATTATTAGAGACGGATGTGGCTGACATTGACTGATGAGCTGCGATAGAAAAGTAAATAGGAGCTATTGTTAGAAATAAATCCGTCTGAGATGTGGGCTTTTCCATCGCTCATGTGAGGGTTAGATAAGCGCTGCAGGAAAAAGCCAATATAAAGGTCCGTGCCTGCATGTTGAATGTGGGTATCGCGCTAATCAGACAGCAGGTGTATGTATTCTTGAAAAACATCAGGAGAAAGTTGAGTAGGGAGAAGTTGAGTAGAGAGAAACTTTGTATAGGCCTAGGCATATTGGTCCTAGTAGAACTGTGCCAAAACAGTTTAAAGTAAAGGGTTCTAAAGCAATTTTCAGCAGGACAGTTCAGCATAGGCACCAAAGATACAGTAATGAAAATTAAACCTAGAGTAGATATATATTTGATGTGATGTAGAGACTGCATGTCTGTTTAACTACTGAATCAACAGGTTTATGTAATAATAATTCGTTGACTTCTTTGGGATTTCTGCATCGACTGTCAATTTCTTATGGTTGGCATCGATTACAACCCGGACTCCAAGATGAAATACAAATATCAACCTGTCACAGTGCTTAAATGTAATTAATATTGTGTAATGTTATGTAAAACGTTAATCAATCAAAAATTTCCCAAACCAAATTTTTGTTTCTTTAGCATACCGTTGTTCGAAATGACTACCGCTTTGATCCTTGTCGTAGCCTTAGCAACGGTTGCCACTGGAGACATCACGGGCACTAATCCTCGCAATGGTGCATGTCTATGTTTCAGCGACAACTCAGTTAACATCCGATCCTCAGGTAAGAATCAAAGTCATCTCGTTCAGTGAGACCGTGATTTCAATGTTTTGATTTGTGGAGGGAAGTAAAATATGGTAATATATTTCCATTACGTAATTATTTCCAAGGGAACAGATTATTTATGTCCCTTCTACCTTAGCTTCAGCAGCATCAGGTGGAAGTTGCTATCGTGCCTCCTCATCCAAGTGTTTGTTTCTCTGCGCTCCGCTGGAAATATCTGCATACTAGGTGCTTCGTCAAGTCATGGATGCTAATGGGTTTCACATTAGGCAAAACCCAGTTAGCAGTCTTCTGTGCTAGTAGGACGTTGTACCATTTCAGAATGAAATGAAGTAGATTGTGAAATATTCCTCGAGCTATTACTGTGGGCTTGGATTAATTAAGTCATTTCCAAATAATTATTGGAGCGACCAGAATCCAATCTGGTACTCCTGTTGAACATCCTGTGTATCTGAGGTGACTACCCCTTTTAGAGGACTGATTTTCTGGAAATTGGCCAGATTACGGCTTGTTTTGGTGCTCCATCGGTTGATGCCTCGTGCATTAGATGCAGGAGCGATAAACGTTCCTGATTAATAATAATAATAATAATAATCTGTTGTTCGGGGTTCCTGATTAATAATAATAATAATAATAATAATAATAATAATCTGTTGTTCGGGGGTTGTGTGCTCAGCTTGCGGCCAACGAGTCATTGGATCAGCCAATTCGGGTCAGTGCTACAAGTACACTGGATCAAACACCCGATGTTCACTAAACAACAAGAACTACCAGTTCTTCCAAATCGACTATCTTGGAAATGTAAGGAAACGCAACCTTCAGATTGCTAATCTTGTTGGTGTTGTTGTTATCGATGATGATGATGATGATGATGATGATGACGACGACGACGATTATGACAACGATAATAAAAATAATAATAATAATAGTAATAGTAATAATAATAAAATGATGATGATCACGACGACGATAATGCAGCAGAGAAAAAGGAGGAAGAAAAGGAGATGTTTCTCAGTATTAGAAGTGTGAGGAGGAGGAGAAAGAGGAGGCGGAGGAGGAGGCGGAGAAGGAGGAGGAGGAGGAGGATTTATAGACGTATAACGATAATGGCTTGATAGAGAAAGTTTGAGTTGTTTATATGACTATACGTGTGATAATTATGCCCTTACCAGGAAGTATGATTGTACAAAGGAAACAATTAAAATGAAATAACCGATGTAATAGCTCTGCTGCAAGCGTTTTTTTCCGTTGCGTTATCAAGCGGGTAGACGGACAGACAGCAACAGTGAATGATGCTTGGAGTCATGGCGGTAATAAAATAAAAAAGCAGGATGAGCGTGGTTATTATGTATAAGATTTTTAAAATTATTTTTAACTGTAATGTAAGACCTCAGTTGACTTATGCAGCGCCATTACCTTTACCTTGACAAACGTGGCTTCAATCGCTAGAATCAGTCGAAATACAAGATAGAAAGGCACGACGAAACATTAAAGCGACAGTATGGGAGCCAAAAACCTCCCATATTTGCAAAAAGAGTTAATTTGAAAGGAGATAGCATCTAAGCTCTCGATGAGTTATCGAGTTTAGCAAATTAAACGAGAGCATGACAGTTTTTCTTTTGGAAGAACCCCGTCCCAATAGCATGGTCATTTTCAAAAAGGAATCTTATATGCTGCCTAATGGTCCACACGCAAAGAACTTCCTGCACTCAAGTCCTTATCGCAAATTCTACAGTCCGTCGATTCATTTGATTTCTAAAGCAAATGAAACCTCTAAATACGATACTGGGAGTCGTCAAGATGTCTCGAATAATTCGCTTTAAGAACTATCAGTGTATACTCTGCTATCTATCATTGGGAAGGTCTCTGCTATCTATCACTGGTCGACTTCATTGCTGGCAGGTTTTTTACCTTAAAATCTCACAATAATAAATCTCACCGGCTTGAAATAAAATACATTGATGACTATTCTATCAACAGCAAGGATGGGCTGCCGGAAACTACTTGAATCTTGGGTCTGATGCCAGTTGCGGTTCTCCAGAAGGTCAGTCATTCATTTACTTGATGAATTGCTGTAGTGCCGAAAAAGTATTTGCTGATCATCCAAATGAAAAACCACCAAAGCAATCACTCTGTAATCGTTATCCTTTAGCACATAAGGGCATGCGTATAATCTGACACCGCTGCTGAGTGCTGTCTATATTAATATGCGTAAACAAAGTTTTGTCAAAATTATTGTACAGCAATTCAACACATCGTGCTTTTTCCGACATCGGTCAGTCTTTCTGAAAGAATCAGACATGGAAAATCTAAACTGTTCCATTGGAAGTAAACGTATGTACGCTATAGTCAGAAAACCTTTTACCTTGTCTTAAGATACATCTTTTATTATCAACCAGTAAACCTTCTTTATGTTCTCTGCCTCTCGGCAGGTTCGTATGTCCAATGCCGCCATTTTTCTCTGTTCTGTGCCTCTCTCTTCAGTCCACTGTATCCCTCCTCTGTCATCATCCAGTCCAGCATCATTGTTCTTGGTCTGCCTCGTGTTCTCTTTCCTTCCATTCTTCCCTCGATGATGTCTTTTAATAGGGTGTCGCTTAACCAGTAAACCAAGTTTTGTTAATTCTGAGAGGTTCCTAAACGACACTAGAAGTCCATATACATACTATACATGGATGCATACTTGCATGCATGCATACATACATACACACACATGTACACATACGGTACGTACGCACATAGATACATGTACGCGCACAATCTTCTTTGTGTGACGTGAATTAACACAATTAGGGCATTGTTAGGTTCTTCAATTCAAGTAACATACTATTTGGTAATATTTGTTTTCAGGTAGTCCTGCAATAAATGGCAACGAGTACACGTGCCAACTGACCGATCAGGGCAGGCGTGTACATGAGTCGAGTTCCCACACTCCTTTCGATTGTGTTGATACAAGTTGCCGCAACACCTGTAAAGGAGGACAGTGCGTTGCTTATGTGAAATGCAGGTGCACGAGAAACGGCAAATATCCACCGGCTACAGAGGAATGGAGACCAGGACAGAAGCTGAAGGTATCAGTTTATCTCTCCATATTTCCTTTTGTCTTCATGTATCTCCGTCCTTTCAAATGTTGCTATCTATGTATTCATTCATCTATCCAGCTGTTAATCTATTGCCTATATATCTCTTATGTATTACTGATACTAATTTTAATTGTAATTAGCCTGTTGACTTCTGTCGCGCCAGTGTCTAATACACAAGGCACCAACCAATGGCGCACCAGAGCCGCAACTCCAGTCAGGACAATATCTAGAAGGTAGTCTTAGTAACTTTATGTTTAGATGACTTTATTTGAGCTACAGTTCTGCGTTTCACAATTGTTCAGTTTTTTAGAACTGTTAATTATGTATAGACAGCAAATGGGAAGTGCAACCGCAACATAGCACCTAATACAGCGATTGCTACGTTCACCTCGAGCGACAGATACTATGGACATGCAGCTGTTTTCATCAAGTGCAAAGATGATTACACGGTCCAGGTATGAAATGTCTTAATATTTCTTTTAGAAAGAAGCTGCAGCAAAGGCCTGATACCAAACAAAATATAATTATTAGAATAAACGTTGGTAGTACTAAATGGCTCAATTCTTAGTACTTTTTAAGAGCTCCAGATATTCAGAGTAGCAGTATTTGCACTATATATATGCATATATATATATGTATGTATATATATATACACAAATGCATACAGATATTTTGGGTATGTATGTGTGTGAGTCAATCTGTTCTCATAATCGATTCGCATAAAGAAGATTCCCATTTCTGAAAACTGAGGAGGTATATTCATATCTTGAGATGGTAAATCGCTTGGTCATCAGTTGTTATATGCCGGTATGTGCATGTATCATAATTTGTCTCATAGTAGGCCTATTGTCATTGATGAGAAATATATATCTAGGAAAAGTTTTTAACCTTCAAACTGATTTATTATCTGGTAGTATACTGTCATCTATGAAGCTGAGCTAATCGTAATTGTAATCGTAATTCCGAGATTTCTACAGCGGCCAACGAAAGCCACGTCGCGGAGACCAGCTTATTCGCAGGCACTCAGTCAAAACAAAATCGATAGGCAAAATGGTTCGGTTTCAGGTCAAGATCCAAAATTCAGACGGAGAAACAGGGTGGCAGCTGTGTGGGGTGGGTTTGGAATTGGAGAGGAGAAGAGATAAGAGGAAGAAGGGGTGTCAAGATAGGATCCGTGAAAGAGTAATGTTTTCAGTTTTCGGTGAAAGGCCGAATCAGAAATTGCAAGGCGTTGGAGTGTCGATGAGTTTGTATGTTGGGTCAGAAAACTGTCGCAGTTCTGGGGGGAGTTTATTCCAGAGTGGTGGGGCAGCTATGAGGTAAGATTATAAGAGAGTCGTCAACGGCCGTGTCATAAACAGTGGATACTACCAGCAATCTATGAGTTGTGATTGTTGATAGGTGTACGACCAATGGTGCAGTCGAAGCGTTGGCTATTCGACCTATGGCTCAACGCATGACTTCTTCAAACGCTTTGCCACAATAACAGGTCCTCGTGACGGTCCAAGCTCAATTCGCTGTCGAAGCGAAGTCTCTGGACCGTCATCTTGTCCGGCTTCAGTTCCCGGCTGCAAAAAATAGCCTAGGTGTCGTAGTGGAAAACCATGAAAGTGCCAAAGAATCTTTCCAAGGGTAACCTTCATCTAGGGATGCAAGAATATAAAATACATTTATGTTGAAGTTATCATTATTCAGAAGTTTGTCTGTTACTCTATGCGAACAATCGATGCAGTGGAATCTACATCCAAATATATGCTCACCTTCCCACAATATCGCTTATACACACTTTACTACGTATAGTCATACACAGTACCGAACCAACCGCTCAGATACACACGCGACCCCGTGACACACATACTTGGCTGCCCGACAGCACACCTAATGCACGCAGATTACCAGTAATTGCTATTTGAAATATATCAGACATTTGTGGAACTCATGAATTAGCTACATACGCTTATAATATTTTATTTTATATTATTCAGCATGGGCTATTTTAAACAATAAAAGTTTTTATGAAGCTGAAAGCTCTTGTTTGGTCTTTATGTCTGATTTATGTGATTCACTTTGCGGTGAGTAGGGCCTACCTCCTCTCGCACGTTCTGTTTAAAGATTGCAAGTTGAAAAGGCGTGTGATCTGATCGCATGTTCCACTTTTTTCTAATTCTCTCACCTCTCAACCTGGAAATCATCTGTAGATGCATGTATTCGTGTGATGGCAGTGTTTCCTCGACTCGCTCCCAATTTATTCTTAGCAACATATAGGTCAAAGACTCAAGGCGTCAATCGTAAACCGCAGTTCGGATTTGTACAAGTGCTAAGTATTGAAAATATTTTCGGGAAAATAGTTTCTGTGCAGGTACTTTCTATGCTGCAGTTTTAAAATATCACATGGGGCTCCACAGTGGGGAAAAGTCGTTGACGTATGAATTACGTGATGGAGCATTTGCCCTTAATGGTCATCTGAATTAACAATTTAAGAGAAACAACGCTTTAGAAGAACTCAATAAGTGTAAAAGCATTGTGTTGAGCCTGACAGACAGACATCATGAAAGCAATTCAAAAAGGAGATTCAGCATATTTACTGAAGTCAAAATTTACTGAAGTCAAAGAATTATCAGAAACAGAAACTATGCAAGAACTTTCAACTAGGCAGAGTATGAAACTAAGTCCACGTGAAAGACAGAGTTTGTAGATATCATTGCACACTTAATATCGATATAAATAATTCATTTGGAGACCTTATGGCTGTGGAATGTGTGATGAAATGTTTGAAACTGTTTCTTGCACTATTCATGGAACATTGTTACAATCACTACTGTGATGCACCACTAAAAGATACATTTCTTGCACTATTTAAACTGTGCCTTCTGAATTACTTTGCTTGAAAACAGATGAAAATTGAAAAGCTGATGGTTAATTTCTGTTATTGTAACAAAAATTGTATTATTAACATTGATTTTGTGGTTAAACATATAGAATGCATCACTTTTATTGCTCCCCATAGGCATATCAGACCATTTTGAGTTTATACAAAGAGTACCTAAGGGTCAGAGTTATTTCTTGTATCTGTAACAGATTTTGAATCGTTTTGAAAATTTCTAACTACTAAGTTGTTAAAGCATTAGCCATTTCACATTATCCGGCAGCTATACAACGATACAGAAGGTTAATTATTCCACTTGTGACTATAATTATTCAATGTTAATGTTGAATTTACATGGTGTCTGTGATTGGGAAACAATGGAGTGTGAGGGTCCCTGCCAGTGGAGAGTTTGTCTGGCTAGTTGAGCATCATTCCCCTACAAACTTTATTGTTTGCGTTTGTGAAGTCTAAATTTATTCAGATGTTTTAGCCCAGCAAACTGCACTATAAAGAGATTTTCAGAAAGTGGCATATAAATTCCATGAAATGTTTAGTGGCTTTTAAATGCAATATATAAAGCTGAGCATTGAAAATATTTTCATGTACTTTCTATGCTGCAATTTAAAAATACAATTAAATTTACAACAATAAATTGATGTGCCTACATTGTATCAGACTTTAAGTACACTACACTAACATTTAAGTACATTACACTAACACTTAAATAAGTTACATTAACACTAGAGTGCATTAGAATAACACATAAGTACGTTATACTAACACCCAAAAAGAAGTTACAGTGTCTGCACATGATAATAACCATTTACTAAATGACGTTGTGAATGACATAACTAGCGTAAATTTACATGGTTTATTATTGGAGTTAACTGTTTCCTGTGTTTAAGGAAAGTAACCAAAAAGGTGCATTTCAAATAGTTCAAGAAATGTATCTTTCTGGGGAGCATCAGAGTAGTGATGATAGGAGTGTTCCATAAATTCCTGTTCGATTTCAAACATTTCATTGCAGAGTCCACAGCCATAAGGTCTCAAATTGAAGTGATTAATATCAGCACTAACAGTTGCTTGACCTTCAGAAAGTTGTTTCTCATCGAAGCTTCCCTTCTCATTCTGACCAAGTGATAGGTTTCTCAAACTTTCTGTAGTTGGAAACTCTTTACCATCAACACAGTTGTCATCTTGAGTCAGAATCCTGAATCCCCCATTTACAGTACTTCCATGGCATTGGCATCTCCCAGTCGTATGTGATAGAACACTGTGACAAAATTCATAGCTGTGTAATGTTACTTCAGTATGGGTTGTTACATGGCGTTCCAAAGCATTTTTATTTTTATACACTTTCTTACATAATTCACACTTGTATGGCTTTTCCCTAGCATGCGTTTTCATGTGCCTTTTGAGTTCACCATTCCATCTAAATGCTTTGTGACATATGTTGCAATTGTACGGTTTTTCTCCAGTGTGGGTTCTTGTATGGCAGTTAAGACTACTCTTTTGTGCAAATCCTTTATGACATAAATTGCACTTGTATGGTTTTTCTCCAGTGTGGATCCTTGTATGGTCTACCAGATGGCCCTTCTGCCTAAATCGTTTGTCACATAAATTGCAAATGTATAATTTCTCTCCAGTGTGGGTCTTTATATGGCGCTTAAGAATATCCTTCTGTGCAAATACTTTATGACATAAATTGCACTTGTATGGTTTTTCTCCAGTGTGGGTTCTTGTATGGTATACCAGATGACTCTTCTGCCAAAAGCGTTGGTCACATAAACTGCAAATGTACAATTTGTCTCCACTGTGGGTCTTCATCTGGTGCTGAAGACTATAACTGTGTGTATATTTTTTCTCATAAAATTCACACTTGTATGTCTTTTCCCTGGCGTGCATTTTCATGTGCCTTTTGAGATTACCATTCCATCCAAATGCTTTTTGACATATATTGCAATTGTATGGTTTTTCTCCTGTGTGGGTTCTTGTATGGATGTCAAGACTTCTCCTCTGTGTAAATGATTTGTGACATATGTTGCACTTGAATGGTTTTTCTCCAGTGTGGATTCTTGTGTGGCAGTTAAGACTACTCTTTTGTGCAAATCCTTTATGACATAAATTACACTTGTATGGTTTTTCTCCAGTGTGGATCCTTGTATGGTCTACCAGATGGCCCTTCTGCCTAAATCGTTGGTCACATAAATTGCAAATGTATAATTTGTCTCCAGAGTGGGTCTTTATATGGCACTTAAGACTATAACTGTGTGTAAATTCTTTCTCACAAAATTCACACTTGTATGGCTTTTCCCTGGTGTGCGTTTTCATGTGCCTTTTTAGATCACCATTCCATCCAAATGCTTTGTGACACATGTTCCAAGTGTATGGTTTTTCTCCAGTGTGGGTTCTTGTATGGAATTCAAGACTTCTCCTCTGTGTAAATGATTTGTGACATATGTTGCACTTGAATGGTTTTTCTCCAGTGTGGGTTCTTGTGTGGGAGTTAAGACTACTCTTTTGTGCAAATGCTTTATGACATAAATTACACTTGTATGGTTTTTCTCCAGTGTGGATCCTTGTATGGTCTACCAGATGGCCCTTCTGCCTAAATCGTTTGTCACATAAATTGCAAATGTATAATTTGTCTCCAGAGTGGGTCCTTATATGGCTATTAAGACTACCCTTCTGTGCAAATACTTTGTGACATAAATTGCACTTGTATGGTTTTTCTCCAGTGTGGGTTCTTGTATGGTATACCAGATGACTCTTCTGCCAAAAGCGTTGGTCACATAAATTGCAAATGTATAATTTGTCTCCATTGTGGGCCCTTATATGACGCTTAAGACTACAACTGTGTGCAAATTCTTTCTCACAAAATTCACATTTGTACGGCTTTTCTGCAGTATGGTTTCTTAGATGGATTTTCAGACTGCATATATTTTGAAATGTTTTGTTACAGAATTCACATTTGTATCGTTTTTCTTTGTTGTCGATTCTTGCTTCCATCTTCAGATCTTCAATGCAGTCAAAAACATTACAAGGTAGTGTGCAGAAATACGGTTTCCTCTCTTTTGATAAGCTAGTACAGGATAAATGTTTAATTTATCCCTAGTGTCAAGAGTATTGTGTATGTCTTAATGTCTTAATCATACTCTCCACATTACAAAAAAAAGAAACATTATAAAGGTCAAAACCAGTTTGACTGCTCTCATTTAGATAAACTGCTTCATGTCCGAGCTGATGGAAAATAACACTTGTTTTCATGTAAAGGATATCTTTCATCTTGCAATCAAAGTTACGCCCTGCTTTAAGTTTAAATGTAAAACAATAAAAATTATTTAAATACATGAGCGACTGCATTGTATTATAAAAATTAGATGTCTTCGCTACCTATACCTGAGTGCATCTGCTTCAAGCTGTTATGCCTTATGTACAAATCACGTGCAATCATCTGTCATCCTACTTAAGATCTGTGGTTATAGACTGTATGTAAGCTTTGGTAGGAGTGGGATGAGAATACCAATCCTGGCCTACGGTAATCTAAACAAAAAATAAAATAATCTTGAATAATATGCACATGAAAAGGCGAATATAACTCACTTTATCATTATAATAAAGAAAATAGTAAAAAATCGTGTTTTTAGGATGATCAAAATGGCGTTAATGAAATACATATATGCTATAAGCAGACGTTGGACTATGCGATGTTTCTGTCCTCTAGCGACTAAACCACGTTTATATGCGATTAACGTGCGCGAGTCGAGGTGGTCGTAATCGTAATCCCAAGATTCCTACAGCGCCCAACGAAAGCCGCGCCGCGGGGACCAGCTTATTCACAGGCGCTCAGTCAAAACAAAATCGATAGGCAAAAGGGTTCGGTTCCGGGTCAAGATCCAAGAGTCAGGCAGAGAGACAGCGTGGCAGCTACGGTGGGTGATGTTTGGGGCTGGAGAGCAGAGGCAGATAAGAGGAAGAAGGGGTGTCAGGATATGATCTGTGGAAGAGGAATGTCATCGTGCTGGACCGCCAAACGAGAGGTATGGGATTCAAATCCATGCCAGGGTAGAAAGATATTTCGAAATGTTTGTTTCACTTGTGCTCTATCAAACTCATGTATATTGGGAGCAAACTGACTGTGAACATTTAGGAGATATCAGGCCGCGAGGAAGATGACTGGCCACTGTCTTCGTCGCTAGGATTTGATACTTTCCTGGTGGGCTGAAGGGACTATTCATAATTTGCAATAAAGACATTACAGCCAATATTTAATATTATCTTTTACCTTGGCAATTGTTGACTCTTAAAATATAATAATTTCTGGGTTTTCTATTAAACTGCAACGCGTTTGGTATGTAAACAACACTTTATACTTGCTAGTCGTCAGGAGCGCTGATGCTAGGCGGCGCTTCAAAACCTCACATATTGGTCCTTCTATTTATAATGGTCAACAGTCGTTAGTTATCAACCTCATTTATCCAGTTTTTATTCGTTGAGATAGTTTTTGTGAAATAGAATGTAAACGTGTAAAAATGTAGAACAGTTCTCGTTCATACAACGTCCAGCTAATACCTGCGGCATCAATTTGATTCTATATAGGCCTACGTTTGACATATTTAGTGTAGCCTACTTGATTTTGTATAGCGTCGTTTGACCTCGACCCTGTTCATTTGTCACTGAATCGTGTTAGATCCTTTACCACCGCTGCCCGTTGGAATAATGCCACGCCATTTACGATCCCCATGTGCGGATTTGTGCTGGTGTGTACTGGACAGTTTAAGTATTATTAGTAGTGTTTTATTGTTGTTATTATTGTTGCTGTTATTGCGGATGTTCTCGTCTTTATCGTTGTCGTCGTCTTTCTGATATGAGAATTTCGAAGACTTTTACACGTATTAGTTGTCATGTAATCGTGTACATGGATATTCAGCAGACGTACGTAAAAGTTGATTCATATTCACTGTTTTCATGGTTGTAACTTTCATACTCTTAACTCTGCAAAATATTGGCTGGAAATATAAGCTTAAAACAGACCTTTACGTGTATGCTAAAACGCGGTGTTATACACGTAACGAAAACTAAAACGAAAATGATTAGCAATTCGTTCACGAAAAAGAAATTGTGAACTGAAACTATATAAAAACGAAAATCATATGGTGTTGAACGAAATAAAAACGAGAATGAAAAAGAAATTTCGAACGAAGTTCAGTGAATCATAATGTATTAGCCTCCTTAGCGTTAACCCCGAGCGTTACTCGGGCCCAAAATTCTATGCAAAAACGGTTAACCCCGAGCGTGACTCGGGGTAATTAACATTCATATTATATGGCTCTCAGCCTATCGCAAACGTTATATATTTTAAATCTGACGTCACTTAGGCTAAGATAATATAATTAAGCACAGAAACAAGTGGAAGATATTTTTAGAATTGGGTCTTAAACATGAAAATCAACCAATCGAATCGGACATTTAAATCACGAATTTAAGTAACCCAAAATGGCGGCTTGTTGTGGCTTTACCTACGACGGCGAAATTCGGAAAATTCTTCCTGAATTTTTATCAGACGATGACAGTTTCGACTCATCTGACAATAAAATCTTGTATTTTGCTTCCAGTGAAGAAGATAAAGTGGCTTTGGCTAAAGAACATTTTGACATCGACTCCGAGTTCAGACGGCTTCCGATGCATGCAATGGGACAGTCAAACTGGGTCAGGCGGATGGCTAGGACGAGATATACTGGACTGAATAGGTATCATATTTTCCAGTTTCACCCCTAATTGTTCCATTTACACGTGTCTGTGGCAGACCAGTCCATGGTGCACCATTTTTAAAACTTTTTCTCACTGTTTTTACATAACAATTTTTTGATGTGCTAGATGAACAGACCAATCTGTATGCTCAGCAGAATAGATCAGGTGAACAGCAGGCAGGTAAACCCATGCATGTGTCATTTACAACTATAATTTTCACATGGTTGGGTGGACTTGGGTAATGAGAATGCTATTACCTGGTTGGCTGGTTTGGTAATAAAATAGTGGGGGTACATTTTCTGATGGGAAGAATGTTGCCATTTGCATTGCCTATGTTATCTGGAAAGAAACTTCCTCAAAGCATAAGCAGATTTGGCAGATTCCAGAAGAAAGTCTAGCACAAAGCATCAACACTTCAGATGGTAACTTGCCAAAGAACTAAACAGAAATTTCGGACGTGCTCGGCAACTGACTTTCCTGTTGTGCATCTTGTGGGCATGTTCCTCGCTTGTGCTGGCCGGCAGTGAGAGAGCTCACATCTGGATCAAGCTTATGGGTTGCTGCCATACTTGCATCTTATGTTCGGAAATTAAGATCACAACTCCCAACGGGCTCCCCTAAGAAGACTTAGTATAAATGAAAAGCATGCAAAGTTGCTTTGTGCCGAGTTGGATGCTTCCACATTTACCACGAGCAAAATAAAATGGTGGTTCCATGAACCAGTGCTGTATAAATAAGTAAGTGCCTGTGAGGTATAAAGAAGGTAAGCAGTATAGGACTGTTCAAATTTTCATTCTAAATTGTCCTCCTGGAACTATTCAGTCCAGTCTGTTGAGAAAGAGGAGTCGATCCAGGAAGCTACAGCCATCTTCAAGATGACCATCCACTGTCAATCCAGCACACTCAAGCATTTCTCAAATTGGCTCTTTTCAGAGTCACCAAATATTTGAAAAGGAAACATCAGTCCGTTTGCCAGAACTAAAACTAAAATGAAAAAGATTTGGAAAATAAAAATTGAACTAAAACTAAATTAATTGTGCTGGGAAAACTAAAATTAGATCTTGAACTAAAATGATCAGACCTGAACTAAATAAAAACTAGAATAAAAAAGATTTCCTGAACTGTAATAACACTGCTAAAAGGCATGCCTTTTTGAAGTGAATAAGTGCAAGTACATTTACTTTATAAGTAGCAGCTACAGGTTCATGCACAATCATTTGAATTCTATGTACATATTATAAATAAGCAGGATATGCATAAACGTTATGCACATTCTATCCCAGAAATATTGTTAATGTGTTTTATAATTTTGTCGCCAACAATAAATAAACGAGCAAATCTCTTAAATCAGTGTTGCACTGATTTCAGAAGGGGCCTAAGTCATGAGGGTCTTTGAGCTCCTTGTAACTTGGCATTAGAACTATTCAACACATTCTGCAAACATTGAGTGCGTCATTCTCGTGACAGCCCAACATTTTGCATGTTGTAGGGTGTCGGATTCACAATGACAATATCATCATCATTCATGGTCTTCCTTTTTCTTTGCTTTTATTCGTCCTTCAATGTTGATTTTAAATCTAGGAGTTCCTACTCGGCATATAGCCATAAAACATTAATTTATGGACAGTGGGTTTTCAATCGAAAGATTACTGTTTTACCTGCTGAGCAGTCTCTGTAATGACATTGGGCAGGTTATTTGTGCACCAGTATCTCTGTCACCAAGCAGTATAAATGTGGTGCCAGCATAACCTTGGAAGTAAATGACAAGTACAGATATGCGCTGGCCTTGGTACCAGGTCTATGGCATTTTTTCACTGCCCGCTCAAGGGCAGAAGAGCAGAAAATGTTTCACTACGTTGCACCATGGGACGTGAGAGATTCACTTACTTTAATTAACTTTTGCTTTTGCGTTCTCTTTAGACAGGCTAGAGTCCACCGTACCTGCTTATCGTGAATTGACCATCACCTTCAACAGCGTCATTATGAGCAGGGATTCAAAAACCCAAACATCACTGATACAGGTTGTCAAAAAGTTCCTGTGTACTTGGATATCTCGCCAGTAGTGAAGTTGCATCTATGAAAAAATATTAAGGGGAAAATGTACAAATGTAAATTCTGTAACAAATTTTTCCACAGAATTCTGAAAATCCATGTGAGAACTTACATTGAAGAAAAACGACACAGACTTATGTCAAAGGCGTTTGTACAGAAGATTCACCAGGAGTGCCACACAACAACCAACACTGGAGAAAGACCATACAAATGCATGGAAGAGTAGTCTCAGCTAAAAATCCAGCCGTGTGTGATGTCAACCAAGATAAACAGGACTAAACAATCTGGGCTACAGTAGTTGCATCAGGCCTAGCGCCTGCATGAATAAAGTTTACTCATGCTAGAGGGAGCCACGTTATTTCTTTATCGAGTCGTGAGCTTAAAAATCAGCAGCCTGCGACGTCGGCTTAGGACATATTGGCTTGAAAAGACAATAAGGGCGTAGATAGGTGTCTCCGGTGAAACGCCTGCGTGAGTCGTGATGCACAGAGTGTGACGATTGTCAACAGCTTAGGAGCTTTGTAAAAATATAAAACTGTGAATTTTGGGTGTGATTCGAATGGAAGAACCCAGTTGTAAAAAGGACCTAAAAGGTAGACCGTGCCGTGTGCAGAGGTGCTTTTAACATCGATGCATTCGGTGAAGAACATCGAGGGGCCCCAACGTAACAAAATACAAAACACGCAAAGTTCAGTGAACCTCGATCACGAAAGGAAAAATGACCAAAAATAGGCCTACTTTAAATATGACGCATTGGTTACGTCACCTGAGCCAGAGGGTGGGCGGCCCCCTAAGAGAGCTTACAGCGGGGTATGAAAAACCATAAAATTGCCTCTGGCTGAATTAGGTTCCTGGAGTAAAAAAATGCATGAATCATGGTAAAAAGATCAAGTCACGATCAAGTCAACATCTTAAGGAGGATATAAAATAAAGCTGTGCGGATCGCAACGACAATCGAATGAAAGAACCCGAATGATGTGTCTAAAAACACATTGTCGAACAAGAATTTGACGACAGATATTTCGAATTTATTGATTCCAAGCTGATGGTACGTATCAATTTTTCATCTTTATTCAAAATTTTTCTTGAAAACGACATAAGAGAACTTTTTAGAGCTGCGGTAATTCAGTATCAAACGCTGCCTTGCTTGATTGCTTCTATGCGAATTTTCATACTAGCTACCGAAAACTCCAAGATTTTGACTCATCTGTGAATTTTACTTACTAGTGTCTTTGCTTAGATAATTAGAAGTCTTCACTGAATTTTTTTTATTAATAGGCCTACTCAAGTGCTAGTTTCTAACAAATATAACTATACAGCAAATCTCAAACTAAACTCGAGGATTATAAGTCGAACCCCACAATGTCAATGCTACTTCATACAAAATATAGATGCTATAAATGAAACGAAATAGATAAATAAAATATATAATGTGAGATCATTGAACACAATGTTCTCTTATTCATAGTAAGGCAAAGGGTCGCACATCTGCGAAAACCATGTTGAGGAACACGGCTATGACCATATTTGTAGCAGACTACAACGCTCTGTTTTCCACTTCATCAAAGCGATTGTCTTTTACGAATACGCTAATCGGTGAACCAACAAACATGCCTCTTCCCTGCCCAGTTATTTTAAATGTAAATGTATAGGTTTTATGTGGCGACCGTATAGCCTCGACCCTGCTGATTTTGCAATGCATTTATTGAGTGAGATCCTTCGCCACTGCTGCCCGTTTGAATGGGCGCCGTGCCAATTAAGGTCCCCGTGCACGGACCGTACCAGCCAGAGATTTAAATCTCTGGAATAAGCCACGACCGGGACGCGAACCTGGGATCCTCACGCACTCCTTGGCGTACGCACTTAACGATGTAGCTAACTAGGCATTGAAGCCTTTGCCCCTTTGTTCAAGCCGCAACAAAGTTTATCATTAGTCCGAATTAGATGGAAAGAGATTGCACGAAAACCTTCTTGGGATCAACAATTGGCTTGCGCAGGCTGCAATGTTCTTTTGCCTCGTATCACAGTTTTGAGGAGTGGTCACTCCTTTTTGAAAAAATGTCTTGTACAGCTGATTAACTTTAACATAGAACAGAGTAGTTACATGTAAACGTTTTTGTTATTCAATTGTATGCTGCTGCTGCTATATTATCGCATAGTCAAAGATGTCATCAGCTTCCAGCCTGGATCATTCCCCAGTTGGATCCTGCGATAGGTACGCAGTACACTGGGCTGAACTGTCCAAATCCGGATCTCGGCCCAAATGGATCGCTGCATAATCCAGCGACGTGGAAGCCTTCTGCATCATATTAGGTAGTTAGGTCCTATACTTCACTCTACACGTGGAGTGTGTGAAACCGGACAATAAAAGCAAAATAAAAGTGAGCGTTCGTCATAGTTGGCCTAAATCTTGTAGGTAGCCATGTTCCCATTGCTTTGAGGGTTCCTAAAATGCGCTCTATGAAAGTTCGGATACATGCATGCATACATACATACATACATACATACATACACACATACACGCACATACATACAAAAAATTACTCCGCTTGAAATTCAATCAAATTTTCTATTGTAGAACGGACCAGCTAGAATTCCCACAATGAAGGCACTTAAAGCAGTACTGGCGGTGATCGCACTACTGAATCTTCTACTAATTCCAAGTCTCGAAGCTCAGAGTCTGACTCAGCTCTACAATTCCAGAGTAAGGTCGGCCCAAAGATATGAACGTCCGCTTGAACTCAGAGCTCCACAATGGATCAGAAACATACTACCCAAACATTGTGGAGTAGTCGTCACTTTGGAGAATGGTCAGCGCTGGTTGGTCCACAAGGGGAACGA
This sequence comes from Norana najaformis, assembly GCA_964023275.1. Lineage (NCBI taxonomy): Eukaryota > Metazoa > Annelida > Clitellata > Crassiclitellata > Hormogastridae > Norana > Norana najaformis. Next base: position 1,670,972 of record OZ029924.1, read on the forward strand.
ATTTGGACAAGCGAGTCAAACAGTGGTCGTGAGTACCAGTTATATGTCATCCAACTGGAGTCTGAAAAAGACGAAATCTGTTCGAAATTCAAAGGTCGCCGACTATGTGAGAGCTGGTGGAAAGGAATACAGTGTGTTGTTTGACAACTGTATTGACGCGTGCAACAGAATGATGGGCCTGTCTTAGATTTTGCTTGTGCTACCAGTTTTATTGCAGCTGCTAATATGATGGGTAAAACTTTTATGAAAGATATGAACGTACGATGAAGCAAAATATAGCTAGCAGTAGCAAATGCCTAATATATAAAGTAAATAAACTTATTTGCTTAAAGTAAGCTTTTATGAAATTTAAGATTTAGGCCTATTGATTATAACTGGACAGTAAATTTAATTAATTTGCTTTTCCTACAATGTTTGACATTATTACAGAAGTAGCCAAGCTTAATATTAGAATTTTTGTATCACGGAAGGTTTCTGAGCAAAATACACTTATACCATTCAAAGACATAGAACAAATCGCATGTACTTGCATTATCAAATGAACGGAAATCAAAAGCGTTTTGTGTCTGATTTGAACTTCTAGTATCAATGTCCAACAATAGTCAGCCAGGATATTATGATTTCACTTGACCTGATATCGTTTTCCCATTTCGGCCATATCTCTGGTGAAATATCTCGCCATTTTCATCTTTAACATCACCGAAATTGGCTTTGATGTGAATGATGCGAAATGTACATTCACTGACGTATTACACTTCAACAACTTTAATGTCTTAAAGATCTTGTCAACCAACTGAGACGTAATTTGGTGCGTCGTTGTTTTCCACTTCATCAAAGAGATTGTCTTTTACGAATACGCTAATATGTGAACCAACAAACATGCCTCTTCCATGCCCAGTTATTTTAAATGTAAATGTATAGGTTTTATGTGGCGACCGTATAGCTTCGACCCTGCTCATTTTGCAATGAATTTATTGGGTGAGATCCTTCGCCACTGCTGCCCGTTTGAATGGGCGCCGTGCCAATTAAGGTCCCCGTGCACGGACCGTACCAGCCAGAGATTTAAATCTCTGGAATAAGCCACGACCGGGACGCGAACCTGGGATCCTCACGCACAGAGGCTCCTTGGCGTACACACTTTACGATGTAGCTAACTAGGCATTGAAGCCTTTTCCCCTTTGTTCAAAAGCAAAACAGTTTATCATTAGTCCGAATTAGATGGAAAGAGATTGCACGAAAACCTTCTTGGGATCAACAATTGGCTTGCGCAGGCTACAATGTTCTTTTGCCTCGAATCACAGTTTTTGGTCACTCCTTTTTGACAAAATGCCTTGTACAGTTGATTAACTTTAACATAGAACAGAGTAGTTGTTATGAGAAATTCACTTTGTAAACGGCCGCACGTAAATACAGATTGTAATAACAGATAACGTAGCCAGATATTTTCATGCACGTATTTATAAACTTTCTCCCAACATCTTGTTTCTGGACCGTACAATGAGGCTTGTTGGCTCTTAACGCTGAGTGACCATTGGTGGAACGGGTGTGCCTCTTGGACATAGGGAATCTCTAGTAGCGATGCATTGTGGTTTAAGAAATTTAATGAATTTCCAACATTCTTGCCTGCTAATTGTTGGCATGAAGCGTGTTTGGTCTTTTGCTGTTCTTGTACCAGCAAAAGCTGAAAAACGTTTGCATTATAGTGAGCTAAAATAGAGCTACCACATTTTGTAAGTCCAGAATTGATCAACCAACACCTGGCTGATTTGTTTCTGTATTGAAACCTGGCTATTCGTTGAAGAATCATTTGTCCACTCTTAGTTATTTGATTGCTAAAATCAGTGACACCACTTCTGAAACTACGCATAACAAAAATTTCCGGGCCATCCAGTACTCAATTTAAAATCTGCGCATGTCAGCACAATGCATCATTACATCGGTGGTCGGTAAACTGTTTGCGCATTGTTTCCATCTTCTTCTAACTTTCTGTGGCTAAAATTACGCGACCCGAATGCTGCCAGCTCTATCAAGTATAAATTCGTAATGAAACGAAATAGATAAATAAAATATATAATGTGAGATCATTGAACACTATGTTCTCTTATTCTAGTAAGGCAAAGGGTCGCAGATCTGCGAAAATCATGTTGAGGAACACGGCTATGACCATATTTGTAGAAGACTACAACGCTTTTCGAGTGTTACTTGTTAACCCAATTGAAGCTCGTTTCTGTAATAGACAAACTTCCATTGGGAGCATGGTCCCGCATGATGTGTTTGAGAGCATGGTCCATGGATGGCCCGTTGTTTCTGATGGATTGGTACGACCTCCTTCCGGAACAATCATTCACGGAAAATACATGAAAACGCCATTCCACAAGAGACACCACAGACTCATTTAAATCGCGCTTGTTCTGATATTTCGGATAGCTTCGTTTTAGTCAATTTGAAGTGCGCCGTGTGCAGAATCTTTCCGCCAAAAGAACTAAATTCTTCATGGACAAGCAAGGCTTGTCTAATCCTCCTAGAGTCCGCTAATTCTCTGCTTCATCGCGTTTGTCTCTTGCTCTTTCTAGCAGCACATACTGGTGACTGAATACTGGCAATACAGTCTCTGTTTTGGTGCTACGATTCTTTCATGATTTTGCACAGGTAGCAGTGGGATAAAATCTGAATCAACAATCAAAACTGCATTTTGCCACAACTGTAAAGTAGTCGACACTACAGGACTATTCAGGATGGCTTGTAGACAAAGCACGGGCGACAACGGCATCACACCACGGAAAACATCTTCATCTGATGTGAGCTGAGTAGATTAAGCATCCATGCCAAGAAGGATCGACGACAACACTGGAGGGGGAAGTGCGCCATTGGCCTTAGGAGATAGACGGCCCTGAGTTACATAAGCCTACAGTATTAGATACACGTATTGTACCATAAGTATTTCCTCTACATTTCTTGATGCCACTGTTTGTGTATGAATCGTTGGAACTAAGCAAGATTTCGTTAATTACGGATTGTACTCTTGTAGGCCTGCGTATTGAATCCGCTTGAAATTATATTGAATTTTCTTTTTGTAGAGCAGACCAGCTAGGCTTCCAACAATGAAGACACTTGAAAGAATACTGGCGGTGATTGCGCTCTTGAATCTTCTAATTATTCCAGGTCTCGTTACTCGTTCGCACAAAAAGACAACCTTATAACTTGACTCCGCTGCACGCAGAGCGCTATCTCTCGCAATATCTGTAAACAAATTCTTTTGAAAATTGTCTATTATGTACATTGGTTCAACACATTATGCTTTTTCCGGCACTGATGTGTAATCTGACATGGAAAATATGAACTGTTCCGTCAGGAGTAAAAGTATATAGCTAAGAAAAACCGTTTAGTGTGTGTTAAATAGTATATTTTCTCCTTGCCTAACATAGGTTCCTAAAAGACACTCTATAATGGCTCAGGTACATATGTACTTACTTTGCAACAGATATTTTAGTATACTTGCATATTCTTCTTTGTGTGACGTGTGTTAACATGAAATGATTTAACTGGGTTCCCTTACAGTCTGTTTCAAGGGAGGTCATGTTTTGTAACATTTGTTTTCAGGTATTTATGCTGGAAATGACAACGAGTACACGTGCCAAGTGACCGATCGGGGCAGGCGTGTCCATGAGTCGAGTTCTCGTACTTCATACGATTGTGTTGATAGAAGTTGCCGCAACACCTGTAAAGGAGGTCAGTGCGTTGCTTATGTGAAATGCAGGTGCACGAGAAACGGCAAATATCCACCGGCTACAGGGCAATGGAGACCAGGACGGAAGCTGAAGGTATCAGTTTAACTCTCCATATATCCGTTTGTCTGTATGTCTTTCGTCCATTCAAATGTCGCTATCGATGTATACATTCATCCATTCAGCTATTAAGCTATTCAGCTGTTCTTATGTCTTTTCCGTATAACTAACCTAAGTAAATTTATGTTAAAATGAGTTTATTTGAGCTGCAGTTCTGCATTTCATAACAGCTCCATTTTTTTTCTGCTACTTATGTACAGAGACCAGATGGGAAGTGCAACCGCAACATAGCACCTAACACAGCGATTGCTACATTCGACTCGAGCGACAGATATGCTGGACATATACATACAGCTGTTTTCATCAAGTGCAAAGATGATTACACGGTCCAGGTATAACATTTCTTCGAATTTCTTTTAGAAAGAAGGTGCAACGAAGACCTGAATCCAAACAAAATATAATTATTAAAATAAACGTTGGTAGTGCTAAATACCTTAATTCTTGGTACTTTAAGAGCTCCAGATATTCAGATTAGCGGCATGTGCACTATATACACACACACACATATTTTGTGTGTGTGAGTCCATATGTTATCGTAATCGGTTTGCTTAAATACAGACGATCCCCATTTCTGAAAACTGAGGAGGTATATTCATGTCTTGAGATGGTCATCGCTTGGCCATCAGTTGAGATCGGTCTTGAAGTCTCCGAGCATTATAATTATGGACTAAGGATGGTGTATAGAATATACAGACCTCCAAATTGGTTGTGCCTTAAGGTTCAACTTCCGCTGGTTTATGCATGCATCATAGTTTGTCTCACAGTATTGCCATCATTGAGAAATATAAATCTAGTTAACGTTTTTAACCTCCAAACTGATATTTATTTATCTGGTAGTATATTGTCATCTGTGAAGTTGGAGTAAGATTATAAGGGAGTCGTCAACGGCCCTGTAATATTACAGTGGCTAATACTAGCAATCTATGTCACCATTTCCTATTCTAGGCCTACAGATTGAGGTGTGATTGTTGATAGGTGTACGACCAATATTGTGGTAAAAGCGTTGGTTATTCGACCTACCGCTCAACGCATGACTTCTTCAAAAGCTTTGCCACAATAACAAGTCCTAGTGACGGCCCAAGCTCCCTTCGCTGTCGAAGCGAAGTCTCTGGTCCGTCATCTTGTCCGGCTTCCGTTTCAAAGTGCAAGAAATAGACCTAGGTGACCTTCATCTGCGTAGGGACGCAAGAATATAAAATATTTATGCAAAAGTTATCATTATTCAGAAGTTTGTCTGATACTGTATGCGAGCAATCGATGCAAGGGCATCTACGTCCAAGGACGAGCTCACCTCCCCACCTTATACACACTTATACACACTTCACTATAGTCATACACAGCACATACACAGCATAACACCAACTCGTCAGACACAAAAGCGACTCCATGGCACACACAAACACGTGACTGCCCGACAGCACACATAGTGCACGCAGATTACCAGTGTTTGCTATTTAAAACATATCAGACATTTGTGGAACTCATGATTTAGCTACATCCGCTTATAGTGTTTTATTTTATATTATTCAGCATAGGTTACTTCAAACAATAAAAGTTTTGTATGAAGTCGAAAAGTCTTGTTTGTTCTTTATATCTGATTTATATATGTCACTTGTCGATGAGTCGTGGGGCACGGTAGCATGTTGGAGAGAGCGCTCGGCTTGTAACGCGGAGAGTACGGGTTCGAGTCTCCTCCGAGACGGTTACTGTGTAGGGACCTTGAGCAAGTCCTTAACTCACAATTTCTCGGCGCCATCGATTGATGCTAAGTCATTAGATAGTGGCGCCTAATAAATGCAGAACTAATGAGTGCCTCTCGCACGTTCTCTATAAAGATTGCAAGTTGAAAAGTCTTGTGTGATCCGAATAATTCAGTTGGCAGTAGGCGCCTCTCGCGCAGGGGCCCGGGAGCCATGGTGCCAAAGACGCCGATGCTCACACAAGTTTTGGCTATGTGACGCTGAGGCATTCCTCCATCTCTCCCAAGCTTTCGTTCTAAATGAGAGACTCTATATAGCGGGATCCGACCTCTGCTGATGTAGGAACATGATTGGCAGCGTGAAGTCCGATAGATCGACAAAATCGATAAGTGTATTTCATATAAATTTTCTTCTACAGCTGAGAAAAACTAAGGAGTATTATTAAACCTACAGACTAGAAATTAATTATTTGGAAACGCACTGAAAAGAATCTTTCAACTCTTTCTGTCACTTCTAAGCAAAAGTGCAGTTTTCAATAAAGGAAATCACAGCCAAGTTGTGATTAGGCCTACTGGAATGGCAAAATACATGTAGTGTTAAAACTATTGCATTGAAAGATGCGGCGGTAAATTTTAGTTTGTGACTAAAATCTCTGCCTAATAACTATTAGCCCACTGAAGAAGTTAAAGCAGCTTTCTAATTTACAATGGATTGCCCCAAATCAGAAAACCTTGTTTGAAGCGCTGTCATCTTCAGCCCAACCAGGACATTTAGTGAATTTTCATACATTCATTGAATAGATATAATAACGTTGTGATTAATCGCTAGAGGACAGGGGTATAAAATCCAACTTCTAATCGTAGCATTTAGATTTTAGTAAACGCCATTTTACGAGGTTCATGAGGCAAAACATCCTTTCCATTATGTAGCTGGTTAAGGTGAGTTATATTCGCCTCAGTAATTAATTTACCAGTTAAGCATATGCACAGTGTATAGACACACTGTGTTTGCTTATGTTTTATTTAAATAACAACTTGAATAGGTGTAAGAAAAGTATAGTCTTCGGCGCCATACGGTCGCTATATATAACTGTTTACATTTATTTTACATTTAATCGTGATCGCAAACTCGAGCTTTCTACAGCGTCCAACGAAAGCTAAGTCGCTGGAACCAGCTTATTCAAGGCGCTCAGCCAAAACAAAATCGATAGACAGAAAAACCAGATTCGGTTTCAGGTCAAGGTCCAAAGTCAGGCAGGAAGCAGTAATTCGGCTACGGTGGATGGTGCTTCAAATTGGATGGGCAAGATAGATAATATGAAGAAGAATAAATAAATGTGATAAATGTTATCAGAAATAAATATATCAAATTTGGCGAAAATTGTGCGTCACGCATTGAAGCTGCTAGCGGAGAACGATTTGATGAAGACTATTTCACTTCAGTTAATGAAATCTCTGAATGTTACTCTGTCAGTGGCAGACGCTTAACCAGAAGCTTCTAAATGGTGCAAGTGGATCCTCTTTGCTGCTTCAACCTTGCTTGGGCCACAGGCAGAAACTTCCATCTATTTCTGATGGATCGCATTCTTTAGAGCGTATCTTAAATTGTGTAGTATTTTTTTGACAGTGATGAAGATATGAAGATGCATGCAAGAATTTCTAACCTGGAAAAACGATACAAATGTGACATTTGTAACAAAATGTTTGCACAGAGTAGTGATCTCAAAATCCATGTAAGAACCTACACTGGAGAAAAACCATACCAATGCCTTTTGTGTCTTAAAGAATTTGCACGTAAGGATCACCTGGATGGCCATAAAAGAACCCACACTGGAGAAAAACCGTACAAGTGCAGCTCGTGTCACAAAGCATTTGCACGTAAAGATCATCTCGCAGGTCACACACGAACCCACACTGGAGAAAAACCATACAAATGTGATTTATGTCACAAAGCATTTGCATACAAGGTTAACCAGGAAAACCATACAAGAACCCACAATGGCGAAAAACGATACAAGTGCAATTTGTGTTACAAATCATTTACACGGAGTGAAACTCTGGAATACCATACAAGAAACCACACTGGAGAAAAACACTACAAGTGCAATTTTTGTCACAAAACATTTGCAGGAAAACATCATCTAGATAGCCATAAAAGAACCCACACAGGGGAAAACCATGCAGGAAGAACTTATGTCACAAAGCTTTTGCAGAGAAAGTTCAGCTGGAGCACCAAACCAAAACCCTCAGTTTAGAAAAACCATACAAGTGCAATCTATGTCTCAAAACATTTGCACAAAAGCGCAGTCTGGAACACCACACAAGAACCCACACTGGAGAAAAACCATACGAGTGCAATTTATGTCACAAAGCATTTACGGAGAAGCATCATCTGGATAACCATACAAGAATGCACACTGGAAGAAAGCCTTACAAATGTGAATTATGTAACAAGGGATTTTTATACAGTGCAAGTCTTACTTATCATGCAACAGCCCACACTGGGGAAAAACCATACAAATGCAACGAATGTAACAAAGCATTTGTAACTGCTGGCAATCTAAAAATACACTGTAGAAGAATCCATGGAGAAAAGAATGTTTACGTATGTTATTTATGTAACGTGGCATTTGCACTGGGTTGTCAGCTGAAGAACCACTTAAGATTACACACAAGTGAAATGGATATGCAGTTAAGAACTAGTTCTCAGTACATGGAAAATCTTGACCTGCCTACACATCCGATAAGCACCTTAAGCGCGACTGTGGCAGAGAGATGTCAAGGAAGCAATTGGCATAAGATATTCAGCTTATCAACTGAAGCTGGCGAATATGTTGACAGAAAGGAGTTCTCAGTATCTGTGCCAGGCCTTTCACCTATGGAGACTAAGTTAGCAAGTCCAGACGTAGAAAGACGTTTTGGAAATCTACCCATGTCTTGTCCTTATGAAAATAATTTTATAGTGAGACAATATGGTTGTGGAATCTGCAATGAAATGTTTGACATGGGAAAGGAATACATGGAACACTGTTGTAATCACAGTGATACTCCACAGGAAGACACATTTACTGACCTATTTGAAACATGCCTTTGTTGCTTTCCTTGATTCAAAAAAAAACATATTAATGGACAATTTCAGAGTTAGATTTTGAGTGGCTAACTATAATCGATTTGCCTTCCCTCAGCAGACAAGTGCAGATAAGAATAAGTCATCTCTGACGTCACAAGATCGTTTCGCTAACGAACGCCCAACGCTTGGTACTCTCCCACCAATCACAAGCGGACATAGTGAAGTTTTGATTGATTTTAAGCCTACTGTTGGAGGTTTTTACGTTTAGACAATTGAATATTTGAGTAAGTTTATACAGTATCTATCTACCTGTCTGTCTGTCTGTCCGTCCGTCCGTCCGTCCGTCCATCCATCCTTTCATTCATAAAATAGTGCGTTCCTGGTAGAAGACATTTTAGCAACTGAGAAGAATGCGTGGTTTAGTAAAACGACGCTATAATATGCAAAATTGTACAATTGTACTTGTATTTTGCTTCCAGTGAAGAAGATAAAGTGGCTTTGGCTAAAGAACATTTTGACATCGACTCCGAGTTCAGACGGCTTCCGATGCATGCAATGGGACAGTCAAACTGGGTCAGGCGGATGGCTAGGGCGAGATATACTGGACTGAATAGGTACCATATTTTCCAGTTTCACCCCTAACTGTTCCATTTACCCATGTCTGTGGCAGACCAGTCCATGGTGCACCATTTTTAAAACTTGTTCTCACTGTTTTTACATAACAATTTTTTGATGTGCTAGATGAACAGACCAATCTGTATACTCAGCAGAATAGATCAGGTGAACAGCAGGCAGGTAAACCCATGCATGTGTCATTTACAACTATAATTTTCACATGGTTGGGTGGACTTGGGTAATCAGAATGCTATTACCTGGTTGGCTGGTTTGGTAATAAAATAGTGGGGGTACATTTTCTGATGGGAAGAATGTTGCCATTTGCATTGCCTATGTTATCTGGAAAGAAACTTCCCCAAAAGCATAAGCAGATTTGGCAGATTCCAGAAGAAAGTCTATCACAAAGCATCAACACTTCAGATGGTAACTTGCCAAAGAACTAAACAGAAATTTTGGACGTGCTCGGCAACTGACTTCCCTGTTGTGCATCTTGTGGGCATGTTCCTCGCTCCTGCTGGCCGGCAGTGAGAGAGGTCACATCTGGATCAAGCTTATGGGTTGCTGCCATACTTGCATCTTATGTTCATAAATTAAGATCACAACTCCCAACGGGCTCCCCTAAGAAGACTTAGTATAAATGAAAAGCATGCAAAGTTGCTTTGTGCCGAGTTGGATGCTTCCACATTTACCACGAGCAAAATAAAATGGTGGTTCCATGAACCAGTGCTGTATAAATAAGTAAGTGCCTGTCAGATATAAAGAAGGTAAGCAGTATAGGCTGTTCAAATTTTCATTCTACATTGTCCTCCTAGAACTATTTAGTCCAGCCTGTTGAGAAAGAGGAGTCGATCCAGGAAGCTACAGCCATCTTCAAGATGACCATCCACTGTCAATCCAGCAAACTCAAGCAATTCTCAAATTGGCTCTTTTCAGAGTCACCAAATATTTGAAAAGGAAACATCAGTCTGTTTGCCTGACTGTGTGCCTAGCTTGTTGTAATGTTTCTGTTGTTACTCTGTTGTTGAACTTGTGTTTTTGATGTTGTGGTTGTATTGCTGTGGTTGTATTGGGAGGTGGTGGGGTGGGTAGGCAACCCCAAAATTTTATTTCAAAACTGGACAAAAGGATTGAAAGAGGAGATTAAATGCTACGTGGAATGGATTTTTTCATTATGTGGTCTTCTAACTGCTGGTAGGGGGAACAGGATGTTGAAATCACTAGAGATGAATGCATTTCTAAAACTAAATTGCAGCATTTTGAAATAGACAACAATGTTTAGATTACTTCATTGGACTTACCTTGTTTTAAGAAATACATGTAGAACTGAAACTAGAACTAAAACTAAAACTTAAATCATTTTTATAGCAGAACTAAAACTAAAATGAAAAAGATTTGGAAAATAAAAATTGAACTAAAACTAAATTAATTGTGCTGGGAAAAATAAAATTAGATCTTGAACTAAAATGATCAGACCTGAACTAAATAAAAACTAGAATAAAAAAAATTTCCTGAACTGTAATAACACTGCTAAAAGGCATGCCTTTTTGAAGTGATTAAGTGCAAGTACATTTACTTTATAAGTAGCAGCTACAGGTTCATGCACAATCATTTGAATGCTATGTACATATTATAAATAAGCAGGATATGCATAAACGTAAGTCTGCACATTCTATCCCAGAAATATTGTTAATGTGTTTTATAATTTTGTCGCCAACAATAAATAAACGAGCAAATCTCTTAAATCAGTGTTGCACTGATTTCAGAAGAGGCCTAAGTTATGAGGGTCTCTTTGAGCTCCTTGTAACTTGGCATTAGAACTATTCAATACATTCTGCAAACATTGAGTGCGTCATTCTCGTGACAGCCCAACATTTTGCATGTTGTAGGGTGTCGGATTCACAATGACAATATCATCATCATTCATGGTCTTCCTTTTTCTTTGCTTTCATTCGTCCTTCAATGTTGATTTTAAATCTAGGAGTTCCTACTCGGCATATAGCCATAAAGCATTAATTTATGCACAGTGGGTTTTCAATCGAAAGGTTACTGTTTCTTACCTTTTTGTGCACCAGTATCTCTGTCACCAAGCAGTATAAATGTGGTGCCAGCATAACCTTGGAAGTAAATGACAAGTACTGATATGCGCTGGCCTTGGTACCAGGTCTATGGCATTTTTTCACTGCCCGCTCAAGGGCAGAAGAGCAGAAAATGTTTCACTACGTTGCACCATGGGACGTGAGAGATTCACTTACTTTAATTAACTTTTGGTTTTGCGTTCTCTTTAGACAGGCTAGAGTCCACCGTACCTGCTTATCGTGAATTGACCATCACCTTCAACAGCGTCATTATGAGCAGGGATTCAAAAACCCAAACATCACTGATACAGGTTGTCAAAAAATTCCTGTGTACTTGGATATCTCACCAGTAGTGAAGTTGCATCTATGAAAAAAATATTAAGGGGAAAATGTACAAATGTAAATTCTGTAACAAATTTTTCCACAGAATTCTGAAAATCCATGTGAGAACTTACATTGAAGAAAAACGACACAGACTTATGTCAAAGGCATTTGTACAGAAGATTCACCAGGAGTGCCACACAACAACCAACACTGGAGAAAGACCATACAAATGCATGGAAGAGTAGTCTGAGCTAAAAATCCAGCAGTGTGTGATGTCACCCAAGATAAACAGGACTAAACAATCTGGGCTGGTTGCATCAGGCCTAGTGCCTGCATGAATAAAGTTTACTCAGGGTAGAGGGAGCCACGTTATTTCTTTATCGAGTCGTGAGCTTAAAAATCAGCTGCCTGCGACGTCGGCTTGGGAAATATTGGCTTGAAAAGACAATAAGGGCGTAGATAGGTGTCTCCGGTGAAACGCCTGCGTGAATCATGATGCACAGAGTGTGACGATTGTCAACCATCGATGCATTCGGTGACGTGTTCAAACATCGATGCAGGGGCCAGGGGACCCAACGTAACAAAATACAAAACACGCAAAGTTCAGTGAACCTCGATCACGAAAGGAAAAATGACCAAAAATAGGCCTACTTTAAATATGACGCATTGGTTACATCACCTGAGCCAGAGGGTGGGGGCCCCCTAAGAGAGCTTACAGCGGGGTATGAAAAACCATAAAATTGCCTCTGGCTGAATTAGGTTCCTCGTGTAAAATCCTGCATGAATCATGGTAAACAGAAGTCACGATCAAGTCAACATCTTAAGGAGGATATAAAATAAAGCTGTGCGGATCGCAACGACAATCGAATGAAAGAACCCGAATGCTGTGTCTAAAAACACATTGTTGAACAAGAATTTGACGACAGATATTTCGAATTTATTGATTCCAAGCTGATTGTACGTATCAATTTTTCATCTTTATTCAAAATTTTTCTTGAAAACGAAATAAGAGAACTTTTTAGAGCTGCGGTAATTCAGTATCAAACGCTGCCTTGCTTGATTGCTTCTATGCGAATTTTCATACTAGATTCTTCAGCTACCCAAAACTCCAAGATTTTGACTCATCAGTGAATTTTACTTACTAGTGTGTTAGCGTGCTAAAATCAGTGACACCACTTCTGAAACTACGCATAACAAAAATTTCCGGGCCATCCAGTACTCAATTTAAAAGCTACGCATGTCAGCACAATGCATCATTACATCGGTGGTCGGTAAACGGTTTGCGCATTGTTTCCATCTTCTTCTAACCTTCTGTGGCTAAAATTACGCGACCCGAATGCTGCCAGATCTATCAAGTAATCGTAATCGTAATCGTAATCTCGAGATTTCTACAGCGCTCAACGAAAGCTAAGTCGCGGGAACCAGCTTATTCACAGGCGCTCAGTCAAAACAAAATCGATAGGCAAAAGGGTCAAGATCCAGGAGTCAGGCACTCAGACAGTCGGACGGCTACGGTGGATGCTGTTTTAAACTGAAGCGAGAAGAGAGACAAGAGGAAGAGGAAGAATCAGGATAAGATTTCTGGAAAAGAAGTGTTTTCAGTCTTGAGTGAAAGACCTGCGCAGAAACTGAAAGAGGTGAAGTGTTGGTGAGTTCGTATGATTGACCAGACAACTGTCGCAATTCTGGCGGGAGTTTATTCCAAAGGGGTGGGGCAGCTATGGCTATGGAGCGATTTCCAAATTTTAAGGATGAGGTGACGGGAGGGCGAAGAAGTGTTAGGACAGATGAGGAGCGGGTTGAACGGAGTGGTTGGATAGTAAATAATTGACGAAGATAGGAGGGTTGGGAGGATTGAAGTGTGTTGTAGGTGAGGGATAAGACTTTGTACTCTATTCGTTCTGGTATTTTAAGCCAGTGCAGTGATTTGAGAACAGGGGTGATGTGATGGTATTTGGGGGTTTTGGTGACAGCACGTGCGAGAGCATTCTGGATAGCTTGTAGGCGATTTATCTGGGTTGTGTCAATATTGAGGAAAAGTGAATTGCAGTAGTCAAGTTTTGCATGGACTATGGATGTGGCAATGACAGATGCGGTTTTGAAGTCAAGCATAGGACGGATTCTGCGAAGGTCGCGGATATGCATAAAGCAAGAGCGGGAAAGATGGCTGATATGATCAGAAAAAGTAAGGTTCTGGTCGAAAATAACACCTAAATTACGGACAGAAGAGTTAGTATTAAAGGTGTGGGTGGAGGCAGAGTCCAGGCTGAGGGAGATAGAGGGGTCAGGAATTTTCTTGAGCTGGTCACGTAGGCCGATAAGTATGAATTCGGTTTTAGATGGGTTCAGGCATAAGAGATTAGATGTCATCCAAGAGGAGATTTGCTTAACCACACAAAGAAGATGATCTGTAGATTCATTGAAACAATTTGGAGAGAAAGAGATGAATAGTTGGGTGTCATCAGCATAGAGGTGATGGTCAACGGAGGATGCTTTAATGAGTGAACTGAGTGGGGTAGTGTAAAGGATAAACAGAAGAGGTCCAAGAACGGAGCCTTGTGGAACTCCGCAAGTAAGAGGGCATGACTTAGAAGAGGCTTCCGAAGTTTTAATAGAGAAAGAGCGGGAGGAGAGATAAGACTGTATCCATAGGAGAGCAGTGTCAGCAAAACCAAACCAGGTTGAAAGTCGGTGGAGTAAGATATTGTGATCTATGGTGTCGAAGGCTCTTCTTCTAACCTTCTGTGGCTAAAATTACGCGACCCGAATGCTGCCAGCTCTATCAAGTATAAATTTATGTCTGCGTCCACAAGTCAGACCATGAAGATTAAAAACGACATCACTTTATTGTACCGTTAGATATATAAATGACAGTGGTAGATAACCAGCTGTAACTTATGAGAATATTGGCTCTTGATATTATTTGTTCGGATGTGTCATTTGTATTTTATAGCAGTTAAAGTTCATTCTCAAACTGCGAAGCTTTTACGTGTTTGAATAATTGTGGCATGATGGCATATTTCTAAATCAGATGCCTTTGACATATGCGCCAGGAGTTTGAATCCTGTATTACTGTTATTGCTGTTGTTATCGCTTTCTCGTGCATTGCTACGCCCTTGTGGACCAATCATCCGCTTAAAATACAAGTACGAACTGTTACATCAGAAACAGGTCTGTTGGATAGCCATTTTTCAGCGTATTTGAGATGTTTGTAAAAGGCGCCGTATACACGCTCAGATAAGCATGCAAACAAAGATCATTGGTTTCTGGCCAAAAGTAGGCTAAATACACATGTGCGCTGGACTAGTTCTGAGAAAAAATTCACTCATGCCAAAAAGCTGCATGTTTTATATTAAGACTAAGCAAACAATACAGAGTAAAGTTCTTACTCAAGTTTCTAAAGTCCTGCTTTAGTCCTAAAGAAGTCCTTTATATTCAACTTCCTGATCCACTGTGTAAATGTGGACTTCAAAACTCTCATCTGCTGCTTAAATTTACCTTAAATAAACATGGACAGATTTAACAGCATGAATTTTTTAAAAAGTGTTTTGGATTTGTTACGTTAAATCTTATTACCACTAAACATTATTATAAAACGGCGCTTTACAAAATTAATTATGGGCTATATTATTCAACCCTGGATACTTAATGGCAGGCATTGCAATTCAGAGCTTCTTTGATTTTAATGTAACTTTCCATTAAAGTATACTTTCAAAGTATTTTTGCATGCGAAGACTTGACTTTGGACATACGTATGCCCAATTATTCTCTAAACACTTGAAATGAAAACATTATTGAAATTGATTACGAATCTAATTTTAAACTTACTGAATATGTTTATACAGAACTCTACCGGTCTCTTTTCAACAGCTAAACCTATAATTTTTTATTAATACTCAAGTGCTAGTTTCTAACAAATATAACTATACAGCAAATCTCAAACTAAACTCGAGGATTATAAGTCGAACCCCACAATGTCAGTGCTACTTTATACAAAATATAAATGCTATAAATGAAACGAATTAGATAAATAAAATATATAATGTGAGATCATTGAACACTATGTTATCTTATTCTAGTAAGGCAAAGGGTCGCACATCTGCGAAAATCATGTTGAGGAACACGGCTATGACCATATTTGTAGTAGATTACAACGCTCTTCGAGTGTTACTTGTTAACCCAATTGAAGCTCGTTTCTGTGATAGACAAACTTCCATTGGGAGCATGGTCCCGCATGATGTGTTTGAGAGCATGGTTCATGGATGGCCCGTGGTTTCTGATGGATTGGTACGACCTCCTTCCGGAACAATCATTCAAGGAAAATACATGAAAACGCCGTTCCACAAGAGACACCACAGACTCATTTAAATCGCGCTTGTTCAGATATTTCGGATAGCTTCGTTTTAGTTAATTTGAAGTGCGCCGAGTGCAGAATCTTTCCGCCAAAAGAACTAAATTCTTCATGGACAAGCAAGGCTTGTCTAATCCTCCTAGAGTCCGCTAATTCTCTGCTTCATCGCGTTTGTCTCTTGCTCTTTCTAGCAGCACATACTGGTGACTGAATACTGGCAATACAGTCGCTGTTTTGGTGCTACGATTCTTTCATGATTTTGCACAGGTAGCAGTGGGATAAAATCTGAATCAACAATCAAAACTGCATTTTGCCACAACTGTAAAGTAGTCGACACTACAGGACTATTCAGGATGGGTTGTAGACAAAGCACGGGGCGACAACGGCATCACACCACGGAAAACATCATCATCTGATGTGAGCTGAGTAGATTAAGCATCCATGCCAAGAAGGATCGACGACAACACTGGAGGGGGAAGTGCGCCATTGGCCTTAGGAGATAGACGGCCCTGAGTTACATAAGCCTACAGTATTAGATACACGTATTGTACCATAAGTATTTCCTCTACATTTCTTGATGCCACTGTCTGTGTATGAAGCTGTAATCGTTGGAACTAAGCAAGATTTCGTTAATTACGGATTGTACTCTTGTAGGCCTGCGTATTGAATCCGCTTGAAATTATATTGAATTTTCTTTTTGTAGAGCAGACCAGCTAGGCTTCCAACAATGAAGACACTTGAAAGAATACTGGCGGTGATTGCGCTCTTGAATCTTCTAATTATTCCAGGTCTCGTTACTCGTTCGCACAAAAAGACAATCTTATAACTTGACTCCGCTGCACGCAGAGCGCTATCTCTCGCAATATCTGTAAACAAATTCTTTTGAAAATTGTCTATTATGTACATTGGTTCAACACATTATGCTTTTTCCGGCACTGATGTGTAATCTGACATGGAAAATATGAACTGTTCCGTCAGGAGTAAAAGTATATAGCTAAGAAAAACCGTTTAGCTTGTGTTAAATAGTATATTTTCTCCTTGCCTAACATAGGTTCCTATAAGTGTAAGACACTCTATAATGGCTCAGGTACATATGTACTTACTTTGCAACAGATATTTTAGTATACTTGCATATTCTTCTTTGTGTGACGTGTGTTAACATGAAATGATTTAACTGGGTTCCCTTACAGTCTGTTTCAAGGGAGGTCATGTTTTGTAACATTTGTTTTCAGGTATTTATGCTGGAAATGACAACGAGTACACGTGCCAAGTGACCGATCAGGGCAGGCGTGTCCATGAGTCGAGTTCCCGTACTTCATACGATTGTGTTGATACAAGTTGCCGCAACACCTGTAAAGGAGGTCAGTGCGTTGCTTATGTGAAATGCAGGTGCACGAGAAACGGCAAATATCCACCACGAACAGCAGACTGGAGACCAGGACGGAAGCTGAAGGTATCAGTTTATCTCTCCATATATACGTTTGTCTGTATGTCTTTCCGTCCATTCAAATGTCGCTATCGATGTATTCATTCATCCATTCAGCTATTAAGCTATTCAGCTGTTCATATGTCTTTTCCGTATAACTAACCTAAGTAAATTTATGTTAAAATGAGTTTATTTGAGCTGCAGTTCTGCATTTCATAACAGCTCCATTTTTGTTTCTGCTACTTATGTACAGAGACCAGATGGGAAGTGCAACCGCAACATAGCACCTAACACAGCGATTGCTACATTCGACTCGAACGACAGATACTATGCAGGACATACAGCTGTTTTCATCAAGTGCAAAGATGATTACACGGTCCAGGTATAACATTTCTTCGAATTTCTTTTAGAAAGAAGGTGCAACGAAGACCTGAAACCAAACAAAATATAATTATTAAAATAAACGTTGGTAGTGCTAAATACCTTAATTCTTGGTACTTTAAGAGCTCCAGATATTCAGATTAGCGGCATGTGCACTATACACACACACACACACACATATTTTGTGTGTGTGAGTCCATATGTTATCGTAATCGGTTTGCTTAAATACAGACGATCCCCATTTCTGAAAACTGAGGAGGTATATTCATGTCTTGAGATGGTCATCGCTTGGCCATCAGTTGAGATCGGTCTTGAAGTCTCCGAGCATTATAATTATGGACTAAGGATGGTGTATAGAATATACAGACCTCCAAATTGGTTATGCCTTAAGGTTCAACCTCCGCTGGTTTATGCATGCATCATAGTTTGTCTCACAGTATTGCCATCAATGAGAAATATAAATCTAGTAAACGTTTTTAACCTCCAAACTGATATTTATTTATCTGGTAGTATATTGTCATCTGTGAAGTTGGAGTAAGATTATAAGGGAGTCGTCAACGGCCCTGTAATATTACAGTGGCTAATACTAGCAATCTATGTCACCATTTCCTATTCTAGGCCTACAGATTGAGGTGTGATTGTTGATAGGTGTACGACCAATATTGTGGTAAAAGCGTTGGTTATTCGACCTACCGCTCAACGCATGACTTCTTCAAAAGCTTTGCCACAATAACAGGTCCTGGTGACGGCCCAAGCTCCCTTCGCTGTCGAAGCGAAGTCTCTGGTCCGACGTCTTGTCCGAAATCCGTTTCAGGGTGCAAGAAATAGACCTAGGTGACCTTCATCTACGTAGGGACGCAAGAATATAAAATATATTTATGCAAAAGTTATCATTATTCAGAAGTTTGTCTGATACTGTATGCGAGCAATCGATGCAAGGGCATCTACGTCCAAGGACGAGCTCACCTCCCCACCTTATACACACTTATACACACTTCACTATAGTCATACACAGCACATACACAGCATAACACCAACTCGTCAGACACACACGCGACTCCATGGCACACACAAACACGTGACTGCCCGACAGCACACATAGTGCACGCAGATTACCAGTGTTTGCTATTTAAAGCATATCAGACATTTGTGGAACTCATGATTTAGCTACATCCGCTTATAATGTTTTATTTTATATTATTCAGCATAGGTTACTTCAAACAATAAAAGTTTTGTATGAAGTCGAAAAGTCTTGTTTGTTCTTTATATCTGATTTATATATGTCACTTGTCGATGAGTGCCTCTCGCACGTTCTCTATAAAGATTGCAAGTTGAAAAGTCTTGTGTGATCCGAATAATTCAGTTGGCAGTAGGCGCCTCTCGCGCAGGGGCCCGGGAGCCATGGTGCCAAAGACGCCGATGCTCACACAAGTTTTGGCTATGTGACGCTGAGGCATTCCTCCATCTCTCCCAAGCTTTCGTTCTAAATGAGAGACTCCATATAGCGGGATCCGACCTCTGCTGATGTAGGAACATGATTGGCAGCGTGAAGTCCGATAGATCGACAAAATCGATAAGTGTATTTCATATAAATTTTCTTCTACAGCTGAGAAAAACTAAAGACTATTATTAGACCTACAGACTAGAAATTAATTATTTGGAAACGCACTGTAAAGAATCTTTCAACTCTTTCTGTCACTTCTAAGCAAAAGTGCAGTTTTCAATAAAGGAAATCACAGCCAAGTTGTGATTAGGCCTACTGGAATGGCAAAATACATGTAGTGTTAAAACTATTGCATTGAAAGATGCGGCGGTAAATTTTAGTTTGTGACTAAAATCTCTGCCTAATAACTATTAGCCCACTGAAGAAGTTAAAGCAGCTTTCTAATTTACAATGGATTGCCCCAAATCAGAAAACCTTGTTTGAAGCGCTGTCATCTTCAGCCCAACCAGGACTTTTAGTGAATTTTCATACATTCATTGAATAGATATATAATAACGTTGTGATTAATCGCTAGAGGACAGGGGTATAAAATCCAACTTCTAATCGTAGCATTTAGATTTTAGTAAACGCCATTTTACGAGGTTCATGAGGCAAAACATCCTTTCCATTATGTAGCTGGTTAAGGTGAGTTATATTCGCCTCAGTAATTAATTTACCAGTTAAGCATATGCACAGTGTATAGACACACTGTGTTTGCTTATGTTTTATTTAAATAACAACTTGAATAGGTCTAAGAAAAGTATAGTCTTCGGCGCCATACGGTCGCTATATATAACTGTTTACATTTACATTTATTTTACATTTAATCGTGATCGCAAACTCGAGCTTTCTACAGCGTCCAACGAAAGCTAAGTCGCTGGAACCAGCTTATTCAAGGCGCTCAGCCAAAACAAAATCGATAGACAGAAAAACCAGATTCGGTTTCAGGTCAAGGTCCAAAGTCAGGCAGGAAGCAGTGATTCGGCTACGGTGGATGGTGCTTCGAATTGGAGGGGCAAGATAGATAATATGAAGAAGAAGAATAAATAAATGTGATAAATGTTATCAGAAATAAATATATCAAATTTGGTGAAAATTGTGCGTCACGCATTGAAGCTGCTAGCGGAGAACGATTTGAGGAAGGCTGTTTCACTTATATTAATGAAATCTCAGAATGTTGCTCTGTCAGTGGCAGACGCTTAACCAGAAGCTTCCAAATGGTACAAGTGGATCAACTTTGCCGCTTCAACCTTGCTTGGGCCACTAGCAGAAACTTCCATCTATTTCTGATGGATCGCATTCTTTAGAGCGTATCTTAAATTGTGTAGTATTTTTTTGACAGTGATGAAGATATGAAGATGCATGCAAGAATTTCTAACCAGGAAAAACGATACAAATGTTACATTTGTAACAAAATGTTTGCACAGAGTAGTGATCTCAAAATCCATGTAAGAACCCACACTGGAGAAAAACCATACCAATGCCTTTTGTGTCTTAAAGAATTTGCACGTAAGGATCACCTGGATGGCCATAAAAGAACCCACACTGGAGAAAAACCGTTCAAGTGCAGCTTGTGTCACAAAGCATTTGCACGTAAAGATCATCTCGCAGGTCACACACGAACCCACACTGGAGAAAAACCATACAAATGTGATTTATGTCACAAAGCATTTGCATACAAGGTTAACCAGGAAAACCATACAAGAACCCACAATGGCGAAAAACGATACAAGTGCAATTTGTGTTACAAATCATTTACACGGAGTGAAACTCTGGAATACCATACAAGAAACCACACTGGAGAAAAACCCTACAAGTGCAATTTTTGTCACAAAACATTTGCAGGAAAACATCATCTTGATAGCCATAAAAGAACCCACACAGGAGAAGAACCATGCAGGAAGAACTTATGTCACAAAGCTTTTGCAGAGAAAGTTCAGCTGGAGCACCAAACCAAAACCCTGAGTTTAGAAAAACCATACAAGTGCAATCTATGTCTCAAAACATTTGCACAAAAGCGGAGTCTGGAACACCACACAAGAACCCACACTGGAGAAAAACCATACGAGTGCAACTTATGTCACAAAGCATTTACGGAGAAGCATCATCTGGATAACCATACAAGAATGCACACTGGAAGAAAGCCTTACAAATGTGAATTATGTAACAAGGGATTTTTATACAGTGCAAGTCTTACTTATCATGCAACAGCCCACACTGGGGAAAAACCATACAAATGCAACGAATGTAACAAAGCATTTGTAACTGCTGGCAATCTAAAAATACACTGTAGAAGAATCCATGGAGAAAAGAATGTTTACGTATGTTATTTATGTAACGTGGCATTTGCACTGGGTTGTCAGCTGAAGAACCACTTAAGATTACACACAAGTGAAATGGATATGCAGTTAAGAACTAATTCTCAGTACGTGGAAAATCTTGACCTGCCTACACATCCGATAAGCACCTTTAGCGCGACTGTGGCAAAGAGATGTCAAGGAAGCAATTGGCATAAGATGTTCGGCTTATCACCTGAAGCTGGCGAATATGTTGACAGAAAAGAGTTCTCAGTATCTGTGCCGGGCCTTTCACCTATGGAGACTAAGTTAGCAAGTCCAGACGTAGAAAGACGTTTTGGAAATCTACCCATGTCTTGTCCTTATGAAAATAATTTTATAGTGAGACAATATGGTTGTGGAATCTGCAATGAAATGTTTGACATGGGAAAGGAATTCATGGAACACTGTTGTAATCACAGTGATACTCCACAGGAAGACACATTTACTGACTTATTTGAAACGTGTCTTTGTTGCTTTCCTTGATTCAAAAAAAACATATTAATGGACAATTTCAGAGTTAGATTTTGAGTGGCTAACTGTAATCGATTTGCCTTCCCTCAGCAGACAAGTGCAGATAAGAATAAGTCATCTCTAACGTCACAAGATCGTTTCGATAACGAACGCCCAACGCTTGGTACTCTCCCGCCAATCACAAGCGGACATAGTGGAGTTTTGAATGATTTTAAGCCTACTGTTGGAGGCTTTTGCGTTTAGACAATTGACTATTTGAGTAAGTTTATACAGTATCTATCTACCTGTCTGTCCGTCCGTCCGTCCATCCATCCATTCATTCATAAAATAGTACGTTCCTGGTAGAAGACAATTTAGCTACTGAGAAGAATCCGTGGTTTAGTAAAACAACGTTATAATATGCAAAATTGGTACAACTTTCTATTTTCGTTCATTAAAATTTAATTTGACATACTTCTCTATGTAGCAGAGCGCTGAAATTCAATTTCTTGTAAATGGTTTTACTGTTTTTGATTTTTTTAATAATGACCACTTTAATACTATTTCAATAAAGTAATTGCGAAACAACCTGGTTTATTTTAAAATGTTATTTATATTCATCTACTTTTTCTGGTCTCCATTATGTCCACGTTTATCAAAATTCTTCCTCGATGGCCTCCGAAATTATTTAAATCTACCAGTGCACATCCACTGGCCATTTTTCTGCAAGCCGCAAAAGTTGTACGGCGATGATAAGATGCAAATGCTCCTTCTAATTGTAGGCTGTTTTAATTCAGGAACTGGGAATTTACTAGGAACGAAATGTTCCGTTGAGAATAACGATTGTTGACAAAATGAATCATCTGACACTCGGCTGATATTGAACTCTGTGCGAATGCGTCACGGTGACAGGTGGCCTTTAGTGAAACAATAGAGCTTGTGTTCAGTTGAGAGGACACCTGCTTGCAAACAACGCATGATGGCATATAAAAGATCGAATAACCAGACGAGAGATCAAGTCAGTCTGAGGAGTGTCAAAGGAAGACAGCTGAACAGGTGGGTCATTCCTGAGTATGATTACCTATGCTGATAAACTTACGTGCTTTGGTAAAACAGACGAATAATTATTAGGTATGTTTTTTTAAATTTTAAACACTTATTAAGCTTTATACGTAGTTGATCACGGTCTCACCTATGAATAAATATTGGCCAAGATCTGGCACATAGTCAATTAATGCTAAAATTTAAAACAGTTCAAATTAATCGCAGTTACATAATACCAAAATATCAATAAATATGAACATAAAAGCCTATGAAATGGGAACATTGCTTGCTGTTAATAAACTGAAGCTCTCCGCATAGCGTTTAAGTAGCGCCTGAGATATTTCCAGTTTACGATTGGGCTACAGTTGCACACCGAAGCGAAGTTCCAGATGCGTTAGCTGCAGTTCTAATCTAATCTGACCTAAAGATTTCTATAGCGCCGTTATCATAATGTCCAAGGCATCAGTCGATGGTCGCTTCAGTTTAAAATTGCAATTTCAAAATCATAATACGTGAGAGAAGCACAGTCGAATTCCGATAGGCCAGAGAAAGCAGAAGCCAAGCTGTGATGAGTAAGCATGAGTTCATCCTCAACTGTGTTGCTGGAATATTGAGGTGTAAAATTCTTGCCAATATTCTCGCATGTATCGAACCAATTTTGTAAGATAGACACTCCACTTGCTCCCTTCCGGTCAGTGACGGAATTACTTTCTGATGCTTGGCAGTCGGTACGATGCACCAAGATGCTCTGTTCTCCCGTTTTGAGTTTTTTCGGGTCAACAAACAATGCGCTTAGTCCCGTGCGAACTTGTTAGTGTCGCCCTCTCGTAGAAGTATAAAATTGGATATCATTAGCGTAAAGATGGTGCTTCAAACCACTATGATTCAGTAAACCACTTAGTGGAGTGGTGTACAAGGAGAACAAAAAGGGGCCGAGAACAGAGCGTTGAGGGATACCGCAGATGAGTGGGACCCGGTCTGACATTGCTTCACTGATGTAGACAGATTGAGTACAGGAGGTAAGATATGATTTTAACCAACTTCGGGCCAGACCTGATATACCAAACTAATGCTTAGTCCTGTTTGAACTTCCTGGTGTCCCTCTCTCGTATATGCTCTGCTGCGCATTTAACGAATCATGCTGGTCCTTTTGAATAGGCCTATTCTTTCGCTAATAATTTGATCCATTCTATAGTAACAGCTCAAGAGACATAGCCTATTTCACTTATTTTAAATATCACCTGCAAAAAAGGCGTTGAACTACTATCAGCTTCTTTGTAAGGGTTGAAAATGCATTCTCAGAATAATGAAGCAACGACATTTATGGATTAATGTACTACAGAATGACTTGGTTCAAAATGGCGATTGCATTGATACTCGTCGCATCCTTGTTAACCGTTTCAAGAGGAGATATCACTGGCACTGATCCAGCAATTGGCGCATGTCTCTGTTTTAATGGCTTCAGTGTCAACATCAGAGCTTCAGGTAGGAAACAAATCTCCTCTGTCACCTGAACCACAAGCTCCACTGTAGACAACGTTTCAACAAGTTTCAGTTTGTTCAAGAAATTCAGCATAAACACGCCATTCATATGTTCACATAGCGACATGATCTCATCACAAAATATCAAACAATGGCGCAAAACAAATGTGTGTGAAACATTCGCTCAGTGGCCTTACAGAGCTACCATCTTGAACTCGCACACTCCGAACGCTTTACCTCACAATTACCCAATCACACAACATAATTACTAGACTAATTTATTTTGCATGGGACAAAACAATCAGTCAACTTGGTGGTATTGATTTGCCTTTCACCACTGTATTAACTAATCAATTTTGTAGCAGATGTGTGCGTAATTGCTACATTGACAAAAAAGAAATCGTTAAATCTTTCTTGATTTTCTGTATTTAATTGTAGCATATAACTTATTCCGATTTTTTCAAGTCTGAACTAGTAACGGTAAAAGTCCATTATCAGTTATGACCAAATATTATTAATTTAAACCACTGAACCAGAGCCAAATGGAGACAACAAAGTTATCAATTAGGTCTACTCCAATTAAACTAAAAACTATGAATAAAACTTTTAGATTTTGAGTGCTAGTAAGAATAAGTATGGTAATAGCAATATTATTACAAATCTCCATCACTAATAGTTTTAGAGGCGTGGTCCAGTTAGGCCAAAGGATCCTGTGTAAAATCTCCACCACCAATAGTTTTAGAGGCGTCGAGTTGACATGAGAGAACCAACTTCCACCAAGAAATTAAAATTAAGGTTGAAAGCAGGTTCTTCAGCGTTTATACACCATACATACATGCATACATACATACAGACATACATACAGACATGCATGCATTGCTTGTGCTTGTTGTGCTTGTTTGTATTCAGCCTGTGGTAGAGTAATTGGATCAGCCAATAAAGGTCAGTGCTACAAGTACACTGGATCTAAAAGCCGCTGCACTCTAGACAAGGAGTACGAATTCTTCCGATTCGATTGGGGAGGAACCGTAAGAAATCTCGACAATAATTATGATAGTTAATACGTGAATGCTATGATGGTGATGATGGTGATGATGATGATGATGATGATGATGATGATGATAAACATGAGTATGAGCATGATGAGGACGATGAGGATGATGTTTATGATCATGATCATGAAGCATACATGATCACGATGACGGGAACGATGACGACGACAACGGTGAAACCCAAGAAAACAAAGAATGAATAAGATATTGTTCTTTTACCAGGAAGGATGGTCGGCGGGAGTGTTCTTAGATTTGGCAGCTGATTCCAGCTGCGGCAGTTCGGGTCAGTTAATTAGTTACCTTTTAAAAGGAGACTCATTCATCATTCATTCAGTCAGTCAGTCAGTCGGTCAGTCAGTCAGTCAGTCGCACTCACTCATTCACTCAACATTCAGTCATGCAATTAGTACGGCTATCATCTTCGTGAATAAGTTTGGGGTAAAAGCGCCTGCGATTTTATTAAATTAATTGTCTAGACGAGACCAGACAAGACTTGTTCTAACCAATTAGACTCGAAATGATTTAATTTGACCATAGCAAGTTGATGTAACCGTCTGTGTATAGGAGCCGCTGGAAATGAATACACCTGCGATGTTATACATGAAGGCAAACGTGTTCACGAGACGATGTCAAAAACTCCGTATGACTGCGTTGACAACAGATGTGGCAACACGTGCAGAGGAGGACAATGCGTTGCCTATGTCACCTGCAATTGCAAAAGAAATGGCAAATGGGCCCCGAATACAAAATGCTGGAGACCAGGACAGAAGTTGATAGTAAGAAATATTCTTACTGTCAACAAATCAATTTTTTCTCTCGATTATTTATAGAAATAATGTAACATAACCAGTTTTATGCACAGTTGTGAATAGTAGCAAGAGCAAGTGGTATAGCAAGAACTGATGTCTTCTTGTCTAATATGTCATGTGAAACTCTTTGTCTATCACCGTATAATAACATGATGCACAATAACATTTTCTGTGCTAATTTCGTGTAGACGCCTGATGGAAAGTGTAACAGAAACATAGCAGCGAATACGGCCATTGCAACATTCAACTCTGAAGGCAGGTACTATGCAGGGCATGCGGCTGTTTTCATCAAGTGCGAGACTGACTATAAAATACTGGTAGGTACAAGCAAATAATGCAATGTAAATAGTCTGTAAAATGATTGGTTCTCAGAGTGGTCTCTAAGTAGTGCTATAAGTAATATTCAACTCAATGGATTGCTCAAACGGAATATGACTTTCAGATGTTACTTGATTGTCCGATAGAAACTGGCATGACATTATAATACGATTTGATTATAATGTTGTGAAATTTAATGTGACTCAATATAATATGGCACAGTGAAGAACTTTATGCTCTTGGTTTCGTTACCAAATTTAGTTCTTGACCTTGGTTCAAGGACGACTTTAAATTATTATTTATAGCTTCAATGCAGTTTTTCGAACGGCATAGCGAATAGACAGTGATAAGCGAGTACGCAGTAAGCTAAATTTGAACCAAATGCCCTGTCTGAGTTTTAAGTATCTTATTTTAGCTTTTTGAAAGTTTTCTTCTTTGATGGCGAGGTTAAAATTCAAACCCCACGTCTTTTGAAGTTTTACTAGTCACATATAGGCCCCACTTTCTTTTTCCTTTTGTATAATTTTTGCAATGGCATTGTTCGAAAAAATCGTCTGTCTTATGCCAGTGGTGGCCATGATACCAGAAGCAAATAATAGACAGAAATGCCACATGAACGATCCAAGAGGGAGGACAAAGAGGCCGAAGCGATGCGTTGATGTCCATCGAACAGGTAGAACATCACTCCCTCTGCGAGAGGTCCGTGGTGTAGACGAGATACTATGACAAGATTAAGAGTATCCGATTTGGCTGCTTCAGAGAATACCTTTCTTTCTGGGTATTCTTGGCAAAAGACAGCTCCACTACCACTACACTGCTCTACGCTATACGAGACTACACTACAATACTCTACAGTGCACTGGACTACACTACATCGCAAGTATTGCTATTGATAGGTATATGACCAGTGGTGCTGTCGCAGTGTTGGTTATTCGACATACGAGTCATCTCATTCGTACTTCAGTACCTTCGCTACGATCACAAGCCCCGGCTGTTCAGATCGAAACTCGTGGCCCTGCCGAGTTGAAGATCCCGGTCCGATATGTTGCAAGGCTTCCGGATGCCTCGTAAAATGAATTGAGAGGTGGGAGACCTTAATCGAGAACGACATCAAGACTTCAGCAAGACTTTAAGCCTTTCCTCTTTAAAATGTAGCAGCCCTAATGTATTACCATGTAGAAACATCTTAACAGCTTTAAAGTACATGCATTATAGGCCTACTTCCGATGCTTTACGATATTGTCTTATATTTCATTAAAGTTTACTAAACATATCTGTCGAATAATAAATTGGAGTGCAGTATATCTGTAAGGGGTTAGCAAGCTGTTTCGTGGAATTTTGGGACTGTTCCATTAGGATGCTTACAATGCTATATATCTGCATTGTTTTAGGTTATTTAGGGACGGCCCCAAAGCTATTATTAATATATTAATTAGGCTACGAAGGTTTTAACTCGCGCAGTCACACAGAATGCGAATCTGAGGCGCGGTTACTCAGTCGCCAGGTGAAAAGCAGTTTCATATCCAGATGTTGGAAAGCCAGTAAGAAATTCTGAGTTTTCACGTGTTTCGTAAATTTAAGGAAGAAAAACAGGTCGAGCTTTTGATGAAATATTGGTAGACGGTTCAATTCCTTGGGGCAGCGGCGTGGAATGCACGAGACCAGGACAGTTCTGCGTCGTGACTCAGCCAGAAACCAGTTTCCGAAAATTTCAGGCTGCGGGGAGGGATGTAAGGACATACTAGTTATTTAAGGTAGGTACGAGTGTTCGTGGTAAGGTTTGCGTCGGTCATACAGGCTAGTTTGAACCTTATCCAGAATCCCACAGGAAGTCAATACAGCTGGCTTAGTACGGTTAAAGGATTTATACAAGAATGTGAGAAATGTGAGATTGATGTCCAGAGTTACCCGAGTGTTTTGATGACAGTGTTTGATAGCGAAGAAGCAGTGTGAGCAAGGTCAGTGTTGGAATGAGAAGGTGGAGTATGCAGGCGTTGGCGTGAGCCAAACACGATCGCCTCAGTTTTATCTGGAACTATGGCCAAACCATTGAAGCACAACCATGCATGAACAGGAGAGAGAGAGAGAGAGAGAGAGAGAGAGAGAGAGAGAGAGAGAGAGAGAGAGGAGAGAGAGAAAAAAAATAGAATTTCCCTTGTCTTGTTGATCAGTGGGTGATAGGCACTGTAAAGCTAAGTAAAAAGGTACAAAATGCTGCATTTAATACAATTTGTGTAACTTATATTGATGAGTTGGGCCACGCAGGCAGTCAGTGAAGCGTGACGCTTGCATAATTGTGCGGAATGAGTTTCGTAAAGTGTACAGTGAACACCAGTTTGAAGTTAATGTAGGAGAGAAAAAGACGGAGTATTAACATAGTGTCTGACAGTGTTAATAGCTGCCCAACTTAGAATGAACCAAAACTTTTCGTTGTATATTTCATTGGTTAGACAATACAACCCTCTCTCCTGCAGCTTTTTACTATGATGGCGCATTAGTTTACTCTTGGAAACCCTCACCCACTAGGCACAGATGCGGCTAGAATTCCCAAACATCATATAGCGCCGTCGGCCACATTAGGGCCTAGATATAACGATCGGTTGGTGTTCCAGCTTTGGAATGGATTGCTCTATATGGTACAATAGAGGACTCTGCAAAATGGCTGCTATAGGTGGCACCGGAGTGCCATGCCGTGTAAGCATGTCTTCTTCTTCTTCTTTTAGTGCTCTGCCGTCAGGCAGGTCCACATGTCCAATGACGCCACTCTTCTCTGTTGTTTGCTCTTCTCTTTAGCCCTTCATATCCATCTTCTAGCATCATCCAGTCCAGTATCATCTGTCGTGGTCTTCCGCGTGTCTTTTTCCCCTCCATTCTTCCCTCGATTATGTCTCTTACAATATTGTCTCCTCTTAGAACATGACCCATCCACTTCTTTTGTCGGTTTCTTATTGTCTCCAGTATAGTTCTTTTCTCCTTTACCATCTGTAGGACCTCCTCATTCGTCTTTTTTCCTGTCCAACTGATTTTCTTGTAAGCATGTACTTCCGGTAAAGTCGTGTGCATTGATGTTGGTGTATTTATGTGAAGGTAATCGAAAATATGTCTAATTAAAAATGCCTACGTGTTGTTGCGTAACGAAATGCAAAGGAAAACGAGGTCACAAGTTTCCTAAAAACAACCGTGCATGTAGAAAGCAGTGGATTGCTGCTATAAAAGGTGACATATGACGTGTTACTGCTATGTGTGTGGTGTGCGATTTTCATTTCACGGATTTCGCGAGTTACGGTAAGTTAATTTAAGCTATGTTTACATTTTAAAGGTAATTCGCAGGCTAAAGTAATAATCGTAATCGTAAACTCCAAATTTCGATAGCACTATTTAAAAGCTAAGCCCAGGGCACCAGCTTATTCACGAGCGCTGCGTCAAGTCAGTGGGGTTGTCCAAAATGCCATGCCAAGAACCAAGTCCTGTTGCCAGAAGACCAGAGAGAAGGGGAAAGGAACTGCTAGTGTTGGTTGTGTTTAAGCTGAGAGAAATGGAATATAATAATATATTGAAAATATAACAATGAACTTTCCTTTTTGCATTTCATTGGAGTTTTTAAATCTTGAGGGATCAGAACTGCCCTGGGTAAAAGAAATATAATAGTAATAATAATAATTATTTTAATGATATTGTATGCTAATTATTATCATTATAATAATAATAATTTTTTGATGATGATGATGTTGTGATCCCTTAGGTACAAAAAAAATTACGCGAAGAGCTATAAGGGTTGTCGGGAAAATCAGGTCTTGTCCTCCACAACATCAGCTAACGTGCCTTGAAATACCATATAATAATAATTATTATGAGGTGTAGGTGAAAAGAACAGCTTATTATATTAGACATTTGCTGTAATTCTTCAGGTTACAAGCCACTGACAAAATGTTTGAAAGCGTCAGCTGTTCCAAATCAGTTCACTTCGAATTATCATTCGTCTGGTCATTCATTGTGCAGGACAGCTCGATTAAAGAATCGATCCAAGCAAAAAGTAAATAAATCAGTTGGAGTTCCTGACAGCATTCGCATGGAAGGTGAATTTACTGTAGGATTGGCACTGGAAATAGAGTCTGCACTTTCCAGCACCAAACAGCTCACCGTTGCAAAGACTTGGACAGTGGATGAAGCCGTACAAGCAGCTCATGCATCTGTACATCTGTTGGGAGACGCTTTCATTTTCAGTCTTTTCCATTATTAACAATGATAAGGTTAATTTTTACACAGGACTGGAAAACTATGCTAAATTTCAGTGTGTTTTTGCGAGTTTAGAACCAGCATCCTATTCTTTAAGTTATGTGTATGGCGATGTGGAAAATATCTGTGTTGAGGATCAGTTTCTCATGGTGCTGATGAAACTTTGCAGACATACCACCACAAATTTTGAACCGGGACTGATGTTCGGCCTGTGTGCAAATGAGGCATATAACGTTTTTGTGCATGGATTCGTTTCGTGTCACTGCAGTGGAGGGAGCTGAATTTGTGGCCCTTGTGATCAAGTGCATTTTTATGACTTCTGATTTTCAGGAATAGTTCCTAAACTTATGTGTCATAGTAGATGGAACAGAATGCACAGTTAGAAGTCCAACGCTGCCATTAATGCAAGGCACTCCACGAAATGTTGCAAGTGTTTCAAGGACACTTAATATGCACAGCACTTTGTTTATGTGATACCAAGTCCAGACAATGAAACCTTATATTTTATATCTTTTTCTGCGTGTCTTTGAGTTGATAATAAAAATCCAAATGTTGTAATTGATTATATTATTAGTTATTAATAACTGAAAATGTAAAGCGGAGAACTGTTCTGTACCATTCTTGGTGAGCATAATTGATTACTAGTCATCACAAATGAAAATGTAAATATGTCAGTGTAAGTGTTTTGATTTCTATTGAGTTCCCAAGCCTGATATTTTTAAAGGAGGGCAGTTGTAAGTGCTTTCAATTCTTATTCTGCACATTCTTTTAATATTACTAACTTTTTTCTTTATTTTGCAGTTGTGCACTTTGACCTCATTTTAAAGGACGATGGCGCCATATAAATTGCTGCATCCCTTTAATTTTGGATTCAGCATGTGTTCTTGGATATATGTACCAAGCTATATTCTCCTGTGACCATCAAACGTGCCTGAAATGTACATTTGTTTATATTTTGCAGTTGTGAGACTTTGACCTCTTTTTAAGGGATGATGGCGCCATATAAATCGTTGCATCCCTTTAAATGTGGATTCAGCATGTTGTTTCAGTATAAGTGTCAAGTTTCATGTTTTTACACACTTGTTGAACAATTCACTGCTTTTTTGGACCTTATCCACCTCACTACAACAGCTGCTGTTTAAACCTAGTCACATACTGGCGCCACCTAGCGAAACTGTATGGAACTGCTCACAGAGTCCCCTATTGGAGTGCACGACCCAACTACTGACGCTATACGCCTATCTACGTATCGCGTTAACTCTAGTCCATCACAAAGGTGAGGCAATACTAGTTTTCACACTCGTGGTACACGCGTATGAGTTACTTTCAAAACTTTTAATAATGTTAAAGTATGTTCAGTTAAAGAAAATAATTTCCGTGAGAAAAGCTAACAATTTCATACTTACTGTACATTCTCTGCTACAGACTTTTCTTCACTTTTTTATTATCAGTTTCGGTATATTTCAGTTTTCTGAATCCAGACATCGGTGTCGTTTTCGGTTTTTCTGAAAAAGTGGGGTGTCGATTGGGTATCGCTTAAACCGAACGACCATTACTGCAAACTGGGTCGTGGAAACTAAGGTTTCTGTTACGGATTATGACATTGGGAACAAGGTCAATAGAAGCGACAGTCGCCGGATGCTTTATGTATTGTGATAACGACGCTGTAGAAGTCATTAGGTTGTATTGCTCGAAGAAGATTAGACTAAAACTCTTACTTGTATCTGTATCTAAAGCCAGAATTGTCAATGTTGTCAATCGCTAGAGAGCAGACGCTTACGGAACCCAACTCCTAGTTTCGCCATGTGTGGTGTTTATTTAACGCCATTTTGACGAGCTTGTCAGAAAGCGATTCGCATTTTCATTAACTTACTGATTTGGTGAGTAGTTATTTTCGCCTTTTCTAATTTATCTTTTGATTATTACATAACGTGATACCAATATTATGCACATTGATGAATATAATGGCGGCTACTTTTTTCTTCTCTAACATCTTCAGTGAAAAGATTGGTTAGAGATTGGAGGATGGTTGGCGTTTAAGTCTGGCAAAATAATCGTCGGCTTTTGGAAAGCGGGTAGGGATCCCTCAGACAAAGTGATGTTGAAACACAATACAAGAAATGTGAAAATCATCCACAAAATCCTTAACTAAGAATTTGCGCAAAATCCTTAACTAAGAATGGATTCATTTCGCACGAATTCGTTAGAAGTTGAAGCTGTTCTGGTAAGATGACCTCTACCTCTGACATCCCACAATCAGTTGGAGGCATCATCAGCGGTGAAGCACCTTCAGTGCGAAGCGACGGATTAAATCAATCTTTGAATCCATAAACAGCATACAGTGTTTAGGTGGAAAAGTAGTTTGAGTAGGACTGTTCGTCGAAATCGACCATCCAAGTATTTTATTTAGCGAATGCCACAGTTGCTGTAGACAATCAGCATCTTGCTAGATTACTTTATGCCAGTACAACATCTCATTCCGGAACATGCCACGCAAATGTCAGATACAGTGGATCCGGGCAGCACGAGTCATCTGACATCTAGACAAAGATTATGACAGGCTTGTCAAAACCAGGAGGAGTGGGCGGCCTATCCCGGATCTTAACTTCTGAGGGCAGAAGGCTGTTAATCATTGTGCCTTAGTATGTATGAAACATCATCAGGATTTAAATTTTGCACCCAAATTTGTAATGTTGAAACTATGTGATATCAATTTGCCGTGATTTCTGTGTTTTTTGTGGCATTATCTAGGTTTTCCCAAACATCAGAGCAGATACATTGAAGACCAGTTCAGAAAAGTATGCATTATTTTGCTTGTAGTAGTAGTAATAGTAGTGGTAGTAGTGGTATTATTATTATTATTATTATTATTATTATTATTATTGTTATTATTATTAATACTAATTTTAATATTATTGTTGTTGTTGTTATTGTTTTTGTTATTACAAAACTATGCTTATAGTCACACACACCAATGTTTATCTGAGGTGGGGATAAACAGTTGCCTGGCGAAATGAAGTTAGATACCCAGATGTTTGAAAGTCAGTGAGAAGTTCTGAGTTATTAGGGATTTCTTGGAGGAAGGAAAGAAGTTTGAGCTTCTGAGCAACATGGGTAGTCTGTTCCATTCCTTATGGGCAGCGACGAGGAATGCACGAGAACCCATGACAGTTCTCATGACTCCCGTGACTCAGCCAAGAGACCCATTCCTGAAGATCGGAGGCTGCGGGGTGGAAGCGACTAGTGGTAGAAGGCAAGTAGGGCTGCTCGATGAAAGGACTTTATAGATCAGACAGTACAGTTTAAATCTTATCCTGAATTCTACAGGAAGCCAAAGCAGCTGACGGAACTGGGTTAAGGAGTTTGTACAGAGCGGTACACTTAGCTTATAATCCTTAATCTAGTCTAATCTGTGTCGTTACCGTAATATCCAAGTAACCAGTCGATGATCGCTTCAAATGAAATCGCAATCAAATCGTCATCCTTTGGAGAAGCCAAGTTGAATTTCGATAGGTGAGAGAAATCAAAAGTCAAGCTACAGTTTCTAAGCAAGTTGATGAGTCTTTAGTTTAGACCTGAGTGACATAAAATATTGACAGAATGTACTGAACTCAATAGTGAATTCCAAATTCCAACCAGAGAATTCGAATCATAGAGCCCAACATAGAACCCAGCAATGTTCTGGTATAAGGCACAACAACAAGAGAGAAGTTGACAATATATACATTCCATATTTTGCAAATTATATATGTACTATATATTATGCTTTCTTTTCTCTTTTTCTCCTCCGTCAAGTTTTCACCGACGATGAGGCTCTAACAAAACTTCTCCATTTCGGTCGGTCTCTGGCAAGGTCTATCGCCTCTCGCATTTCCCATCCTCGAGCTTTTATGTCCTGTAGTACATTGTCTATCCACTTCTTTCTCGGTCTTCCTCTACTCCTCACTCCCTCCACCTCTCCATGCAGCGCTTTTGCTGGTATTCTTTCATTCTCCATCCTGATCACGTGTCCGTACCATGTGAGTCTCCTCCTCCGTATTCTGTCCACTATTGTGTCCTTCTGCCCCAGTTCTTCTCTTATATTATGCAGATGCTGATATTTTATATATTATGTAGAAGCTCATATTTTGTATGTAGATTATAATTACGTGTCACATATTATACAAATGACACTTTGAAAAACCTGATGTCACTAAAATAAGCAAGATTTGGTGAAACGTATACAGCAGGTGAGCAGCAGCCCATGTTGCTGCTAGCAGAGCATGACTAAGTAATGAAAAAGTTCATTCTACATAATTCTAAGAACATCCATGAATCTTAATCTTCTTTTGCCTGTTTGCTGACGTCATACTCAAATCTCTTCCTTTGAAGCAAAGCTCCTATGGGTTCAAAATTGGCTCCACTGGCCTGTTTACTGGATATATGTATTCTGAATTCAGATTATAACTGTTCTGATCTTGGAAGAATCTTGTGAACTTAGGCGTAGGAATGGTTTAGACTTTCAGGAAATAAGTTGCTAATTAAAGTTATGAATTTAATTTATTTTAAATTACAAAGTAAGACAGTCATCAGTAGATTTTGAAAGTTCTTGCTATTTCAATTTTGCAATTTCTATCCCCTGGGATATTAAAAAACTAAAAATGCTCTACTATGTTATGTTGTTTTTTGATTATAAGACAGATCTTGAGATGCATGGAAGAAACCATAACAAGAAAAGAGACACAAATGTGAATTTTGTTGCAAAACATTTGCACAGAGTTCATGCCTAAAGATTCATATCAGCACACACACACTGGAGAAAAACCATACAAGTGCAATTTAAGTGCCAAAACATTTTCATGTAAGGTTAGTCTGGAACGCCATATGAGAACCCACACTCAAGAAAAGATATACAAATGCAATATGCATGACAAAGCAGTTGCAGAGAACTGTTATCCAGAATATCTTACAAGAACTAAGACTGGAGGAAAAATATTTGAATGTGATTTATGTCACAGAGTATTTGCAAAGAAGAGTGATCTGCAATGCCATAAAAGAACCCACACTGGAGAAAAACCATACAAATGTAATTTATGTCACAAAGTATTTTCACAAAAGCATCCTCTAAAGGTCCATATCAGAATCCACACTGGAGAAAAACCGTACAAGTGCAAATTATGTCATGTAGCATATGCCGAAAATCGTTATCTGGTGTCCCACACAAGAACCCACATGGGAGAAAAACCATTCAAGTGCAGTTTATGTCACAAAGGATTTGCACAGAAGAATACTCTGGAACGCCATATAAGAACCCACACTGGAGAAAAACCATACAAATGTGATTTATGTCATGTGGCATACGCTGATAAGCATACTCTGGAATGCCATACAAGAACCCACACTGGAGAAAAACCATTCAAGTGCAATTTATGTGACAAAGCTTTTGCCCAAAGTGTTACTCTGGAATACCATATAAAAACCCACACTGGAGAAAAGCCACACAAGTGTGGTTTTTGTCACAAAACATTTGCACAGAAGGAGCATCTCCAATGCCATGTAAGAACACATACTGGAGAAAAACCATATAAATACAATTATTGTCTCAAAGCATTTGCACGAAAGGCTAGTCTGCAATGCCATAACAGAAGCCACACTGGAGAAAAACCATACAAGTGCAATTCATGTGGAAAAGCTTTCTCATCAAAAAATTACCTGAAAATCCATACAAGAACTCACACTGAAGAAAAACCGTACAAGTGCAATTTTTGCAATAAAACATTTGCATTAAAACGGTATCAAAGAACACATACAAGAACACACACTGGAGAAAAACCATACAAGTGCAATATATGTCACAAGGCATTTCCACATAAGTATATTCTTGACCGTCATACGAGAACCCACACTGGAGAAAAACCATACAAATGCATTCTGTGTGAGAGAGCATTTGCACTGAAGAGTATACTTGACTGCCATACAAGAACCCACACTGGTGAAAAACGATACAAGTGCAATTTATGTCATAAAGCATTTGCAAGGAAGGGTAGTCTTAACTGCCATAAAAGAACCCACACTGGAGAAAAACCATACAAGTGCAACATATGTCACAAAGCATTTACGCAGAGGAGTAGTCTTGAATTCCATACAAGAACCCACACTGGAGAAAAACCATACAAGTGCAATTTTTGCAATAAAACATTTGCATTAAAACGGTATCAAAGAACACATACAAGAACACACACTGGAGAAAAACCATACAAGTGCAATATATGTCACAAGGCATTTCCACATAAGTATATTCTTGACCGTCATACGAGAACCCACACTGGAGAAAAACCATACAAATGCATTCTGTGTGAGAGAGCATTTGCACTGAAGAGTATACTTGACTGCCATACAAGAACCCACACTGGTGAAAAACGATACAAGTGCAATTTATGTCATAAAGCATTTGCAAGGAAGGGTAGTCTTAACTGCCATAAAAGAACCCACACTGGAGAAAAACCATACAAGTGCAACATATGTCACAAAGCATTTACGCAGAGGAGTAGTCTTGAATTCCATACAAGAACCCACACTGGAGAAAAACCATACAAGTGCAATTTTTGCAATAAAACATTTGCATTAAAACGGTATCAAAGAACACATACAAGAACACACACTGGAGAAAAACCATACAAGTGCAATATATGTCACAAGGCATTTCCACATAAGTATATTCTTGACCGTCATACGAGAACCCACACTGGAGAAAAACCATACAAATGCATTCTGTGTGAGAGAGCATTTGCACTGAAGAGTATACTTGACTGCCATACAAGAACCCACACTGGTGAAAAACGATACAAGTGCAATTTATGTCATAAAGCATTTGCAAGGAAGGGTAGTCTTAACTGCCATAAAAGAACCCACACTGGAGAAAAACCATACAAGTGCAACATATGTCACAAAGCATTTACGCAGAGGAGTAGTCTTGAATTCCATACAAGAACCCACACTGGAGAAAAACCATACATATGCATAGAGTGCAGTAAAGGATTTAGAAATGCAGCATATCTTAAACTACATTGTACTAGAGTCCACGTGGAAAAGAATATCTTTGCATGTTGTTTATGTAAAAAACACTTTGCACACGATTACCTGCTGAAGAAGCACTTTAAACTCCATAAAGGTGAAACTAATGCATATTTTGGAACCAGTACTAAGCAAGTGGCAGAAAAGATTGATCAACTTACACATAAAGTAAGCATCACTGATGTGAATGTTGCAGAGAAATATCAGGGAAGTAGTTCACATAAGAGAGTCGCCTTATCAAATGGAGATTGCAACAGTGTGGACAGAAAGGAATTGCCACTAAATGAATCTATGCCTTGCCTTTCTTCTCAGAAAGCTGAGATGGCAAGTCTAGATGAAGATGGACTTTTTCAAAATCAACCAAAGACTGGCGGTGATAAATATAATTTCATAATGAGACCGTATGGCTGTGGAATCTGCAGTGATATGTTTGGAGTCGAAGAGGAATTTCTGAAACATTGTTGCAGTCACTCTAATGATCCTGGGAATGACACATTTGTCGACCTATATAAAACATGCATTTGTTGCTTTTCTTGAATACAGAAAGTGTTTTAGTTTACAACTTCCTACTTTACTTGTGGTAAATTTACCCAAGTTTTGTCATTACAGTTTTGTTGGATAATTACAGCCATGTGGTGTTATAATAACTGCTCTACAGCACAGTTGATTTTTCTGTTGTGATTGGTTCATAATTCTTGTAGATCAAAAGTTTCCTAGTCTTTGCCTTAGAAAATGTCCTCATGTATGCCACAGATTTTGAATGGTGTTGGATTTTGGACTGCTTCACTGAAAACAAGTGACGAATTCTTAAGTGGATCATAAAGGTTTTTCGGTGACTAAGCTAATTATATAACTATCAATCTAGTTTATATCTGACGGCCTGTTTACTGTGCTGCTGTTTTTCTGCTTTTCTGCCCTTTCCCCTCTACAAATTAGACTGTGGAATATTCTGGCCTTTTGAGCATGTAGTATGTATAGGTCAGCATTGGTTTTTGGCATGTTTCTCTGTTTTTTTTTGTCAAAGTCGATGCAGTATCGATTTTATTTTTCTGAATTTCGTGATGTCGGTATCAGTATTTTAGGTCTCTTTTATCCGACATTGTTGCTCGGTATACAACTTGCAGTTAGACCTACTGTGATCAGTGCTTTTTTACTGTAACAAAATTATATGTTAGAAATTAAAATTTTATTTTATGTGTTCAACTTTGATGATCAGTTCATAAAATTTGTGTAGTTCTGTACAGAACGCCTCATAAGGAATGAAGCAACTTAACGAAATATCATCTTTTGGCTAATAGGCCTACTAACAATAGGGATGTCCAATGTTTGCCAAACAAGTTAAATCATAGTTTAGTTGTCTTCCGGCAAAATTACTTTCGAAGCACTAACTAGTCAGTTTGGGCAGAACATCATCAACCTGCAGCATCTCCGACACTATGCAAGATCCCACACTGGAGAAAAACGATACAAGTGTGATTTCTGTCACAAAACATTTGCACAGAAACACCAGCTCGAATGCCATATAAGAACCCTCACTGGAGAAAAACCATACAAATGCAATCTATGTTGCAAAGCATCTTCACACAGGAATTTTCTGAACTCCCATACAAGCATTTTCACACAGGAATTTTCTGAACTCCCATACAAGAACCAACACTGGAGAAAAACCATTTAAGTGCAATTTATGTGACAAAGCATTTGCAAGGAAATATACTCTAGAACACCATAAAAGAACCCACACTGGAGAAAAACCATTCATTTGTGATTTGTGTCACAAAGCATTTGCTCAAAGATCTAATCTAAACAAGCATATCAGAAACCACATCGGAGAAAACCATACAAGTGCAAAGTATGTGACAAAGCATTTGCCGAAAGTATTACTCTGGAAAACCATAGAAGAACCCACAGAAGAAAAGCCATACCAATGCAGAGAATGTATTAAATCATTTAGAATTGCTGCCCATCTAAACATCCATTGCACTAGAATCCATGTGCAAAAGAATATCTATGATATCGTTTATGTAACGAAACATTTGCACATGGTTACCTGATG
Organism: Norana najaformis; assembly: GCA_964023275.1. NCBI lineage: Eukaryota > Metazoa > Annelida > Clitellata > Crassiclitellata > Hormogastridae > Norana > Norana najaformis. The sequence continues at coordinate 1,711,077 of OZ029924.1, forward strand.
AAAAAGCACTTAAGACTCCACACAAGTGAGATGAATGTGCACTTGGAAACTAATAAGAAGCACATGATGGAAAATCCTGATCAGGTCACAAATATGACGAGCACCACAGATGCAAGTGTTGCAGTGAGATGTCAGGGAAGCAGCTCTCATAAGACAGTCGCCTTATCGTCTGAAAGTTGCAACATTGTTGACAGAATGGAGTTGTCAGTAATGGAGTCTGTGCTCTGCCTTTCATCTCTGAAGGTTGAGATGCCAAGTCCAGAAAAAGGTGGATTTGATAAAAATCACCTGAAGACGATGGGTAATGAAAATAACTTCTTAGTGAGACCTTATGGCTGTGGAATCTGCAATGAAATGTTTGAAGTTGAAAAGGAGTTTCTGGAACATTGTTGCCATCGCTCTGATGATCCTAAGAATAACACGTTTGTTGACCTGTATAAATCATGCCATTGTTGTTTTCTGTGAATGGATGCTTTTAAAAACTTTAGCTCAGCTTTCTCATATATCATCCCCTATCTTGTATCTTCTCATAACTCCGCTGCACCCTACCCGCAGGATCAAGTCAATGCTTCCAGCTTTCAAGGTAGAGAGGAAGCTATCCGAGGCAGGAGTAGCGTAAGCCAACCGGGGGACTCCGAGTGCTTTGAAAATTTTTCTTTAGTTTCTTGAAGGCATTCTTTGGTTTCGGAGAACTTTAAGTCGATACAGGCGTTTGGTACGAGGCGTCAAAATGAACGCCACAAAGGATGTGACTTAATGTCACACTGAAGGTTTTAAAACAATTTTCTGTTGTGATTGGTTGATTATTCTTGTGTATCGAAAGTGTCGTGGTCTATACTTTAGAATTTCGCATCATGTCTGCCGCAGTTTTTGGTGGCGTCAGATGTTTTGAACTGCTTCATTGACAAGCCAGCCACTTTTCAATTCATAGATTTCTAGAAGGTGGTCTACATTTATGTGGGAATTCATGTTTCCTAACATGTTGCTCCAATAATAATATATCATGGGCGTACAAACTCTGCTAAACAATGAAGGCCATTTTACTGCAGACATCTCTTCTAGATTCGAACATGTTCTTCTGATTTTAGTAGAAGAAAACTTAGCCACTGACAGAGTTTTTGGGATGTTTGGAAATCAGATTTCAGATATATCATGCATTTTGCAGGTATGTCAGCTACAGCACCGAATTACCAAGGAGCCCATGTCAAAACAACTAATTCCTGAATTTCTGACTCTTTGTAGACTTCATAGTAATGTCGATTGGCGGCAAAAATGTAAATGGACATGGTTTTCTATGGCGTGCGTATGGCCTCGACCCTGGTCGTTTTGCAATGAATTGTCGGATGAAATGCTTCACCACCGCTGCCCGTTTGAATGGTAATGGTGTCTAGGACAGAGGTTTTATTGGATGAAGAAAATATGATCCTGCGAACCTTCGCAAGAGTTGTTGGCAGAAAGTAATCCAAGATTGGAGGAGAAGAACAAGGAAGAACATACTTATCACATACCGAATAACCAATAAATTTCAGCCTTATACCAGAAATCTTATCAGCAAAAAGGTCAAAAATCTACTGGCTAGCTCTTGGTTAAAAAAAGATAAATTTAACCTCTCTCTGTGTAGTAATTTATTCAAAGCTATCCACATAGTTTTTGGAGATGTAAAACTTTCATCAATTAAATTAGTTAAATATTCTGATTTACCGATGAAACAAGTTTGCGCACAAGTTTGCACTGTTGCTTAAACCTGCTGAAATCCGGGGTAGTCGAGAGTGACTTATGCGACGCCCCGCATCGAAAATGGCAGAGTTGAACCAAGGCTGTGGTGTGCGCTCTACTACTCTCTTAGTTCTAAAAGGAATTTGTCTGTCAAGCAGCTCAGATAAAATAGACTGGAACTGCATAGCCAGTTCATTAGCAGTTTGTGCAGGAGCTAACCACAACGAAGATGCTAAGGTATCATGCTTCAGCTTATTTAAATCAATTTTTTGCCAAGGGCGAAATCTAATAGTTTATAATTTGAGGGTGGTTTAAAAGGAAAGTCAAATTTTTAGGAAATTGCAATACGATCTGATAAATAAGACTCGACTGGAGAGACAGAATGAAGCGAATTTGAATCAGAACGAGCTATCAAAACATCTAAGGTGTGGCCTTTATTATGTGTAGGAAAGGTAACAAGTTGTTTCATGTCAAACCCTTCTAACATATCAAACATTGATGAAGAACGATGACCAGCTGTATCAGTATGAATATTAAAGTCGCCCATAATAACTATTTCAGAGGGAGAGGAACTCAATTACTGTAGTTTGCGCCAATGGTTCTAATTTATTTGTAATGGTTCTAGTTTATTTGTAATCGCTAGATGATGGCAATTTTTTAATGGTGTTTCTGGTTCGTGTTAGTGCTTCTAGTTGAGTTTATGCGATAGATAACAGTAGGTGATTTTTAGGAATCCACCTTTTGGTTTGTGTTTAAGCTTCTTTGATTAAGTCTATTCCCTAGAACTCTGTGGCACAGCTGATGCTCGTCTCTTTAAAGCAATCTTGAACAACCCAAATCATGTCTTACATCAGCTACTCCCACCAATTAAAACCCTCAGTTATTCCCTACGGCCCCACACCCATGATCGTATTATTCCTCCTGCTGACAATTTAACGCGTAAATGTTTTATTGTTAGGATGTTGTATGAGTATTAAGTTTTCTTGTGTTCTTAAATACTTGTAAACCGATGTGCGATTAGCTATTGGTTAATAAAGAATACACTTACTTACTTAGATGTCAGAAGAAAATGTTAATAATCCAGCGTCTAGTTTGTGTTATTGAATTTAATCGCTCGCCATTTTGTACAAAAATGGATAATTCGAATATGGGTAAGACGGTGGGTGATTCGTTTGAGCGTGATATTTGAGCTGTACCTAAGCAGCTAATATCGAAAGTCCTTCACGCAGTGCATTACGCATTGGTCGTTTAAATGTAAATTCACACGTTTTCTGTGGCGACAGTAAGGCCTCAATACTGCTTATTTCTAAAATGATTTTAGGGGTGAGATTCTTTACCATTGTTGTCAATTTGTATGGCTGACACGCCATTTACAGTAAGGACCGTGTTAGCCCGAAATTCAAATCTCTGAAATATTGCCACTACTTTATTTTAGCCTGGGCTTATTAAGGCTGTTGGTGAGTCCTCTCCCTTGCCGACTGATCTTCTTACGTTGACAGTGTACGTACGATTCGTGGGCTCATTGTGTCTGAGTTTGGTAGTGGGCACGAGTGGAGCCGAAATCTTTAAACAAATGTCTGCCATAGCGGGGATTTGAACTCGCGACATCCCTTATTACTAAGAGTCGCACGGTCACCCCTGTATTTCCATGAGCAGACAGCTTTATTTCTTTAGAGGCTTAGAATATCACGAAGGCGGACTTTAGGCTTTATCATGAAGAGGATGCACGTGTATGCTTTGACTGATTTTAATAGTTTTTGTCCCACTATCCCATTATCATAGCCGATTAGTTTAAGCGCTCCTTCTCACTCCACACCCAGTTAAATGCGGTCGCGGTTCACTGGCCAGATACAAGTTCAAGACCCCTCTACGATTTGCAAATCGTTTGAAAACCGAAAATTGTCTTATGGGACGGCGGTCGATTAAACCGCTCCTTCTGAGCGCTACTTCTCCTCGGTTGGGAGGACTGAAGTTTGTTATAGGTAAGAATTTTGAAGACGATGCTCTTGGTTTAGCTGTCATGGAATCAAGGGATCCGTGATGAAAGGCTACTCTGTAGTTAGGCTCCAGCTGGCGTCCTTTCCACCACTGTAACGCCTGCCAGCCTCGCCTATGAAAGCTACAGTGTGCATGTATGCATGTGTTTATGAGTATGTGTGTGTGTGTTTGCATGCATGTATGTATGTATGTATGTTTTATCTTGGCACTTACTGTATTACCATCCACAGCTGATAGTAGACATCATGTTTCTGGACAACGTAGCATCAGTTTAGATGGAAAGATGGTCTTGATGTGTGAGTTGGACCATTAGAAGGTTCTTCTAGTTTTTTAAGCTTTTGGCATGCATCAAAACTGCTGTTCTTGCACAGATGCCATTCTGTAGGCCTCTGCTTGTTTACCTGCTTGTAAAGCAAAAGATTACACAGTTGTTTATTTGGAAAATAGAAAGACACTCCTGAGACATACAGAGCCGAGATTTTAGAGATGTTTCAACTTGAATCCAAAACGATCTTAACATGGGAACCTTTTAATTGCAAGAAATAGTGACCGATTGGCTATAACAAGCGTCTTTGTAAGGCGGATTGTACGGGTTCGAGCCTCCATCCTTGAGACGGTTGCAGTGAAGGACCTTGAGTAAGTCCTTCACTCACAATTTCTCAGCCCAGTTGATTGATTTTAGTCATTAGATATCGTTGCTCAATAAATGCCAAAATAATTTTTAAAACCTCAACTTGTTCCTTACCATTATAATTATACCGACTCCAGGGGATGGTTGACTTGCCAGGTGGCTTGGTCTACCATAGATATTCACTCATCCAAGTGCTAACCATGCTTGACATTGCTTAAGTGCTTGCCAGGGCTGTATCCTCAGAACTAAGGATCTATCCTTGATCATGTAAAACTAGTGTTATTATGCCCAGGCTGCTTAATTTACTTGGGATTACAATTTCTTGAGATGTTTTTTTTGTAGATCCAGCTTCAGGAGAACAAGCATCACATGCAACATCTTCAGCATGAAATGCATGAATAGAAACTGTGGCAAGAAGAAGAAACGCTGAATGATAAGCTGACAGCAAGAGAGGAAGAGCTGGAAGATGCTAGTGAGTCTAAACAGTCCACTATCTGCCATGTCTGCTGCTCCGTTGTATGTATCCAGGCGCTTGTATAGCGCGTTTTAAGAAAATCACAAAGACGCTGGAGGGTGGCTATCGAAGGTTACCGAAAAGATGCGTCTTAAGACGAGCCGATAATGTTTCCTGAGATGCTGAGGCGGTGAGAGTTCGAATTTCTGGGGGCAGACTGTTCCAAAGAAGCAGTCCCACATAGGAAAAAGCACGATTTGCCCATTCTATTGACTAAATATACTTACACAAGATATCTAGACATGGTCGAAAAAATAATAGAAACAAAATAAGGTCAGTGATAAATACAGATGTTCCAGTCATTTATACTGAAAGTTGTGAGAGTAATAAATGCCAGTTATTCATTTTATGATTCACATCTTGTTTGCTGGAATCAACTTCATACACTCAGTGACACGCTGTGTATAAGCTGGCCAGTGCATGCAGGGAACTTGGCCGCTGAGCGTTGTTTCCAGTTGCTTGCAAAGTCAAGCAGGCATCGTACATAATTTGCAGGAGAAGAGTTTGCTTATGAAGTGAACCAGCTGTACTAAGTTGAATGCTCGAGTTAGTTGAAATTTCTACAAGACAGCACATGGCAGACACCACATTAGATACAACCTCACAGGAGATAGATCCTCATCCTTTCGTTCACTACATGCAATGCTAAATAGCAATTAATCGCAGTGCCGAAAGTCAGAAATTTTATAGCAAATATGAGCACATCATATGCAAATAGTCAACAGCCGCTAATACAATTTCCTGGCAATTATTACAGTATATTTAAACCATTACAGTTATATGTACATAAATGTACTGTATAATGTTTTCACTCACATGAAAGTTGCATGTTGTTACATGTGTTAAGTTAGTAAGCAGTGCTCAACTATCGGACAAAAGTGTTAAAGTAGGTATTGGATACGTGTGAGACTGAAATGGTCCCTTCAAAACAACTGAATACCATTCTCTTTTGCCAGGATTAGGCTGGCATCTAGAGCCTAGTCAAAGCGCCTCTGAATAGGTATCTTGGAGAGGCGCTATATAAATGTTCAAAGCGAATGAATTAATGAATTGTTACAAATGCTTTGAACAAAGTTTGTAGTTTACCTGTTTGCGAGATTAGCTTCAGTGTCAGCATACACCAGCTGCTTGAAGAGACCGTATAATACTGGTCTGTCTTCTTCTTTGAGAACTCCATGTGACGATAGCAGCAACCAGCGCCACTTACCTTGCAAGACATGAAACTGGCGTTATAAACAAAGTTGGCTCGGGTTACGAAACAAAACCAGAGGCGTCGATCATATGGGTGCAATATTTTGAGCATGAGGGCTTGGCCACTGGTTGGACCCCAGCAATATTCTAGCCTTAAAATCAGTAAAAGGTAGTTGTAGACTGATAAAGTTCTCATTCTTCCTGCATTAGGACTTTTCTTGACCCTCATACCAGATGCTCGCCTCTGGAACCCGACAGGGGCGTTGCACCCAGACGTGCACTATAGGCCTGGGCCCCTCCAATGTTTACTACGGATCAACACCTCTGAACAAAACCAATATAAATACTGACATTATTATTACTATTACTTTTATTACTTCATAACTGATCAACACTGACCATCAAGTTAAACCACTTGAGTACGTGGACTGAGATAAGTTGCAAACCAATATAGAACAGTAACAGAAATAAGAAATCCTTTGCTGAAGACGGTCTGAAAGATTGTAATGATTAACTGTGTTAAAAACAGGTGAATGATCAAAAAGCATCACAACTGTAACTGTAACAAATGAACATAAAATTTACAGTAAAAAGGGAGTTTCAGTAGAATGACATCAACAATATGTTAATTTACCTGTGCCAAGCATTTATCATGGATATCTGATGTCGTTTCTGACCAAGAAAAATGAAGTACCAATATCCCTGACAAAAAGACGTTAATACAAACTAAAACTAGCATGTAGCCTATATTTGTTGAATTAATGCGTCATTATTGTGCTTGAATCTGCAAAAGATGTGAGTTGTGAAATTACGATTTAAAATGTATTTTCACTTTAAAATCGCCACAGAAATCAAAGATGAACTTCCAGCGGATGTTGTGTAAGAAATTAATTTGGGTCGTTAAAGTTATATCGGATAATTATGGACGCTAAAACGTGCAATATTTCTGGCTTGTTTACTCTTTCCTTTCTTTTCCTCGTGCTGTTCATTCTCCACTGAAAACATGTCAAAAAACCGAATGCTTTAGTTACTCTCGCTGATTGCTGTAAAAGTTAGTAATGTCGAAGGTACAGATTTTTCAGTCTGGAAATGTTTATCCTCTGCTTCTCACCTTAAACTTACTTACTAAATAACATAAATTTTAAAAGCTTCGTGTGCTGCATATTGAAATATTTGTAGAAATTAGAATTTCTTATGCTGGCGTATTCAGTGAAAGAATTTAATACGTTTTTTCCCCGTTTATTTCTTACGTAAGAAATTTCATCGTAAGAAATAAACGAAAGAAACGTATGATTAAGTACGATAAAGCTAAAAGGATCAACTTACGAATGGCTTCTTGTGATCCGCAATTATTTTTTGTGTAATTGTTATTTATTTTTGTATACTTGTCTGCAACGCGGCTGTGCATTGGTTATTGTAATTGTAACTATGAGTGGCCATTGTTTTATGCGCATATGAAAGCGGTCGTGGTTTAGCGATTAAAGAATTTATTAGCAAAGGTGTACTTGGATTTGTAAAAATCATCTTCTGCCATCTAGCGAATACGACTGAACTAGAAGCAGGTTTTTATTGGTTAGATGGTAGCAGAGGATTTTTAGCGAATAAAGAATTTATTAGCAAGCTATAAGTTGGATTTCTATAAGTCATCTGCTGCCGCCTAGCGAATACAACTGCTTCAATCGTATTCGCTAGATGGCAGAAGATTTTTAGAAATCGAGCTTCTAGTTTACTAATAAATTTATATGCTCATAACAATGACCACTAAAATTATTTGCTTCCGTTTAGCGAATACGATTGAACTAGACGCAGGGTTGTATTCGCTAGACGGCAGAAGGCGAACTTTTACTTTGTGTCAATAAATTTAATCACTCGCCATTTTGTATGGAATTTCGGAGAAAACCGATTATTAAGAAATTAGATTTCCACGGCGAAACTGATTGCATTTTAAATTGTATTCGCTTGATGTCAGCAGATAATTTTTAAAAATCTGGTTTTCTACTTTACCTGTATCAGCTGAAAGACCAGACGTTTTTTTCTAAATCCAGCGTCTGTTGCTACAAATTCGTGAACGCCTAAACTGGTATAAATTTATTATTTTGTCTGAAAGAAAAAAACAGTATCTTTGTCGTTAGTCACAAAAGATATTTTTACTGCAAAAACTACTTCAATGAGACCGTGTGTGTTATTGATTTGAGCGTATTAGGACGATTGACTAGTCTTCTCCCTCGCCGACTGATTTTTCCTCTGACAGTGTGTGGTCAGGGTGTAGCTCAGTTTTATAAGAGTTCGAAAAAAACGTCTGTTGTCTTTCAGCTAATACAGGTAAAGTAGACAACTAGATTTTTTCTTCATATACAGTTTCTGGTGCAGATTACAAAAATATAATTATTATTATTGTGTGTCCTATGATTTCAGGTGTATTAAATGTCAAAAGTGCCTTCATATTCATTTTAGATGGCGCAAGTGGAAAAGAAATCTGTAAAGAAATTTCTACAGTAGTGGGGATTTCAACCTCTGACCTCTCGATTGATTGACAGTGTAGCACGGTCACGTGGGTATTTTCACGAGCAGATGGCTTCATTGCTTTACAGGGTTTAGGCTACCATGGAGGTGTATGGCGCTTCCTGTACATGTACTTTGTATCCAATGTGAATGAAAGGCGCTATATGAATAGCAACAAACACTTGAGCAGCGCTGTGTTACAACATCGATCACTCACTGTATCTTGACTATTAATGTCTTGGCTCATATATAAATAGTCCAATTAATACAGTTCTCATGATATATTATAAAGTTAATTTACAAGGGAATTATGATTTACTGACCACACACAAGCTCAGTTACCATCTACGGTATGCAAATCATTTGAAAATAGACAATTGTGGCACGGTTAGAGAGTGACATGGTAATGGGGAATGCGATATTATTATTTATTGACCTATTAAGATTACAGTATAGACCTATACATATAATACATGACTCACTGTGACTACAAGAATCAGGTGGCATTTTCTAGATTTTCAGTTTTTTCTATTGTGAAATAGTGAATTCAATTTTGCTTAAATTGATGTAGGCCTGTCATTTATGTAAACATTCCAAATGCTGTAGGGTCATTCCAGCTCAACTAGTCCAACGTCTCCCAAAAAAAGCTATTGTGTGCTAGCTATCTAACTATCTAAGCAGGGTTTGCATACTGACATCAGTTAGGCGCTTTTGTGAGCTACTCAAAAGGCGACGATATGTTAAATGTTTCGAAAACTAACTAAAATGATGAGCTTCCCAGACAGCTCTCAATAATAACCGTGCAATGTTTTTCATTCTTTTTCAAAATTGAACTTTATTTAGTGTTACGGTAGTTTGGTTAAATTATTTGTGGAAAATATAGCGCTGCTTTAAATTTAATAGCGTGAATTTATGGATCTGCAGCTCGGATCAGAAATTCTCGATGTTAACACACAGCTGGAACTTTTTATTGAACAGATCTGATGACTCATGATGGAAAATGTGACGCATAAAACAGCGTAAAGTAGAAGTACAGGTAAAGTGTCGTCGCTTTTGCTAAAGTAAAATCTACCTGAGCTGCTCAGTGAAGTCCTTTTTAACGCATGTATACTGAATTGCCTACACTAATGTCTACTTGCAATAATTGGATATATGGGTTATACAAATCTTTGTTCTCAAACCAGCTTTATTTATTAGGACGTAGAGTCTCTAGTATTTAGTTTTCCATGATTTCCAAGCATCTGAAATCTTATTTCATGTAGAAATCGAGCATCGACGTGGCATTCCTATCAAAACAAGCATAGCTGATATAAAGTTTAAAATGTCAAATTTCATATAACATATAAAATTAAATAACGCAACTCTTGCTGCTTACAGACTTTTTAGACGCGCTGTAAAAAGTTATGCTACAATTACAATACAATTACAGTTGTATTTGAGAATATATTTATAAACAGGCAGACAGACATACAAATAAGTAGACACACATTTATGCAGGCAAAAACAGACAGGGCAAAGGCACAAAAATAGAGACAGAACCAGACAAACACCAAACAAACTTGTGCTTTCAGGACTTCAAATGACTTATCTTTGAAACATGTATACTGCAATATATGACACTTTAGAATCAAATCTAGAAACTTCCTTAGCGCTGTTATCATAATGCCATAGACATCAGTCGATGGTCGCTTCAAGTCAAACTGCGGTCAAAAATCATGCTCTGCTGGAGATGCCAGGTTGAATTCCAATAGGTCAGAGAAACCAGAAGCCAGCCTATGGTGGGTAAACAAGTTGGAAGAGATGTGTCTTAAGTTTGGACCTAAATGATATAAAAGAATTGGCAGAATGAATTGAACTTGGCAGTGTATTCCAAAACTTTGGACCAGCTTGACAAGGCACCACACTGTTGGAGTATAGATCACAGTAAGAGTCACAGCGTCCACGAATCGAGAGCAATGTCTATTAGTTTTTTGGGTGAGCATGGAATGTAGATAGGTTGGCTGATTTAAATGTAATACCTTGTGAACTATAAAATAAATTTTGAAATGAATTCTTTGTTTAGTGTGCAGCCAGTGCAATTAATGTAATATTGGTTTAATATGCTGATATTTAGGGGCCTTGTTAACGGTCGGGCAAGAGAGTTTTAAAAATTTGTAGTTTTTGCATATCCCCCTCAGTAATTGTAATCGTAATCATAGGCGCAAGATTTCTACAGCACCCAACGAAAGCCAAGTCGCGGGAACCAGCTTATTCATAAGCGCTGTCAAAATAAAATCGATAGGCACAACGGTTCGGTTCCATATCACTCTCAGTAATACCAATAGCAGTAGTCAAGCCTGCTAGAAACAGTGCATCAGCTAGTTGAATTAAGGCAGTCTGAGGCAAAATAGATCTGATTCTACAAATATTCCGTACATGAAATTGAGCTGATCTGCATATAGCCTGAACATGTCCGGAAAATGACATGGTGGAATTGAACAGCACACCCAAATGCGTGCACATTTTGTACGATTGGTAAGTCACACAACGGAACAAATGTAAGGCAATCAAAGTTTATTCACGAAAGTTCACTTTATCACTGCTGCAAAAATAATTAAGTTCCTTCTGGCTCTATTTATTTTCTCATATTGTCCCAGATGTATTCGTTGGGTTTCTTTCTAGTCTGTATGTCTGTATGCAAAGTATGAAAAATATGTATAGATGGATTATGGTAGTTCTCAAAAAATATATATATATATAAAGAAATATATTCAAATCACAACAGATGCAAACAAATCGAAGTATTAATCAGTTCTTGTTAGAATAATAAACTTTGCAAACTGCGAATGTCCATCCTTGTCTAAGTCTACAAAATGGCGTTAACCAAAAACAAAAATCAATAAATAGAAGTTGGATTAAAAGTAAGTCGTGCTCTCTAGCGAATGTAGATAAAACCAGCGAATGTGTCAACACCATAATATATTTTTCAAGCTTTTTCATTTCTGCTTTAGTATCCTGGTGCTTCATATTTAGTCTCGAACATGTAAAATATTTATGCCGAAAAACCGAGATATTTGGGTCAACAATTTTTAAGGACAACAAAAGGACTAATAACCCCTCCCGGTTTCCGCTTGTGGAGGTATTCAGAACATTTAGATCGTAATCGTAATCGTAATCGTAATCTCAAAATTTCTACAGCGCTCAACGAAAGCTAAGTCGCGGGAACCAGCTTATTCACAGGCGCTCAGTCAAAACAAAATCGATAGGCAAAAGGGTCAAGATCCAGGAGTCAGGCACTCAGACAGTCGGACGGCTACGGTGGATGCTGTTTGAAACTGAAGCGAGAAGAGAGACAAGAGGAAGAGGAAGAATCAGGATAAGATTTCTGGAAAAGAAGTGTTTTCAGTCTTGAGTGAAAGACCTGCGCAGAAACTGAAAGAGGTGAAGTGCTGGTGAGTTCGTATGATTGACCAGACAACTGTCGCAATTATGGCGGGAGTTTATTCCAAAGGGGTGGGGCAGCTATGGCTATGGAGCGATTTCCAAATTTTAAGGATGAGGTGACGGGAGGGCGAAGAAGTGTTAGGACAGATGAGGAGCGGGTTGAACGGAGTGGTTGGATAGTAAATAATTGACGAAGATAGGAGGGTTGGGAGGATTGAAGTGTGTTGTAGGTGAGGGATAAGACTTTGTACTCTATTCGTTCTGGTATTTTAAGCCAGTGCAGTGATTTGAGAACAGGGGTGATGTGATGGTATTTGGGGGTTTTGGTGACAGCACGTGCGAGAGCATTCTGGATAGCTTGTAGGCGATTTATCTGGGTTGTGTCAATATTGAGGAAAAGTGAATTGCAGTAGTCAAGTTTTGCATGGACTATGGATGTGGCAATGATAGATGCGGTTTTGAAGTCAAGCATAGGACGGATTCTGCGAAGGTCGCGGATATGCATAAAGCAAGAGCGGGAAAGATGGCTGATATGATCAGAAAAAGTAAGGTTCTGGTCGAAAATAACACCTAAATTACGGACAGAGGAGTTAGTATTAAAGGTGTGGGTGGAGGCAGAGTCCAGGCTGAGGGAGATAGAGGGGTCAGGAATTTTCTTCAGCTGGTCACGTAGGCCTATAAGTATGAATTCAGTTTTAGATGGGTTCAGGCATAAGAGATTAGATGTCATCCAAGAGGAGATTTGTTTAACCACACAAAGAAGATGATCTGTAGATTCATTGAAACAATTTGGAGAGAAAGAGATGAATAGTTGGGTGTCATCAGCATAGAGGTGATGGTCAACGGAGGATGCTTTAATGAGTGAACTGAGTGGGGTAGTGTAGAGGATAAACAGAAGAGGTCCAAGAACGGAGCCTTGTGGAACTCCGCAAGTAAGAGGGCATGACTTAGAAGAGGCTTCCGAAGTTTTAACAGAGAAAGAGCGGGAGGAGAGATAAGACTGTATCCATAGGAGAGCAGTGTCAGCAAAACCAAACCAGGTTGAAAGTCGGTGGAGTAAGATATTGTGATCTATGGTGTCGAAGGCTGCAGAGATATCGAGCAGACAGAGGCAAGAAACCTGTTGATGAGAAATGGCAGAAACAAGCTTGTTGTAGAGAGATGTCAGCAGAGTTTCGGTTGAGTGGCGTTTAGTAAAACCAGACTGGTGTGGGTTAATGAGTGAGTTAGAAGCTAAATAGTTATTGATTCGAGAGAGGACAATCCGTTCAGTTAATTTGGAGATGAAAGTCAGGTTAGAAACAGGCCGGTAGTTAGAAAGGATTTCCTTGTCGAGAGATGATTTCTTGAGAAGAGGGGTAACAAGAGAGTGTTTAAAAAGAAGGGGAAAATTTCCAGTAGAGAGGGAGAGGTTAACTATTTTGGTAATAATTGGAACAAGGACAGATGCACAGTCTTTCAATAAGGAGGTAGGTATAGGGTCAAGTTCACATTGTTTGTTTGGGAGAGATTTTAGCAGATTTAGTATTTCGGTCTCTGATGTAGGTTGAAAAGCAGAAAATGAGGATCGAGGTGGGGAAGGTGGACTGTCATAGGTGGAAGAGGGAGCATCAGCAGCTGGATTGTTGGAGGTTTTGGAAAGTAGAGATTGAAGAGAGAGACGGAGGGTACTAATTTTGTTCGAAAAGAAAGAACAGAACGAGTCGGCTATTGAAGAAGACGGAAGAGAATTTGGAAGTGGACTAGATGAGTTCCGATGGAGGAGCTGGTTAATGGTTTTCCAGAGAAGGCGAGGGCTAGAGGATCGAGAACGAACTAGTGAGGAGTAAAATCTTTGTTTAGTTGCAGTAAGAAGGCGATGGTATTTATTTGTGGCAGATTTAAGGGCAGAGAGAAGTTGAGGATCCCTGGTGCGTTTATAGGCACGCTCAAGGCGTCGCCGGAAAGATTTGAAGGCCTGGAGATAGGAATTGAACCAAGGATTGTTAGAGTGAGAACAGGATTTGGTAATAATAGGAGCATGCTTGTCAAGGATAGTGGAAAGAGTGGTGTTATATGAAGAGAGAAGGTCATTCAGGGAGGAGGGTGGATTTAACACGAGATCAGAACAGGAAATATCTTGTGTGAAGGCTTCAATATTTATTGAACTGATGCGACGAAAAGAATGAAAGACAGGATCAGGACGTGGTGTCGGAAGAATGTTAAGATATGTAAAGATGGGGTAATGATCAGATGGCGAGTCAAAAGAGAAAGATATATCAGGTGATAGAGTGGAGAACGATGACGTGATAATGAGGTCAAGTGTGTGATTGTGAATGTGGGTGGGGAATTTGACATGTTGAACCAGATTAGTTGAGGACAATAGGGTGAGGAATTCAGAAGCAAATGTGTCAGAGGGGTTATCGACATGAGGGGCTTCAAGTAGTATACCCATAGGCGCTCCCAGTCCAGCTTCAGCGCAAGAAGACAGTTTTTAACTGTTGGTGAAAAGTTTATATAGCATTCCTCGTTAGAATGAAACCATCGAGAAGGCGTGACGCTGCGCTGTTGTATTGCATGCAAAAGAACAACAATCTCGTCTCGGCTCCCAACCGTTAAAAGCCATCGATTGAGGCTTAGTAAATAGAGCGTGGAGCTTAATAAATGCAGATATGATAAAACAAAAAGCCAGAGGCCATCGTATACATAGCATAAATGGAGTTAAATGGAGGTGTCGATCGGTACGCAACATTGAGTGGAGACGACATTTTCATTTTCCTTTCTAAGGTTTGAGTAATTTCATGCCCCATTTTTTATTAATGAAAACGATGTTTGAGTTGAAGAAAATTCTTTGGACATGTGTCCTAGTGACATCAAAATTCTATTACGATCTTTCACCTAAACAGACACGCACTTATTGAAAATGTTTCCTTTGCATTCGCTAGATGGCAGTACGGTTTCAAAATCCCATTCCATTAAATTCTGGCTTTCGTCTCGCCAATCTTATGAGCTTACAGGTATTGACTACTCCTTTAGAATCTTTCTGCCTGTACGTCTGGCTGTCTCCATGCTTGTCCGTGTTTATAGCTGATTATACAGCTGGAATATATGCTGCGTGCAGGTGCAAAAGGCTCCTGGCGGTATATCTAAATTTAGTACGCTTGAATAATTTCTCTGGATATAATTAAGTCATGTATGTTATTTTCTGCCCATTGCACAGAACATCTAGTTTAAAAGATTTCCATATATAAGCGTCTTGTGGTGCTAGGTCCACCATGCACTTAAATTGGCGCTTAAGAAATCTTGAGTTTACGATTACAGTTATGATTACTGTAAATAGACACGTCTGTTGAGATGTTTCGTTCGCATTCGCTAGGGGGCAGCGCAGTTTGAAAGCGTCCCATTAGGTCAATTCTGTCAACCTTTACTCGAATCCTGTGCACATACTGACCACTCTTTTACATTGTTTCTCTGCCTGGATGTCTGCTTGTCTCTGTGCATATCTGTTTGTCTGTGTTTATGGTGCATTAGGCAGCGGGAACGTATGCCATTGCAGGTGCAAAGACTTTGTTATCAGTATTTCTGTATTTAATAAATTTTCCCTTTGCATGTAGGCTACGTGATCTACTTCACTGACCGCCCATCCCACATCGCCTGTGTTTCAAGATTTTGGTACGCATCTGGCGATAGCAACTGACTAATGCTCCGACCTATTTCTATTCTGCCAATCAATAATCATTGATGTCCTCGTTCATAAGGATTCTATATAGAGATACTTAGACATGCATGCATATATGTGTGCATGTATGTATGTATGTATGTATGTATGTATGTATGTATGTATGTATGTATGTATGTATGTATGTATGTATGTATGTATGTGTGTGTATTTGCGGTGTATTTGGTTATATTAACTTGCGCTTTATAAATCTTCTTATAGTAATATTAATAATGAATGTATGTATATATGTATCTATGTATACTCTTTCTCGTGGCAAAACCAGTGGATCTATAGTATCATGTAATAAATCTGTGAGGCAGATCAGCCAATTAACTTACTAAATAGAGATGTCGATCCATAGCCCACATTCAGTGAACACATTTTCCCTTTTCACTTTCTCCTCTTTTAAAATTACTTAGCTAATTTTATGCCAAAATGTTTATTTATAAAAAATGAGGTTTGACTCGGAGAGACATGTGCACAAGTGAAGGTATAAGTTTTTACTATCGCTATCGTAATCGTGGGACTCGGTTGTGTAGTGGTATGGTCTGTGCCTTAATAGCAGGGTCGCGGGTTCGAATCAGCCTCAAGCCACTGCGTAGCGACTATGGATAAGTTGCTAACACACAGTTGTCTGTGAGGAAGGCAGCGAAAAACCACCTCACTCGTCTCATTCCGGGGCCATAAAGCCTATTGACCTGCCTTCGGGCAGAGAACTCATCATCATCATCATCATCATCATCACGGTAATTATACGCGTGCGCTATAGGAAATGTTTCATTTGCATTCGCCAGGTGGCAGCACAGTTTTGAAACAGACCATTAGATCAAATTGCGCGCTTTTTAGACGAATCCCATACACGTGTTGACCACTCCTTTGCATTCTGTATGCCTTTGTGTCTTTTTGTTTCTGTGTTTGTGAGTCTGTCTGTCTGTCTGTCTGCAATTGGTTCGGATTAGGCAGGTGGCATGCAGGTGCGAATAGACTTGTTGATTCCTTTCAAGTCTCTGTTTGCATAGATTACAGGTGAATTCTTGCCCATCCTACAGCGCACCTGGTCTCACCAAAGCCAGCTGCTCCATGCACCTGCCTACACAAACTAGTTTTGGCGCCCTCTTTCAGTTGGTTGACCGCCGATCCTTTTTTAATTGAGGGGGAGTCTAAAGCAGTGAGAGATTTGTTAATGTAACCTCAGAAATTTTTCAAAGCCACACAAAAGCTTCGCCAGAGAGACCAACTTTTACATGACCCATTGGGAGAAGCGAAATATATGAGGAAGATGTGCATTTTATGGGGATAGTCTCAACACTAAAGTACAGTTTCCTATATTCCATATCAAATAAGTGAAACGTAAGGGGAGCTAATTTCCTTTTACTTAGGCTCTTGGACTGACGATGGACGAATCCCAATGTCCTAGACTGGAGGCCAATGAATCGCAGGACTTGTCATTTATTTTCCAGTTAGGTGGCAGCACAGTTTTGAAACAGACCATTAGGTCAAATCGCGCGCTCCTTACACGAATTCCGTACACCTGCGACCACTCCTTTGCATTCTGTATGTCTGTGTGTATCTGTTTGTCTCTGTGTTTATTCGTCTGTCTGGAGTTGGGTCGGATTAGTCAAATGCGCTGCATACAGGTGCGAATAGACACTTGTTGGCGCCATTTACATACAATTTAGTAGCGAAAGTTCTCTGCATATAATTATCTGTCATTTGCTGTCCATCCCACATCTCCTATGTTTCAAGATTTTGGTACGCATGTGGTGGTGACAACTGACTAATGCACCGGCCTATTTCTGTTCTGTCAATGAATTAATTATCAATGATACCCTCGCTCTTAAGGATTCTATATAAGAGAGATTTTGACATGCATGCATGCATACATATATGTACACATGAATGTGTATATGTATACATGCATGCATACATGTATGTACGCATGAATGTATAAATGTATGCATGTATGTATGTTGAATTCATACATGCATGTATATATGTATGTATGTTTGTATATATGTATGTATGTATGTATGCCTTTTCCCGTGACGTAGTTATGGCTGTATTCTACTGAAGCATTTGCGTCACATTTCTCAAAACCAGTGGATAGTGTCATGTAATGAAGTGTAAACCTGTGAGATGGTGCTGCACGGATTCTGTGAGGCAGACCAGCCAATTCACTTTCTAAATAGAGATGTCGATCCATAGCCCACATTTAGTTGACACATTTTCCCTTTTCACTTTCTCCTCTTTTAAACTTACTTTAGCTAATTTTATACCCTAATTGCTATTTTAAAAATTATGAGGTTTTGACTCAAAGAGAGACAGGTGCACAAATGAAACCATAATTGTTTTACTATCGCTATCGTAATCGTGGGACTCGGTTTCGTAGTGGTATAGTCGGTGCATCGTAATCGGAGGATCGCGGGTTCCAATCTACCTTAAGCCCCTGCGTAGCGGCCTTGGAGAAGTTGCTCACCCACAATTTTCTGTGAGGAAGGCAACGGAAAACCACCTCTCTCACCTCATCCCCGGGTGACATAAAGCCAATGGACCTGCCTTCGGGCAAGAGAACGGTCGTCATCGTGCGCTGATGAAAATGTTTCATTTACATTCGCTAGATGGCAGCACAGTTTTGAAACAGACCATTAGATCAAATCGCGCGCTTTTTACCCGAATCCCATATACGTGTTGACCACTCCTTTACAAACTGTATGTCTGTGTGTCTGTTTGTCTCTGTGTTTGTTCGTCTGTCTGTCTGTCTGTCTGTCTGGAGTTGGGTCGGATTAGGCAGATGGCATGCAGGTGCGAATAGACTTGTTGACCCTATTTCTAAATTTAGCACTCTTAAGTCTCTGGTTGCATATAATGATCTGTCATTTCCTGCCCATCCTACAGCGCACCTGCTTCCGATTTCGGCGCGAGTCCATGAAAGCCAGCTGCGGTATGCACTTGCCTACACACTAATTTTGCCGCCCTGTCTCATTTCAATGACCGCCGATCCCTTTTCAATTGAGGGGGGTAGTCTAAAGCAGTGGGAGATATGTAAATGTAACCTGAGAAATATCTCAGTGCTAAACAAATGCCTCTTCAAAGAGGTCAACTTCTACAATGGCGCTACACGACCTATTAGGAGAAGTGAAATGTATGAGGAAGATGTGTATTTTGTGGGGATACGCTTAACACTAAAGTACAGTTTCCCAGATTCCATAAGTGAGACGCAGGGGATGCGCTCATTTCCTTTTCTTTAGGCCCTTGAACCGACAATGGACGAATCCCAAAGTCCTAGACACGGGGCTAGTGAATCGCAGGACTTGTCATTTACTTTCCAGCTAGGTGGCAGCACAGTTTTGAAACAGACCATTAGATCAAATCGCGCGCTTTTTACACGAATTCCATGTATACACGTGTTGACCACTCCTTTACAATCGGCATATTTGTTTGTCTCTGTTTGTTCGTTTATCTGGAATTGGGCCGGATTAGGCAGATGCAAATAGACTTGTTGGCGCCTTTACAAATTTAGTGGCTTAAGTTCTGTGCATATAATTATCTGTCATTTGCTGTCCATCCTTCAGCTCACCTGTTTTCAGATTTAGGCACGAGTCCGCCAAAGCCAGCTGCTTTAAGCACCATCCTACTTAGAGTAGTTTTGTCGCCCTGTCTCAGTTGAATGACCGCCGACCTTTTTTTATTGAGGGTGTAGTTTAAAGCAATGGGAGATATGTAAACGTAAACCTCCGAAATATCTCAGCGCCACACAAAAGCCTCGTCAAAGAGACCAACTTCTACAATGGCGCTACACGAGGGAAGCGAAATGTATGAGGAAGATGCGTATTTTATGGGGTTAGTCTCAGCAGTGAAGTAATGTTTCCCATATTCCACAAGTGAGACGAAAAGAGGCGCTCATTTCCTTTTCTTTTTGACGGGGACAGTGAATTCCAGGACTTGCCGTTTACTTTCCAGCTAGGTGGCAGCACAGTTTTGAAAAAGACCACTAGATCAAATTGCGCGCTGGTAACACGAATCTCACACGTGTCGACCACTCCTTTAGAATCTGCATGTCTGTCTGTCTGTCTGTCTGTCTGTCTGTCTGTCTGTCTGTCTGTCTGTCTGTCTGTCTGTCTGTCTGGAATTGGGTCGGATTAAGGCAGGTGGTACGTGTGCTGTGTGGAGGTGCGAATAGAATTGTTGGCCACATTTCTAAATTTAGTAGCTTAAGTTCTCTGCGTATAATTATCTGTCATTTGCTGCCCATCCTACAACGCACCTGTTTTCAGATTTCGGTTGCGTTAAGCCAACTTAAAATAGTTTGTCCCCCTATCTCAGATCTAGATGCGCGCCAATCCCATTTTAAATGGGAAATAGTCTGAATCACTGGGATATATCAATGGCGTCTCCAGAATTGTTTTCGTGGGAGGCAGAGCATCTCCAGAAGGGGCGCTAAAGTCCACCATGCACGGTTCTGGTCTGAGGGGCGCCGGCATATAACCAAGAGGGGCGTCTATAGCTAAATCCGCCACTGGGATATATGTTGGTGTAAATGTAAACCTCCGAAAATTCTCGGCGCCACACAAAAGCCGTGTAAGGGAGACCAACTTATAGGCATTTGCGCTAAATGACCCATCGGGAGAAGAGAAATGTATGAGGAGGATGTGTATTGTATGGGAATAGTCTCAGCAGTTATATAAAGTTTCCCATGTCCCACAAGTGAGACTTAGGGGAGGGGTTATTCGTTTTCTATAGGCCCTTTATCTGACAATGGACGAATCCTAATGTCCTGGACATGGGGCCAGCGCATCGCAGGACTTGCCGTTTACTTTTCAGCTAGGTGGCAGCACAGTTTCGGAAAAAGACCATTAGATCAATGTTCGCTGGTAACACGACTTCCCCACACCTGATGACCACACCTTTACATTCCGTCTGTCTGTCTGTCTGTCTGTCTGGAATCAGGTCGGATTAGGCAGGCGGCACATCTTTTCCATGCAGGTGCGAATAGACTTGTTGGTTCTATTTATAAATTTAGTACAATACATTGAGTACTGTTTGCATATAATTATATCTGCCATTTGCTGCCCATCCTATAGCGCCGCTGCTATCAGATTTCGGTTGCTTTATGCATCTGCTAACTTAAAATAGTTTTGTCATCCTCTCTCAGATCTGGGTGCCCGCCAATTCCTTGCTAATGGGAAGGAAGTAGCCTGAACAAGAGGGATATATCAATGGCGGCTCCAGGATTGTTTGCGTGGGCGGAAGAGCAAATCCAAGGGGCGCCACATTCTGGCAGTCCACCATGCATTGGTCTGGGCTGACGGACATTCGTACTAATATGTATGCATGGATGTATATTTCTATGCAGGTAAAATATGTATGCAAGTAAAATATGTATGCAAGTATGTATGCATTGCCATTTAGGTATGTACGTATACCTTTTCCCGTGGCACAGTTATGGTTACATTTCTCAAAACCAATGGATAGTGTCGTGTAATGAAGTGTAAATCTCTGCGATGGCGCTGCACGGAATTTATGAGACAGATCAGCCAGTTCACTGTCTAAGTAGAGGCGTCGATTCATAGCCCACATTCAATGAACACAATTTCCCTCTTCACTTTCTCCAGTGAAAATGTTTCATTTGATTCGCTAGGAGGCAGCACAGTTTTAAAACAGAAATAGTTCAAATCCCGCGCGTTTTACACGAATCACATATACGTGTTGACCACTCCTTTACAATCTGTATGTCTTGTATGTCTGTTTATCTCTGGGTTTGTTCGTCTACCAGTCTGTCTGGAGTTGGATCGGATTAGGCAGCTGGTATGCAGGTGCGAATACACTTGTTGACACTGTTTCTAAATTTAGTACGCTTAAGTCCCTGTTGGCATAAATTACGGTCATTTCCTGCCCATCCTACAACGCAACTGCTCTCAGATTTCGGCGCGAGTCCACCAAAACCACCTGCGCTGTGCTCCTGCCTACACACGCTAGTTTTGCCGCCCTGTCTCAGTTGGATGACTGCCGATCCGTTTTTTTAAATCGAGGGGGTAGTCTAAAGCAGCAGGAGATATGTAAATGCAAATGTAAACCTCATAAATATCTGTGCCACACAAAAAGCCTCGTTAGAGAGACCAATTTCTGTAACGGCGCTATACGACCCATCGGGTGAAACTAAATGTATGAGGTTGGTGTGTTTTTATGGGGATAGACTCAACACAAAAGTACAGTTTCCCATGTTTCACATTCCATAAGTGAGACGAAGGGGAGGAGCTCATTTCCTTTTCTTTAGGCTCTTGGATTGACAAAAGACGAATCCCATAGTCCTACACACGGGGCCAGTGAATCACATGACTTGTCATTTACTTTCCAGCTAGGTGGCAGCACAGTTTAGAAACGGACCATTAGATCAAATCGCGCGCTCTTTACACGAATTCCACACACGTGTGACCACTCCTTTACAAACTGTATGTCTGTGTATCTGTTTGCGTCTGTGTTTATTCGTCTGTCTGGAGTTGGGTCGGATTAGGCAGGTGCGCTGCATACAGGTGCGAATAGACTTGTTGGCGCCATTTACCAATTTAATAGCTTAAGTTCTCTGCATATAAGTATCTGTCATTTGCTGTCCATCCTACAGCGCACTTGTTTTCAAATTTAGGCGCGAGTCTGCCAAAGCCAGCTGCTTTAAGCACCGGCCTAGTTACAATTGTTTCGCCTCCCTGTCTCAGTTCTATGACCGCCGATTCCCTTTTTTATTAAGGGGGGAGGGTAGTCTAAAGCAGTGGGAGATATATAAATGTAAATGTAAATCTCCGAAATATTTCAGCGCCTCACAAAAGCTTCGTCAGAGACCAAATTATACAATGGCGCTAAAAGCCTCAGTGGAAGAAGCGAATTATATATATGAGGAATATGTGTAGTTTATGGGAATAGTCTCAGCAGTAATGTAATCTTTCCCATATCCCACAAGTGAGAAGTAGGGGAGGCGCTCATTTCCTTTTCTTTTTTGACGGGGCCAGTGCATCGCAGGACTTTGCATTCACTTTCCAGCAAGGTGGCAGCACAGTTTTCAAAAAGACCATTAGATCAAATTGCGCGTTGGTTACATGAATCTCATACACGTGTTGACCACTCCTTTACAATCTGCATATCTGCCTGTCTGATTGTCTGTGTGTGTTTGTGTGTCTGTCTGTCTGCAGATGGGTCGGGTTAGACAGATGGCAAGTGTTTTCCATGCAGGAGCGGATAGTCTTGTTGGCGCTATTTCTAAATATAGTAGAATACATTTAGTGCTGTTTGCATATAAATATATCTGCCATATGCTGCCGATCCTCAGCTCAGCTGCTCTCAGATTTCGGTTGCGTTATGCATCTGCTAACTTAAAGTAGTTTTGTCGCCTTGTCCCAGATCTGGATGCCCAACGATTCCTTGCTAAAGGGAAGGAAATAGCCTGAACAAGAGCGATATATCAGTGGCGGCTCCAGGATTGTTTGCGTGGGGGAAGAGCAATTCCTTGGGGCACCACGTTCTGGCCGTCCACCATCCATGGATCTGGTCTGAGGGGCGGCGGTTTTAAACCAAAAGAGTGGAGGTTATAAACCGCTTATTGCTAAATCCCAAGTTTATAGCTAAATCCCACTCCTACAGCTAAATCCACTACTGATGGAAAGCAAATGAGAATCTTTTTGTTAAAATGAGGGAGTCATTCGTCTCCTTGAACTGCTGTCAAATGCGTTGTGTGGAGCATCGTAGTCGGTTGGTTTTTGCGATGACCTAGAGCGTGGAGAGTATAGGTTCGAGTCTGTCTCGGAAAGAGCTACTGGGTGGGGACTTTGAGGAAGTCATTCACGCGCAATTGCTCTGTGCCAATGATTTCATATATTTTCGTTACCTTTAAGCGCTTAACAAATGATGTGTTGCATGTGGCATGTAGGCCTACTACTGGCCTAGATCAGAGACATGTATGTGGTAACTTAGGTCGGAAAAGACAAATTCAAATGGCTTTGTGTGATAGATGGCTTTGTGTGATAGTTGGTTTGCTGTCTTCATTCCGTGCCACAAGGCAATGTTCTGTTTTAAAATGATTTGCATACCGTGGACGAGCCTTGAACTCATGTGTGGTCAGTGAACCGTGACCGCGTTTAAGAGGCATGGAGAGAGCAGAAAGTAGCGTTAAAAAATCGGCCCACGTGCTACATTACACACCTGTCTGTTTTCAAACGATTTGCGTACCGTAGATGGGTCTTGTATGTCTGGAGTTTAAACCACGAGGGAGGTGACGAACCGCCTAGGTTACACAAAACCCGCGCCAGGAAGACCAGCTTAAACATCGGCGCTAAAAAAACCTATTAGGAGGTTCGAAATGTACGGGAAGACGTGGTTTCAATGGGAAATATTTAGTTTGGACCAGTGGGGAGAAAGACCTTTGGACGGGAGGACGATGTATTGGGAAATGCAGCTTCAGTGGGAGATAATAGGAATCAACGTCGAGGGAAACCGATTCTCAATACATATTAATTCGCATCAGTTAGGATTCGTTAGATATATAACTTACAACAGTTCCGAGAGGTCCTTGAATGGAAATACATGCATACTCAAATATTAAAATGCCTACGTACATTCAGCAATTACTACTACTGCTGTATGCCAGTACAACAACAACAACTACTACTACTACGACGACGACAACTATGACCATGACCATTATTAGGCCTATTACAATTATGAAGCCTTTTATTATTATTACGCCAGTTAATATTAGGCCTAACATTACCATTGTTGTTATTATTATTTAGGTCTACTATAATGTATGGCATCTTAGCTTCTTAAAGCCAAGCATGAGCTGCATAAAGTGAAACGTGCTTCTTGGCCGGGATGAACCAGCTCAACTCAGTAAGAGACAAGGTGTAAGGGTCAGTTTCAGATCGATGTCTTAACATTGGATCAATCCTCATTCCCAGGTCTGTCTTTATCCAACCAGGTCTCTATTTGTGCCAAAAACTGAAACCATTCTTGGTGAGCGAGGTTTTAAGGTTGTTGAATCTAAATATTGGAACTCTCTTCCTGCTTCTGTTTGTTCTGCTCGGTCGCTTATATCATTTCAGTCTCAACCTAAGACTGACCTTTCTCAGTTGGCTTATTCCCCGATATAGGTTGTCTCTCTGTTTCAGTAGACTGACTTTCTGGTTAATAGGTCATTAATTTAGCTTAATTTTGGTGTGCCGTTGGTTACTGCCTTTTGCATTAGACACCGGCGCCATAGAAATTTCTCATTGACATTAACTATCTAACCAACCTGGCGAAGATTTGAACCCCTGGCGTCTGGATTGATAGTCCAGCACGCTGAGCACTAGGCTGTCACATACCCAATTCGTATATGTTAGGGTCAACTTTCTTTGAATTCTGCAGGCAGTGGTATAAGGCCACCCTGTTGATAAAATATGGCCATCTTGCCGTTCAGTTTATTGCAGTTTATTAGTAAATTTCTATAGAGTCTATTGCCGAGCTAGTGTAGTTATATCAGGTCATGTTACTTGGACGGTTTGTTTCCTACACCGGCTTTGTATGTCTGTGAATGTCTCTTCATGGCGTTGCTTATCTTTGTATGAGATATGTAGCTTTCATTTTCTTGACAGCCTTTGCGTCATCTTCTGGGTTAATCTGCATCATCCATTGTCAACTTCCTCTTCTGTCACAACAGAGGTTTCTCTGTCTTTGTATGCATTTGCTTCTCTATCTCTGTCTCTCAGGCTTGACGTTTTGCCTGATGGAATTGAACAGTGGATGGTATTCGGAATTGAACCGGAAAGTGAGATAATGGGAAGAGGAGGAATCTGGATAGGATTTGTAGTAAGAGGAGTATTTTCAGTTTTGAGTGAGTGACACCCATTCAAACCGGCGTCGGTAATGAGGGATTATCTGGGATCTCACCCGATAAGCTCATTGAAAAATGAGCAGGATCGGCGCAATATGATCGCTATAGAAAAACGTGTACATTACATTTGTTTGAGAAACTTACACCCCAAAATATTGGACAGACGAATGTCATTGAAGGTACGGACTGTTGTAGGCTGTCTCGATTGATTACTTTTGTGTACACAGAATCGTCATTTAGAAATACGTTGTATAGTTGGATTATGCAAACACTGACGTGTATTTAACTAATAGCATTTTGTAGGTGACCTAAATGCCGACGCTTAGGCTGCATACGATAGTCGGTCTACGGATAGCGAGGGAGTGCCGGGGTGACAGGGTCATTAGAGAGAAGACTCAATGAAGGGAAGGTCTTTAAAGAATTCAGTCAGAGAAGTTTAAGGACCATTCAGAGTCGAAGAACGATGCAGCCAGTCAATAGAGCGACGAGGCAGGTTTAAATGTAACTGTAATTTAACTGACTAAGTATGAAATTAATTGCATTGACTTTTATTAAATTTTTATTTTTATTGAAATTATATTTAATTCTTATTGATATCTGGTTTAATTTTTCATTTTAGTTGATACTTACTTCAATTTTTATTTACATTTTAATTTTTATTAAAAGTTAGGCCTACTTTAATTTTTATCGATCTAATTTACCAGACCTGGAAGCGCCAGTGAGCAGATGTGTCCGGTCAACCGCCAGTCGAAGAACGCTGCCAGTCTAGGTGAACAGCCACCTGATGTTGACCGTCTGAAGGCGACCTTGGGCGCCAAAGGGGGCACGTCAAACTCGTCTACCTTCGCGAGGTGCAACGAGGTACCAACCATTTGGAGGCGGAAGACGCAGTTTTCGCTCCTTCATGACTCTTCTGACGACGGGAACAGACGCAACGCCAACTGAACTGTGAGTTTTCATTGAGTTTTATCTTTGCTGTGGATGAGCGATATTCTTCTAGTCAGCGTGTTTTGAAGGTCAACCTGGACGTTGGGGTTCAAATCCCTGCCAGCGCAGAAATTATTTAAAGATTTAACTTCCGCTAGCCCCCTCTGAAGGGACACTTGGAGCGGGACCACATCGACCGTACTTTGCGCCCTTGTACTTGTTCTTGATGGGTGAGCTTTCAGTTGCTGGACTTCTAGAATTCTCTTCTGGCGTCTGTTCGTTTTCGTCCATCTCGTGATGTAATTTCGGCCACAACTTAAGACTTGCACCTCTCTCTTATCCACCACAGGCTGCCTCGCTGTCTCTGTAGACTGACTCTGTCCTACTGACCATGCTTTCCTTGGTTTGGGTGCACCTCCGGGTATGTTTTGAGCATTAGACTCTGGCGCTATAGAAGTTGCTTGTTATAATTGTGAGGCTCTTTATACCCTTTGTCAACTGCTTCTTAGAAGACACTATATACAGTGAATAACCAGATACATGCATGCATGCATGCATATGTGCATACCTACTATGCATGCATGCTTGCTTACTTGCTTACACCAAGCTTACACATACACATATGCGTGTACGCTTACATGTTTACATGCTTACATGCATAAATGCATACATGCATACATGGATAGGCATATACATGTACATACATACAATACTTACATACATAGTTACTAACATACATACATACATACATCTGTATATGTGTACATGCATGCATGCATTCGGTCATGGATATATACACATGCATGCATACATGCATACATGCATACATACATGAATATATACAAACATGCTTGCATGCATGCATACATACATACATGCATGGTTATATACAGACATGCATACATGCATTCATAAATGCACACATATATACATCCACACATACATATACACTATTTTAGTTTCTTAAATTTTAATCACCTTTTCATTCGTTGCCAGTTTTTGACTTCTAGTTTTCCAGTTTTATTGGGCAGGCCACACCTAGACGAGTTTTCGGGCGACTCAATGGTGTGGCCCTTGATCCACTATCGTGTGTGAATTATCTGAGCAATTATGTCGCACCTTTTGGGGATCTCTCAAAGATTGTGGCTCATGTTTTTTAAGTGGTTGACTTCTCTGGATGCAGAAGTATTTCGTTGCTTTTGGATCATTCATTCGATCATTGGTTCGATCATTCGATGCAGTTGTCAGGTTGCACTGAAGAGACAACCAAACCTCCTCTTTCCTTCATTCCATCATTCTTTATTCTCTTATGTTTGTTGTTCCATCAATCACTCACTCTTTTTGCTTATCCTTCCATCCTTCAATCCTCTCCTCATTTCATTCTTCCATTTTCATTTCATTTCATCTTTTGCTCTTCCTGCCTTTTCATCCCTTCATAAATCGTTCTTTTCATCCTTCTATTATTTGATTTTTCTGTCATTCAATTACATACATACATACATACACACATTCACACACATACATACATACATACACATGCACACTTACATACATACATACATACATATGCACAAATACATACACATGCACACATACATATATATATATATACACTGTTTGACTACGGGTCTTTTCTGACAGGTTAAGAGCGCTACTGATGAGTCTGTTCTTGAAGTTGCGCTTTATAAATCTTAATTTGTTATGTTATGTTTTACATATATACACTCATACACACATACACCCATATGTATATACACACATACACATATTGCTCAGTTCCTGTGGAAGTCATGGCAGGAAACAGCAGACAAAAATTAAGTTCAGATTTCAATGGCTAGTCTATTCTAATCTAATCTAAAAACTTCTATAGCGCCACTGTAATAATGCTCGAGGCATCAGTCGATGGTCGCTGCTAAACAAAATCATTGTCCAAGCCAAAGCTCATAGTGAGTCCGGGTCGAAAAGCCAGACAGGAGTTCAGAAGTCACAGAGACAGCCTACGGAGGAAATGAGTTCAGGAAAGATAAGTTTCCAGTCGAGATCTGAAGGTAGAAACAGAATTTGCCGAGCGAAGAGAGTTTGCCGGAAGAGAATTTGCCGGAAGAGAGTTCCAGAGTCTAGGGCCAGAAACAGAGAAGGCACGCCTGCCAAGAGCTGTTGTTGTCCTCGAAATAGTCAGATTTAAACATATACATATGCATTCTTTAAATCTTTCCATCCTACTGTCGTTGGATTAATCGGTCGTCTGCGCCTCGACGTAGCTAGCTACCATGGAGGCGTGTAAAAAGTCTGTTATACTTTACCTTTCTGCCTCTGAAACTTCTGAGGACCTTTTCATGAAACTTCGGGATCTGCGGTTGACTGATCATGTGGCACAATTGTGTCATTCAGGTCTAAACTTAAGACTCGTCTGGTTGAACTTCCTTACCAACCGTAACCAGATCTCTGCTTTCCCTGACCTATCGGATTTTGACAGGGGTTGATCCCAAGTGCATTAGTATAATGGCGCTATAGAAAACATTGCATTAGATTAATGTTTCTGCATTTATTAGGCGCCATTTTCTAACGACTAAGCATCAATTGATTGTGGTGAGCAATTGTGAATGAAGACATACACGCATGCATGCATGCATACCTGTATATATACATATATACACATACATGTATCCATACATGCATACACTCATACGTATATACATACATGCATGCATACATGCATACATACATACGCACATACATACATAGATACATACATAGATACATACATACACGTACATACATATGCACACATACATTGTTTGATCACGGGTCTTTTCTGACTGGTCAAGAGCACTACAGATGAGTCTCTTCTTGAAGTTTTGCTTTATAAATCTTAATTTGTTATGCTATGTTATACATATATACACTCATACACACATATATATGCATACATACACATACACACATACACCCATATGTATATACACATACACATATTGCACAGTGCAAGTGTATGATGTTAGCAGACATTAATAGTGTAATACGAACGTAATTTTGTGAAAAACACGCTTTTTTACAAACTGACGAGAACACCTTGTTTGGGTTTGTTTGTCAGCTTGTTTGCCCACTTTACTTAGTTCAAACTATATTAAGACGCACTTGTTTAGATTAGTTTGACATTGCATCGCTTTTGAGAGGTAGGCCTACTTAAATATACATACATACATACACACATACATGCACATATGTATGCATACATACATACATACATACATACATACATTCATACATACACACATGCATGCATACATGCATACATACATACTTGCACAAGGGTACTTCCTTACGATATAGAATCGGCAGAAGTTTGAGATGATGACTGAATAAGGATAAACTTGTAAACTCCACCTTCTAGATACGTTAGGTTCAATGGCCTTTGATACGGTTTTTGAGATAAATGGCCAATGAATTTTTGAAAGTACGATTCAGTTCTTATAATTAATCTTGAGCTTCCTTTTTTGTAGACCGTGTAGATGAGAAATTCACTTTTATTAGTTTAGCTTCTAGTATTTCTGTTTCTGTCTGTTCAGAGGTGAACTGTGTTCCTTTGATGTTCTACACCTACTAATAGAAGAGCCAGTCGAGCGCGGAACGGTTTCCTAACGGACGGGGCTACATCGACAATCACGAAAGTCAATGACTCTGGAAGATGGCAGCCTCAGTAACATTCTCTAGTATGTAACTCCTTCTTCTTCCATAATTTCTTAATCGTTATCATACTTTCATATGAGCAGCGCCAAAGAAAGCTGAGTTTCGGGAATCAGCTTATTCACAGGCGCTCAGTCACCACAAAATCGGTGGAAAACCACAGTTCTACGCTCGACTGACTCTTCTATTCAAAATTCGAATCTGGTCAGTATGCAAGGGTGAGGCCATAGACGATCAGACGGATACGGTGGGTGATGCTTAGAATTGGAGCGGCGAGAGAGATCTGCACAAGAGGTAGATGAGAAATCAGATCAGGAATTGTTGAAGAGGAATTTCTCAGTATTGAATGAGAGACTTGCGCAGAGATAGCAATGGGTTCATAATTAAGTGCATACATGATTCGCTGCCTTTGCTGTTGGTATCGCTTGCACTCCGGGCTTCGTTTCTCAGTTCCTTTTGGCCAGCACATTGTTCTGAATCTAGTATATTGCAAAGCGCCTGTGATTAGTACCTGAATCCTACCACCTAACCATCGTCCTCTTTTATCCAGGCTTCGGACTTAGCATGGCACAGGCGAACCTGCGGTTGAGCTCCATATGCCTTAAACTTCAGAACACAGTATGATTGCAGTAATTCTTTTTATTGATGCCTAAGTTGAGCGATGATGTGCACGAGATGGTTAGCACTTGGAGATAGATGGCTGTTTGTCAAATACCACTCAGCCTTCCCTCCTTTCGGGAAAGGTAGATGAGTATGCGCAACGCGACTTTGGAGGCTAAAAGGTGTCCTGTCGATGGATTGCTGTGGTCGCTTATTCGCCCAAGACGGAAGATAGTAAGTCTGACATCTGGAAAAAGTCTCAGGAGTCTCTATGGAGACGCGTAAAGCAGTGCGTTATCTTTACCTTTATCTTGTTGCATGTCTCAGCATAAGTCTCCATAACATATATCAGCGCCACTGTGCGGCACGGTGGTCTATCGGTAACGCGTTTGGCCAATGATCATGCGGTTGTGAGTTCGACTTTGTGTAACGACCCTAGGCAAGTTGTTTGCGCACATTGTGCCTCTGTCACCAAGCAGTATAACTTGGTACCGGCGTAAGCTGGGAAGTAAACGGCAAGTCCTGCGATGCAATGGCCCCGTGTCCATGACCTTCGGATTCGTCCATTGCCGGTTCAAGGGCCTAAAGAAAAGGAATTGAGCGCATCCCCTGCGTCTCACTTGTAGGATATGGGACAGTACTTTTTACACAAATCTGCCTCAGGCAGACCAACATCTAGCCTAAACCAGCGCTGTATCAGTGAATTCCACAACAACCAGGTAGTTTGTTCAGCTTCGCTGCCAGACAGAGGTTGCTATTGTCGTGTATGCGCCTCAGCAATGGAGCAACAGAAATTAGGGTGAGGCATTTCGAGGGCGTATGACGTAGAATGAACGCAGTAACAGTTGATCTTGGCAGCTTGAAGTATCGCTGTAGAGTTAGTTTTGGGAGATATAAATAGATTTTATCATAGATCTTCGACAGAAGTCCGAAAGAATATGATGGAGAATATTGGGTTCTTTGTAAACAGAGTTTCTGGAGGTTTAAACGAAAGTTTCTTGTAGAACTTTCGACCTATAAACAACTCCTGTAATGGTTGTTGATGGTCTCTGATCTACTGTAAATGTAAATATACATGGTTTTATATAGCGACCATATGGCCTCGACTCTGCTGATTTTGCGATGAATTTATTGGGTGAGCTGCTTCATCATCGCTGCCCGCTTGAAAGGGTGCTACGCCCTTTAAGGTCCCCGTGCACGTACCGTACTAGCCCGAGATTTAAATCTCTGAAATACGCCGCGATCGGGACGCGGACCGGGGTTCCTCATGCATAGAGGCTCCTTGGCGTACACATTTCCCGCTATAGCTAACTAGGCCAGTTATATAGCAACACATCATATAAGACTGTGGGGGTATAAGACCTACTCTATACCTTATTTAAATCTAAAGATCTGTATAACACACAGTGGTGTGTACATCTATGGATTCGTTCCTCCTCGATGCTTCGTGCTTTAGAAACTCTGAACGTCTTTCAACTCTAGCTGGAAATCTGTTACTAGGGCTCTGCGTGTGTGTGTGCGACCTTGCCACTGTTTACTCTTCTAGTTATCTCAGCAATGTTTACTAAATCTATTCTAATCTAATCTGATGAATTTTATAGCGCCGTTATCATAATGCCCAGGACATGAATCGATGGTCGCTTCAAGTCAGAATAGCAGTCAAAATCATAATCCGTTGGAGAAATTGGGTCGAAATCAGAGAAACCAGAAGCCAGGCTACAGTGGGTAAGCAAGCTGGAAGACATGCGCCTTTAGTTCAGACCTGAATGACATCAAAGATTAGTGAATGAATGTTCTATTCTTAATAACATTTAACATTGTTAAGGCTAGATTAGTTTCTATTGAAGAGGCGCTGTATAACTTTATTATTACGAGTACAATTTAAAGAAGGATCCATAAACTTAAATCTAGCGCCAGATTAGATCACTATTACATCTATTTAGGCCTAATATGTTTCATAAAGGTCTCTAAACTGTTTTAGAAACGCACATAGCGACTTTGGAAGAAGATCCGCTACCTGCCAGAGAGACTTCCTATATTCGAAAGTCATATCCTTCTGTCCGCTCTCCTCCTACTTCGGATCAGAGAAGCTTCCCATTCGAACGTCGTATCCTTCTGTCCGCTCTCTTCCTACTTCGGATCAGAGAAGCTTCCTATTCGAGCGTCGTATCATTCTGTCTACTGCCTTCCTACTTCGGATCAGAAAAGCTTCCTATTCGAGAGTCACGCGTTCGACGTCTCGAGGTCATCTGTCTGTCTGCTCTCCACATAACTTCTGATCGTCCTCGGTACCCATTTGCTGAAGAAAGGCATCTCCTTCTTGAAGAAGAACAGCCAGCGACGTCATCGATGTCCGTGAACTGCCCAAAGATCTGAATTGGTCTTCAAACCCATCAATGATGCGGTGGCGCGCTGGGTCTATAATCCAACGATTGTGGGTTCGAACCTGCTAAGGGAACTCTGTGTAACAAACTTAGACAAGTTGCTTGCACACACTTGTCTCGCGCCTGGGGATCAGATTTACTGATCTTGAGCGCATAATAAATTCATGAAGTAGATTGGTTCATGACGTGTTCCGTTTATCCGCCTTCTCTTTCTCTGGTCATACATAAGACTAGAGCTGTTCCTGGTGAATGGGCTTTTTCGGTTGTTGGACCTAAATTATGGAACTGTATCTATGTGTCTGTTCATTTTTGCTCAGTCGCTTCTCTCATTTCGTGCTCGACTTAAAACTTACCTTTTTCAGATTGTTTATCCACCGTAGGCTGCCTCTTTCTTAGTGGTCTGACCTTCTTGATATTATTAGCCTGATTGTGAGGATTGGCTTTGATGCGCCAGCGGTTGATGCCTTGTGCATTAGACACCGGCGCATTAGAAGTTACTAATTATTATTATAGTATTACTACACGCAATTGTGTGGGCGCCCAAGCAAGCAAAAAGCTATCACAGTCGTCTAAGAAACCAAGGAAAATGCCTTCGTGTATACAATTAGAAGTATTTATTGTTTGTGTTTATAAGTAGAATACAGAAATGTTTATTGTTTACATTAGCAACATTTGTAGCGGCTGCCAGAAATGTAGACTTCGAGCGGCCCTTATCTATACGCCTAGCTAACGTCTCGAATAGAGTTTTCCACCACTGCCTATAGCGCCTAACGTTTTTAACCCAAATCGTATGTCTAAAGGGTTCGGGTTACTTGACAAAATTCATTTTAGGTTTAGGTAGCATGTTCAAAAAGTATGATGCAATGCACTAAGTAATGTTAATTAATGTAATGTTACTTTTAAGAAGCTTACGTCTGCGAATAGTTGATCACAAGGTTGAGATTTATACAGCGCCCAGCGAAAGCTAAGTCACGGGAACCCGCTTATTCACACGGTAATGAGTCTAATTACTTAAACCTAAATTAGACACTTTCAGGCTTATTTATTTTTATTTACATATTTATATATTTAGATTATTTTATTTCTTTATATTTTATTTATACATTTATTTCTATAATTAAATATTTTTATATTTAAATATTTTTTATTTATATATTTATTTCCTAGGCATAATTAGGCCTAAAATATTATATATATTTCTTAGGCTTACTAGATTATTATTTCTTAATATTTTATTTTATAATTAAATATTTATTTTTATATTTAAATATTGTTTATTTATATATTTATTTCCTAGGCATAATTAGACCTCTAAAAAATTTCCTAGGCCTAAATTTAATAAATTTCCTAGGCCTAAAGGCCTATTTAGGCCTAAAGGCCTATTCCTAGGCCTAAAGGCCTATTTAGGCCTAAAGGCCTACTAAATTTCAAAACTAAATTTAAATTTCCTAGGCCTAAAGGCCTATATTTAGGCCTAAAGGCCTAGGAAATTTCCTAGGCCTAAAGGGCCTAAAGGCCTAGGAAATTTTCTACTAAACTAAATTTCCTAGGCCTAAAGGCCTAGGAAATTTCGTAGGCCTAAAGGTCTATTTAGGCCTAAAGGCCTACTAGATTTAATAAATTTCCTAGGCCTAAAGGCCTATTTAGGCCTAAAGGCCTAGGAAATTTATTAAATTTAGTAGGCCTAAATAGGCCTTTAGGCCTAGGAATTTTTTAGGCCTGAAGGCCTACAGAATTTCCTAGGCCTACTAAATTTCCAAAGGTAATAAGAAAGATATAAGAAAGGTAAGGAAGGATGTAGAAAGATAAGAAAGATAAGAAAAAGAAAAAAAAGACAAGGAGAAAAGGCTAATAAGAAAGGTGCAGATCTAGAAAGACAAGGAAAAAGTTAATAAGAAAGGTGCAGATGTAGAAAGACAAGGAGAAAAAGCCAATAGGAAAGGTGCAGATGTACAAAGACAAGGTGCAGATGTAGAAAGACAAGGAAAAAGTTAATAAGAAAGGTGCAGATGTAGAAATACAAGGAGAAAAAGTTAATAAGAAAGGTGCAGATGTAGAAAGACAAGGAGAAAAAGCTAATAAGAAAGGTGCAGATGTAGAAAGACAAGGTGCAGATGTAGAAAGACAAGGAAAAAGTTAATAAGAAAGAAAAAAGCTAATAAGAAACGTGCAGATGTAAAAAGACAAGGTACAGATGTAGAAAGACAAGGAGAAAGAAGCTAATAAGAAAGGTGCAGATGTAGAAAGACAAGGAGAAAAAAGCTAATAAGAAAGATAAATATTTAGAAATACCTAACAAGGAGAAAAAAGCTAATAAGAAAGGTAGAAATACAAGTTAAACATGTAGAAAAAAGCTAATAAACAAGATCGCTAATAAAGAAAGGTACAGATGCAGAAATACAAGGAGATAAAAGGAAAAATGAGAGAAGAAAAACGAAAGAAATAGACCTAAGCAGACATATAAATTGGCAAAAATTAGAGTGTTCAATGTCCCATTATTTACAACTTAAGGTCATGAACGGGCCTTCAACTCTTTCACCGCTTTTCCCTAAACATTTCTCTAATGCATCTTGGTTCATTTCCTTTTACTCTCTGCTTAGACAGAAAAACACTCGAAGACAGACGAGTTAATTAATATTGAGCTAAAACGGACCATTGTAATTGTAATTGGAGATTTATAAAGCGCCTCTTAGAGGATAAACTCAACAGAGGTGCTTCCGACCCGAAAAAGTAAAATCGCTGTTGAACAGTACAGTCTTCAGGCGCCTGCGGAACACCGAGAGGGGGAGAGAAAGGAGATCAAGTCGCAATTCTCGACGGAGACGATTCCAGTAAGTGGGATCAACGTAGGCAAAGCTTATGGACTGGGCTGCAGCGGTACGCATGCGAGGTACAAACAGGAGATCTTGAGTGGCCGAGCGAAGGTTGCTACGGCCCGGCAACGAGGAGACCAAAGTGCAGAAGTCAATGAGGTAAAGGGGAGCAGAGCCAAGAACACAATTGCGCATGAGGGAGAGAATCTTAAAGTGGACACGCTGCTGGACGGGGAGCCAGTGAAGACTGTCACAAATATAACACGAGATGTGGCCATACTTTGGAATGCCCCCTATGAGACGAGCAGCAGAGTTGAGCACAGGCTGTAGCTTAGCAGTGCTGGCAAGCGATAGGCCGGTAAAGATGGCGTTCCCAAAGTCAACCCTGGTGCAAATGAGGGCATGGACTAGCGTGGAGATAGCGTGAAAGGAAAGAGTACGGCGAATGGTACGGAGCTGACCAAGATGATAAAAACAAGAGCGAGAGACGTTGTTAACATGACCATAAATATTAGTCATTTGGCCTGCTGCGCTCGAAGGCCGTTTCAAGTCATACATGCAGCAATCTGAACTGCTTCCCTGTTATATCAGCGTTAGTAGAGTAATTGCAGTAACAGTATTATTTTGCATTTATTAAGCGCCATTATCTAATGACTAAGCATCAGTCGATGGCGCTAGGCAATTGTGAGTGAAAGGCTTGCCAAGTGAGGCTAGGGACCACAGGAACCGTCTCAGGTGAGGCTCGAACCCGTAGTCTGAGGTTACAAGCCAAGCGCTTTAACCAACAGACTACCGTGACCTACAGTGGAAGTACTGTAGTAGTGGTGAGGGTAGCGGTAATTGTGGTTCTAGTAGCCCACTTTTCACATCCATTCCCCGTCCCCCTCGAGGGGGTGCTCGGACCTCGTTAACCGACAAATGTAGTCCGATCTGGCGTGCTTTCCCCGTCGTTGACCCTTCAGTCGTTTTCTCGAAGTGCTTGGCCAGTTCTTCCGCATACAGTCGACGACGATAGGGTATCAGTGTTGCGTTTGATGCGCGTCCTTTAAGGCATTCCATCTGCCGCTAAATGAAAAACAAACGACGAGATATAATAGAGCCCCACATCAGATGCTAAACTATAGTAGGAGTTTCTCCTCAAACAGGAGCCAGTTTCCGTGGTTAGGCCACTTAGTTGTATTTATTTGCACTTGCAAAAGACAAAGAAACGGTGACACAGAGAGAGAGAAATAAGCAGACAGGAAAGCTACATAAAAGCGACGAATGAATGACGATAGCCATCGTTGGTAAGATGTAATAACTTGAAGTCTAATTCCTGGTCTCGTTAACATCTCGTAACAAGTTTGTATCTGGCCATTTATCTCAAAAACCCTATCAAGCGAGATGCAATTCCTGGTCTCGGCAGCACTGACCTCTTCGTCCCGGGGAATAAACATCTTCGTCAGCGCAGTCGTGCGTCACTTCCTTCTTGAAATGAAACGCCTGTTCAACAACACAACACAACCAAATCATTTAACAATGGTTGCTTTAAATGCCAACCACAACAATTTGTAATTGTAATTGTAAACTATACAAACGAATACGCCCTAAGGAAACCATCATGCAGAATCTGATCAAGAGAAAGCTGAAACTTGTTGGACATATCTGCAGAATGAAGGATGATCGGAAAATAAAAATACTGCTGTTTGGCAGGATGGAGGGGACAAATCGAAGAGGAAGGCCACACAGGGAATGGCTGGATGACGTCACCGGGTGGGGAGGAGCATCACTCCAGGAGCTGAGTCACACGGCGATAGACAGGGAGCGATGGAAGAACTTGGTGAAGACGGCAGCGGACACCTACGGGCGCTGAGCCCATGGTTCTTGATGATGATGATGATGAATTGTAAACGAACATTTATAAAGCGCCACTTAGGAAACAGTGGCGCTCACGACTTGAACAAACAAAAAGGATTTCAGCCGTTTGCGAGACTGGGTAGGAGAGAGACTAAGTAACTGAAGCCACAGGTCAAGAGGAAGGGAGTTTCAGCTGGAAGGGCCAACAAAGGCAAAACTCCTGGACTGAGCTGTCGTAGTGCGGATGCGAGGGACTACCAAGAGACCACGGGTAGCTGAGCGAAGAGAGATGGGCAGGCAACGAGGAAACCGGAATACAAAAGAAGTTAATTAGTACGGAGCAGAGCCTAGAAGGCAGTTGCGCATGGTAGTGATCGCATGAAGAGGAAGCGAGTGACGAATAGAGCGGAGTTGTCGTAGGTGGTAAAGACAAGAGCGGGAGATATTATTTACATGCAGTCAGAGAAAGAGTTTGATCCAGGATGATTCCGAGGTCACGGACTGAGGAAGAGAAGTGGATATGAGGGAAATTAGAGGAAAGGGAACTAAAGTCAATTTTGGCAAGCTGGACACGGCCACCTAGCCGTATAGGCCTGTATGTTTGTATTTGGCCATTTATCTCAAAAACCCTATCAAGGGCCATTGAATCTAACGTACAGTATCTAGAAGGTGGAGTTTACAAGTTTATCCTTATTCAGTAATCATCTCAAACTTCTGTCGATTCTATATCGTAAGGAAGTACCCTTGTGCAAGTATGTATGTATGTATGCATACATGTATGTATGCATGCATGCGTGTGCGTGTATATATGCATGTGTGTGTATGTATGTATGTAATCGTAATCGTAATCTCGAGATTTCTACAGCGCTCAACGAAAGCTAAGTCGCGGGAACCAGCTTATTCACAGGCGCTCAGTCAAAACAAAATCGATAGGCAAAAGGGTCAAGATCCAGGAGTCAGGCACTCAGACAGTCGGACGGCTACGGTGGATGCTGTTTGAAATTGAAGCGAGAAGAGAGATAAGGGGAAGAGGAAGAATCAGGATAAGATTTCTGGAAAAGAAGTGTTTTCAGTCTTGAAAGACCTGCGCAGAAACTGAAAGAGGTGAAGTGTTGGTGAGTTCGTATGATTGTGCGTGTATATATGCATGTGTGTATGTATGTATGCATGTATGTATGCATGTGTGTATGCATGTGTGTATGCATGTGTGTATGTATGTATGTATGTATGTATATTTAAGTAGGCCTACCTCTCAAAAGTGATGCAATGCCAAACTAATCTGAACAAGTGCGTTTTAAGATAGTTTGAACTAAGTAAAGTGGACAAACAAACCCAAACAAGATGCTCTCGTCATTTACTAAAAAACCGTTTTTGGCAAAACAGCTAAAAGACACGTTCGTATTACACTATTAATGTCTGCTAACATCATACACGTGCACTGTGCAATATGTGTATTTGTACTTATGGGTGTGTGTGTGAGTATGTGTATGTATGCATAAACATGTGTGTATGTACATCGGTATGTGTGTACGAGTGTAAATATATGTATAACAAAACAAATTAAGATTTATAAAGCACAACTTCAAGAACAGGCTCATCTGTAGTGCAACCAGTCAGAAAAGACCAGTGATCAAACATTGTATGTGTGCATATGTATGTGCGTATATGTATGTATGTATGTATGTATGAATGTATGTATGTGTGCATGTATGCATGCATGTATGTATGTATGTGTGTATGCATGTTTGCATACATGTATGTGTATATATGTATATATATATATGTATGCATGCATGCATGCGTGTATTCACATAATTGATGCTTAGTCGTTATATAATGGCGCCTAACAAATGCAGATATAAAAATCTAATGTAATGTTTTCTATAGCGCCATTATACTAATGCACATGGGATCAAGCCCTGTCAAAATCCGATAGGTTAGGGAAAGTAGGATGCGAAGATTTAAAGAATGCATATATGTGTGTTTAAATCTGACTATTTCATGGACGACAACAGCTCTTGGCAGGCGTGCCTTCTCTGTTTCTGGCCCTTCGGCTTGGACAGTGATTTTGTTTAGCAGCGACCATCGACATTATTACAGTGGCGCTATAGAAGTTTTTAGATTAGATTAGATTAGATTAGCCATAGAAATCTGAACTTAATTTTTGTCTGCTGTTTCCTGCCATGACTTCCACAGGAACTGCGCAATATGTGTATGTGTGTATATACATATGGGTGTATGTGTGTATGTGTATGTATGCACATATGTGTGTATATACATATGGGTGTATGTGTGTATGAGTGTATATATGTAAAACATAACATAACAAATTAAGATTTATAAGGCGCAACTTCAAGAACAGACTCATCAGTAGCACTCTTAACCTGTAAGAAAAGACCCGTAGTCAAACAGTGTATAAATATATATATGTATGTGTGCATGTGTATATATGTATGTATGTATGTATGTATGTATGTATATATGTATGTAATTGAATGACAGAAAAATCAAATAATAGAAGGATGGAAAGAGTGATTTATGAAGGGATGAAAAGGCAGAAAGAGCAAAAGATGAAATGAAAATGGAAGAATGAAATGAGGAGAGGATTTAAGGATGGAAGGATAAGCAAAAAGAGTGAGTGAATGATGGAACAACAAACATAAAGAGAATAAAGAATGATGGAATGAAGGAAAGAGGAGGTTTGATTGTCTCTTCAGTGAAACCTGACAACTGCATCGAATGATCGAACGAATGATCGAACGAATGATCGAACGAATGATACAGAAGCAACGAAATACTTCTGCATCCAGAGAAGTCATCCACTTAAAAAACATGAGCCACAATCTTTGAGAGATCCCCAAAGGTGCTACATAATTGCTCAGATAATTCACACACGATAGTGGATCAAAAGCCACACCACTGAGTCGCCCGAAAACTCGTCTAGGTGTGGCCTGCCCAATAAAACTGGAAAACTAGAAGTCAAAAACTGGCAACGAATGAAAAGGTGATTAAAATTTAAGAAACTAAAATAGTGTATATGTATGTGTGGATGTATATATGTGTGCATTTATGAATGCATGTATGCATGTCTGTATATAACCATGTATGTATGTATGTATGCATGCATGCAAGCATGTTTGTATATATTCATGTATGTATGCGTGTATGCATGTATGCATGCATGTGTATATATCCATGTACGAATGCATGCATGCATGTACACATATACAGATGTATGTATGTATGTATGTTAGTAACTATGTATGTAAGTATTGTATGTATGTACATGTATATGCCTATCCATGTATGCATGTATGCATTTATGCGTGTAAGCATGTAAACATG
Organism: Norana najaformis; assembly: GCA_964023275.1. NCBI lineage: Eukaryota > Metazoa > Annelida > Clitellata > Crassiclitellata > Hormogastridae > Norana > Norana najaformis. The sequence goes on from OZ029924.1 coordinate 1,752,200, forward strand.
TAAGCGTACACGCATATGTGTATGTGTAAGCTTGGTGTAAGCAAGTAAGCAAGCATGCATGCATAGTAGGTATGCACATATGCATGCATGCATGCATGTATCTGGTTATTCACTGTATATAGCATCTTCTAAGAAGCAGTTGACAAAGGGTATAAAGAACCTCACAATTATAACAAGCAACTTCTATAGCGCCAGAGTCTAATGCTCAAAACATCAACCAGAGGTGCACCCAAACCAAAAAAAGCATGATCAGTAGGACAGAGTCAGTCTACAGAGACAACGAAGCAACCTGTGGTGGATAAGAGAGAGGTGCAAGTCTTAAGTTAAATCTTTAAATAATTTCTGTGCTGGCAGGGATTTGTACCCCCAACTTCGAGGTTGACCTTCAAAACACGCTGACTAGAAGAATATCGCTCATCCACAGCAAAGATAAAACTCAATGAAAACTCACAGTTCAGTTGGCGTTACGTCTGTTCCCGTCGTCAGAAGAGTCATGAAGGAGCGAAAACTGCGTCTTCCGCGTCCAAATGGTTGGTACCCTCGTTGCACCTCGCGAAGGTAGACGAGTTTGACGTGCCCCCTTTGGCGTCCAAGGTCGCTTTCAGACGGTCAACATCAGGTGGCTGTTCACCTAGACTGGCAGCGTTCTTCGACTGGCGGTTGACCGGACACATCTGCTCACTGGCGTTTCCAGGTCTGGTAAATTAGATCGATAAAAATTAAAGTAACTTTCAATAAAAATTAAAATATAAATAAAAATTAAATATCAACTAAAATGAAAAATTAAACTAGATATCAATAAGAATTAAGCTTAATTTCAGTAAAAATAAAAGTCAATTTAATAAAAATCAAAGCAATTAATTTCATACTTAGTCAGTTAAATTACAGTTACATTTAAACCTGCCTCGTCGCTCTATTGACTGGCTGCATCGTTCTTCGACTCTGAATGGTCCTTAAACTTCTCTGACTGAATTCTTTAAAGACCTTCCCTTCGTTGAGTCTTCTCTCTAATGACCCTGTCACCCCGGCACTCCCTCGCTATCCGTAGACCGACTATCTTATGCAGCCTAAGCGTCGGCGTTTAGGTCACCTACAAAATGCTATTAGTTAAATACACGTCAGTGTTTGCATAATCCAACTATACAACGTATTTCTAAATGACGATTCTGTGTACACAAAAGTAATCAATCGAGACAGCCTACAACAGTCCGCACCTTCAATGACATTCGTCTGTCCAATATATTGGGGTGTAAGTTTTTCAAACAAATGTAATGTACACGTTTTTCTACAGCGATCATATTGCGCCGACCCTGCTCATTTTTCAATGAGTTTAACGGGTGAGATCCCTGATAATCCCCCATTACCGACGCCGGTTTGAATGGATGTCACTCACTCAATACTGAAAATACTCATCTTCTAGAAATTCTATCCTGATTCCTCCTCTTCCCATTATCTCACTTTCCGGTTCAATTCCGAACACCATCCACTGTTCAATTCCATCAGGCAAAAAGTCAAGCCTCAGAGACAGAGATAGAGAAGCAAATGCATATGTACAAAGACAGAAAAACCTCTGTTGAGACAGCAGAGGAAGGTGACAAAGAAGGTTGCAGATAAACCCAGAAGATGACGCAAAGGCTGTCAGGAAAATGAAAGCTACATATCTCATACAAAGATAAGCAACGCCATGAAGAGACATTTACAGACATACAAAGCCGGTGTAGGAAACAAACCGTCCAAGTAACATGACCTGATATAACTACACTAGCTCGGCAATAGACTCTATAGAAATTTACTAATAAATTGCAGTAAACTGAACGGCAAGATGGCCATATTTTATCAGCAGGGTGGCCTTATACCACTGCCTGTAGAATTCAAAGAAAGTTGACACTAACGTATACGAATTGGGTATGTGACAGCCTAGTACTCAGCGTGCTAAACTATCAATCCAGACGCCAGGGGTTCAAATCCTCGCCAAGATTGTTAGATAGTTAATGTCAATGAGAAATTTCTATGGCGCCGGTGTCTAATGCAAAAGGCAGTAACCAACGGCACACCAAAATTAAGCTAAATTAATGACCTATTAACCAGAAAGTCAGTCTATTGAAACAGAGAGACAACCTATATCGGGGAATAAGCCAACTGAGAAAGGTCAGTCTTAGGTTGAGACTGAAATGATATAAGCGACCGAGCAGAACAAACAGAAGCAGGAAGAGAGTTCCAATATTTAGATTCAACAACCTTAAAACCTCGCTCACCAAGAATGGTTTCAGTTTTTGGCACAAATAGAGACCTGGTTGGATAAAGACAGACCGGGGAATGAGGATTGGTTTTAAGTATTGTGGTTGACCAGAGTTTAATGTTTTACAAGCCCCAATTTGAAATAAATGGGAAGATTCACGTACAGGGGTTATATGCTTATATTTTCACGCATCTGTTATAGCTGTAACCAGAGTTCAAGATTCTGCCCCTCTTAGCAAACTAAGCCATAAAAAGAATACAATGACTGCCTTTAATCTGGTAGTGCCAGTCCCAAACCACGAAAAGGAGGAGGGCGACGTCAACGGCCTTTGATGCCATAAGATGTCGTTAAACACTGGAACTACTACTACACTGTCGATGGGAAGATCAGAGTGCGAGGGAGAGCCCACCATCACATGCCAAGGCTAAGAAAGGAAGTTGATAACATCTGATATCCATGGTTACCTCTTGGGGCTCAAGGGTCCGCTCTTCTTCTTATACGAACCTCTCAAAGATACTGAGATATGGCAGATTTTAAACTAAAATTAAATTCTGACAGAATTAAATTAGTACAAAGTATATACTTTACAAAGTATTGTACAAAATTTATTGTCCTATTGATAGCTAACTGGGAAGCTCATCGTGTTAGTTAGTTTTCGAAACATTAAATATATCGCCTTTTGAGTACCTCACAAGAGAGCCGTCTACGCTAGCCTAACTGATGTCAATACGCAAGCAATGCTTAGATAGCTAGAAGGGTCATCACCTGTGGGCCCCCGCACACACGAAGAGCCCAACCGACCGAGTACCATCGAGATGTAACAGTTGACAGAATGCGTGTGAATAAATATTTGAATACAAGATAGGATTCGCTGGAGGACCTCAGAGACCCTACTATCTGTGCGAAACCAATAGGCCTACCGTGCACATAATACTTTTCCTACTATGTATGTGTATATGTATGTATGTATGTATGTATGTATGTATGTATGTATGTATGCATGCATGCATGCATGTATGCATATACGTATGTACGCATGTATGCATGTGTATATGCATGTATGTATGCATGCATGTATGTATGTATGCCCCTCAGACCAGACCCAATGCCAGACTGTGGCGCCCCTTGGAATTGCTCTTCCCCCTATGCAAACAATCCTGGAGCCGCCACTCATATATCCCGCTTGTTCAGGCTACTTTCTTCCTATTAGCAAGGAATCCGCGGGCATTCAGGGCTGAGACAGGGCGACAAAGCTATTTTAAGTTAGCAGATGCATAACGCAACCGAAACCTGAGAGCAGCGCTGCTGTGAGATCGGCAGCATATGGCATATATGATTATATGCAAACAGTACTAAATGTAATGTACTAAATATAGAAATAGCGCCAACAAGTCTATTCGAACCTGCATGGAAAACACTTGCCACCTGTCTAATCCGGCCCAACTCCAGACAGACAGACAGACAGACAGGCACACATACAAACAGACGTACAGAATGCAAAGGAGTGGTCAACAGGTGTGTGGAAGTCGTGTTACGAGCGCACAATTTGATCTAATGGTCTTTTTCGAAACTGTGCTGCCACCTAGCTGGGAAGTAAACGGCAAGTCCTACGATGCGCTGGCCCCCTGTCAAGGACGTTGGGATTCGTCCATTCTCAGCTCAGGTGTCTAAAGAAAACGAATGAGCGCCTCCTCTACGTCTCATAGGATATGGGAAACATTAATTTACTGCTGAGACTATTTTCATAAAAATAAACATATTCTTCATACATTTCGCTTCTCCCAGTGGGTCGTGTAGCGCCATTGTATAAGTAGGCCTCCCCTACACTTGGGGCTTTTGTGTGGTGCTGAGAAATTTTGGAGGTTTACATTTACACTTATCCTAGTGGCGAATTTAATAGAGACGCCCCTCTTGGTTATATGCCGGCGCGCCTAAGACCGGACCCATGCACGATGGACTGTGACGCCCTCTTGAATGCTCATGTGCCCCCAAGTAAACAATCCTGGAGCCGCCACTGATATATCTTTCTGCTTCAGGCTATTTCCCATTAACAAGGGATTGGCGAGCATCTAGATATGAGATAGGGCGACAAAACTATTTTAAGTTAGCAGGTGCTTAACGCAACCGAAATCTGGAAACAGGTGCGCTATAGGATGGGCAGCATATAACAATATGCAGAGAACTGAAGCTACTAAATTTAGAAATCGCGCCAACAATTCTATTCGCACCTCCACACAGCACACGTACCACCTGCCTTAATCCGACCCAATTCCAGACAGACAGACAGACAGACAGACAGACATACAGACATGCAGATTCTAAAGGAGTGGTCGACACGTGTGAGATTCGTGTTACCAGCGCGCAATTTGATCTAGTGGTCTTTTTCAAAACTGTGCTGCCACCTAGCTGGAAAGTAAACGGCAAGTCCTGGAATTCACTGTCCCCGTCAAAAAGAAAAGGAAATGAGCACCTCTCTTCGTCTCACTTGTGGAATATGGGAAACATTACTTCACTGCTGAGACTAACCCCATAAAATACGCATCTTCCTCATACATTTCGCTTCCCCAATGGGTCGTGTAGCGCCATTGTAGAAGCTGGTCTCTTTGACGAGGCTTTTGTGTGGCGCTGAGATATTTCGGAGGTTTACGTTTACATATCTCCCATTGCTTTAAACTACACCCTCAATAAAAAGGGGTCGGCGGTCATTCAACTGAGACAGGGCGAAGAAACTACTCTAAGTAGGATGGTGCTTAAAGCAGCTGGCTTTGGCGGACTCGGGCCTAAATCTGAAAACAGGTGAGTTGAAGGATGGACAGCAAATGACAGATAATTATATGCACAGAACTTAAGCCACAAAATTTGTAAAGGCGCCAACAAGTCTATTTGCATCTGCCTAATCCGGCCCAATTCCAGATAAACGAACAAACAGAGACAAACAAATATGCCGATTGTAAAGGAGTGGTCAACACGTGAAATCGCGCCAACAATTCTATTCGCACCTCTACACAGCAAACGTGCTACTTGCCTTAATCCGAAACCAACTCCGGACACACAGACGAACAAACACGGAGACAAACAGATACGCAGATACAACACGTGTATGAGATTTATGCAAACGACGCGCAATTCGACCTAATGGTGTTTTTCAAAACTGTGCTGCCACCTAGCTGAAAATTAAATGACAAGTCCTGCGATGAGCTGGCCCCGTGTTCAGGAAATTGGGATTCGTCCATTGTCGGCTCAATTTTCTGAAGAAAAGGAATTGAGCGCATCCCCGTGGGATATTGGATGGGATATTGGAAACTATGCTGAGACTGACTATCCTCATAAAGTACACGTCTTCCTCATACATTTCGCTTTTTATAGCTCCATTATCGAAGTTGGTCTCTCTGACGAGACTTTTGTGTGGCGTTGGGATATTTCGGAGGTTTACATTTACATATCTCCTACTGCTTTGGACTCCCCCTCAATTAAAAATGGATCGGCGGTCATCTATCTGAGAGAGGGCGGCAAAACTAATGTGAGTAGGCAGGTGCATAGCGCAGCTGGCTTCGGTGGACTCGAGCCGAAATCTAAGAGCAGGTGCGCTGTAGGATGGGCAGGAAATTACAGGAAATTTATGCAAACAGAGACTTAAGAGTACCAAATTTAGAAATAGTGTCAACAAGTCTGTTCGCACCTGCATGCCAGCTGCCTAATCCGACCAACTCTAGACAGCAGACAGACGGACAAACACAAAGACAAACAGACCCATAGACCTACAGATTGTAAAGGAGTGGTCAACACGTGTAAGGGATTCGTGTAACAAGCGCGGGATTTGATCTAATGGTCTGTTTCAAAACTGTGCTGCAATCTAGCGAATGCACATGATTAATTTCAATAGCGCACTCGTATAATCACGATGATGATCATGAGTTTCTGCCTCAAGGCAGGTCAATTCCCCCCCCCCCGGCATGAGATGAGTGAGGTGGTTTTCCGATGCCTTCCTCGCAGACAGTTGCTGGTGAGCAACTTGTCCAAGGTCGCTACGCAGAGGCTTAAGGCAGATTGGAACCCGCGATCCTCCGATTACGAGGCACCGACTATACCACTAAAAAACCGAGTCCCACGATTACGATACCGATAGTAAAACAACTTTGGTTTCATTGGTGCACTTGTCTCTCTTCGAGTCAAACAAACCTCATATTTTTTTAAAATAATAATTAGGGCATAAAATTAGCTAAAGTAATTTTTAAAGAGGAGAAAGTGAAAAGGCAAAATGTGTTCACTGAGTGTGGGCCATAGATCGACATTTCTATTTAGAAAGTTAATTGGCTGAACTGACTCACAGATTCCTTGCAGCGCCATCTCACAGATTTACACTTCATTACAAGATACTATCCACTGGTTTTGAGAAATGTGACGCAAATGCAACAATAGTATGTAACCATAACTAGGCCACGGGAAAAGGTACATACATACATACATACATACATACATACATGCGTACATATATGTATGCATGCATGCATGTCTGTCTCTCTTTTATAGAATCCTTAAGAGCGAGGGCATCATTGATAATTAATTCATTGGCAGAATAGAAATAGGCCGGTGCATTATTCAGTTGTCACCGCCACATGCATACCAAAAATCTTGAAACATAGGCGATGTGGGATGGACAGCAAATGACAGATAATGCAGAGAACTTTCGCTCATAAATTGTAAATGGCGCCAACAAGTGTCTATTCGCACCTGTATGCAGCGCATTTGACTAATCCGACCCAACTCCAGACAGACGAATAAAAACACAGAGACAAACAGATACACACAGACATACAGAATGCAAAGGAGTGGTCAACACGTGTATGGAATTCGTGTAAAGAGCGCCCGATTTGATCTAATGGTCTGTTTCAAAACTGTGCTGCCATCTAGCGAATGCAAATGAAACATTTTCATCAGCGCACGATGACGACCGTTCTCTTGCCCGAAGGCAGGTCCATTGGCTTTATGCCACCCGGGGATGAGGTGAGAGAGGTGGTTTTCCGTTGCCTTCCTCACAGAAAATTGTGGGTGAGCAACTTGTCCAAGGCCGCTACGCAGGGGCTTAAGGTAGATTGGAACCCGCGACCCTCCGATTACGAGGCACCGACTATACCACTACGAAACCGAGTCCCACGATTACGATAGCGATAGCAAAACAATGATGGTTTCATTTGTGCACCTGTCTCTCTTTGAGTCAAACCTCATAATTTTTAAAATAATAATTAGGGTATAAAATTAGCTAAAGTAATTTTAAAAGAGGACAAAGTGAAAAGGGAAAATGTGTTAACTAAATGTGGGCTATGGATCGACATCTCTTTTTAGAAAGTGAATTGGCTGATCTGCCTCACAGAATCCGTGCAGCGCCATCTCACAGGTTTACACTTCATTACATGACACTATCCACTGGTTTTGAGAAATGTGACGCAAATGCATCAGTAGTATGCAGCCATAACTATGTCACGGGAAAAGGCATACATACATACATATACACAAACATACATACATACATACATGCATGTATGAATTCAATATACATACATACATGCCTAAATCTCTCTTTTATAGAATCCTTAAGAGCGAGGGTATCATTGATAATTAATTCATTGACAGAATAGAAATAGGCCGGTGCATTAGTCAGTTGTCACCGCCAGATGCGTACCAAAATCTTGAAACATAGGCGATGTGGGATGGACAGCAAATGAAAGATAATTATATGCAGAGAACTTTCGCTCATAAATTGTAAATGGCGCCAACAAGTGT